>VDFB02047230.1:477742148-478099352 GCA_007258455.2 Sequoia sempervirens
AGGAGATAAGGTCTTTTTAAGAGTTCGGCCGCATAAGAGTTCAATCTCTTTTGGCAAGAACTCTAAGTTGGCTCCTAGATTTGTTGGCCCTTTTGATGTTTTGGAGGTGGTGAATCCAGTTGCTTACAGGCTTGCTCTGCCACCGGCCCTATCCCGGATACATAATGTGTTTCATGTTTCAGTACTTAAGCCATACCATCTAGATATTGCTCATATCCTTGATTGGCGTGCATTGCAGGTCCAGGACCCAGGGGTGATACAGGTGGAACCCGTCAGGATTCTGGAAGAGCGCAACATTAAGTTGTGTAATAGAGACATTATGCAATACAGGGTCCAGTGGGACCAGTATTCGGTGGATAATGCCACCTGGGAGAATGCAAAGGACATAGACAGACTTTTTCCTCATTTGAGACCTTAGTATATATATTTTTTCTTTTACAGAGACTTACGAAGTACTGATATCTCCATTTTGCTGTGTAATTTGCTTTTAGACATCGAGACGATGTCTCTTCTCAAGGGGGGAAGGATGTCACGTCTCATACATTGACTTATTTTGACCATTGACTTATTTTGATCATAACTTATTTTGACCATTGACTTATTTTGATCGTGACTTATTTTGACCATTTGACTTAGTTTGACCATGACTTATTTAGATAATGTTTAATCATGACCTTATGAGATTTAATATACGAAGTATGATATGTGTTAAGAGCAATGCTTTAATATAATTGTTTCATTCAAGAATTATGAATGCATTCATATAAATGTTGAGTTAATTATTTTTCCTACAATGGTTACTAATACTCTTTTGTTTTGCATGCCTAAGTGCATCTGAATGGCAGGTGATCGAAGGCCAAGGAGATCGAAGGCCAAGAGTGTGATTGAGGAAAAGGAGGTTAGCTTCTCGACAGGGTAGAAGAGGAGAAAACTCTTGGTTATGCACACACCACTTACATCATGTAGCTGCATTAGATCATGTTCATTTTTACAATGTGATTGCGTGAAATGATTAGCATAGCGAATTTGAAATATGGTTAAATTAGATCATGAAATTATATGGCTTATTCTATTTCCTTATTTCCTCATTATAAATTTGAGCAAAAAGGGTTAAATCTATATTTTGATTAAAAGAAATGTATTTAAAAATTAAAACAAACTAAATAAAAGAATAAACATAAAATAAATCTGTTTTTGCATAAATGATTTTTTTTAATAATTGCATAAAAGGGATATAAATAAATCTGTTTTGGGATATATGGTCAATTTTCTTCCAAAAGAATGGAGAATGAACAGCCCGAGAGAGCATTGGGCTCTGGAAAATTCTGTCTCAAAACCAACAAATTGTTGGGCATGTGGCAATCCTTGCAAAAACTGCTGTCAACTGGAAATGCATGCATGATCCTCGAAAAAGAGGAGGAGGCTTTAAGAAAGAGAAAAGACTTGGATTGTGGACATCGCAGAGCTCTGGAACAGAGGAAATTAAAAAAAAAAGAGGTACTGTGGAACATCTGCAAATAGATCCAAAATCTTGCCAGGTTCTCTTCATTATGCCTTCTTTTATCTTTATTTTTTTTTAAGAACTGCAGTAAGGAATTGAATTATTCCCTGTTTTAGAGTGCAAACAACTGGGAATTCCTTTCCAATTTCGTTTTGAAATCTGGGTAACAGCTCACTATTCTGTGTTGCAATTATAAGATATATTTTCCTTCTTCAGGAATAGGGTTTTCGTTCTGTGGCAAGTCTGTATTCTTTTCTCAAGTGCAATTACATGTCTCCATATCTGTTGTTTAAAAATTCTGTCATCTAAATGAAAACCAAAATGTCTTGAGGTAAACCCGAATGCAGATTATACTGAGCGAATGTCTTTGTCTTCCTTTGTTTTTTTTTCTTTTCTCTTGAAGTTTGAATTGCTTTGGGGATTATTCCCCTGCCCTCCCCATGGGAAGGACGTGGACTGTGGAGGCTCGCGCCCTCCACAGGCCGCGGCCTGTGGAGGGCACGAGCCCTCACAGCCCGCCCCCTCCCCATGGGAGGGGCAAGGGCTTTTCCTGAGCCCTTTTGGTCACTCAATGCCAGTAAGGAAACCATGTAAAATACCCTGTTAATTATGCACGGCCAGTAAATTCACAAATTTGAAAACCAGAATTTCTTACTTCGAATTTTATACAGCTGAACATGAATTTCTACACACACACACACACATATATATATATGTATGCATATACAAAATGACTGCACATACATACATACATATATATACATATATATGTATACCTATATATATATATAAATAGATACCCATGCATTGTATGCCAAATACAAATTGAAACAGGAAACTCTTTCCCAGAAAAGTAGTATGAATTCTGTTTTATAAATATCTTGAATCTGAAGCAAGGACAGAAAAATCTTGAAAAGCCATGTAACAGGAAGTAGTATGAATTCTGTTCTTTGAGTTGATAAATCTGAAGCAAGGACAGAAAAATCTTGAAAAGCCATGTAACAGGAAGTAGTATGAATTCTGTTCTTTGAGTTGATAAATCTGAAGCAAGGACAGAAAAATCTTGAAAAGCCATGTAACAGAAAGTAGTATGAATTCTGTTCTTTGAATTGCTAAAACCTGAAAACAAAAATAGAAGTGTTTGAGACACCATATAGACTGGAAAGTACCTTGAATATGTTAAAAATAATACAACATGAAATGTGTATGAAAGATTGTCTTCCAAACCTCATAATTTTTAATTGCATTGTATCAGTATATTATTTTACTCTGTACCCTGTAATGAAATAGGGAATTAAAACTGTCAGTCATAGAAATGCATATGGAAAACTGAAAACACTATTCTTACTATCAAGTAGTGCACTGGAAATTATCAAGATATATATACATATATATATATATATATATATATATGTTCTTTATCCAAATTAAAAAAAGGGGACACTTACCAAAGGATAAATGGCATCTTACAACTGAAATATAAGGAATGTAATAAAAATTCACTTCTTTAAATTGATTAAAAGATGAAAGCCTGTTTGAAAATGTATTAAGTTTCTGTTAAGTATTATTTAACTGCACTATGGTAACTTCCGGGACAGGGTGCCGAAGGTGGGCGAACAGAGACGGTAGTATTACCTCTTCTAATTCTACCATTTATTATTATTTTGCTTGGCCAAGCACTGTACCATTGAAATAGATGGATTGTTTATTTTAAAAGCCTAGAAATTTATTTGAGTCTCTGCCACCTCCTGTTGCAAGAAATGTGTTTATTTCATGTTAGAAATGCATATAGGCATCAGGCACGCACCAAGAGTGCCCTTCTGTTTTACCGTTTCGGGTTGCTAGGCTTCTTTATGCAGGGCCGGGGATTCCTTCGAGTTAGGAAGGGACCTGGGGAAGTCATGGACTTCGTGGTTGGGCGGAAAAGGCGCCTGAATCACATTCTTGGCCCCAGCTCGCAAGAAGACCAAGGTGTCACGGCGGTTGGTGGATCCAAGATTATTTGCTATTGATATACTTATGTATCATTCAGACTTGGCTTGTGAAGCCCGTTATTTATGTATATACATTTTGAAATTCTTGTTGAAATTTGAAATGGAAGTATATTTGAAAGTATTTAATGTATCATTGATTTTAAGAAGTTAAAGTTTTATATCTTAGCATAGAAAAGATGTTCTATTAGAAGGATTGATTCCTCCAAGTGAAGAGGAATATATGTATATGAGAAAATCATTGAAATACTTATGCTTTGTTTCATTTACAATGATGATATTATTTTATGAAATGCAACTCAAATTCTCTTTATTTCATTTGGAAGAATTATGAGAAATGTTGACTTTTCAGAAACTTATTTATAATGGTTTGAATAAATTTAGAACACTTTTAATTTCCCTTAATGATGCGTTAAAAGGGTTTGAAAATTACTCTTAATTTTCTGAGTGTTACAGTGTCAGACCCCCACATAGAGCCACTCTCCTATCAACAACACACCAAACAAAACCAATCACCAAGGGTGCCAAAGTGCATACAAACTAGATAAACAATCACTCCAACTCTAGGAGGCAACATATAAAGAAACTCACTCCAAACAATTGGAGGCAATAAAACACATAATCCACTCCTTCCAAAGGAGGCACAAACCATCCACGTTTGTGAAAACCAGGTAAAACATCAGGATACAACTATACACACTACCCAAGGCAATACAAAGATTGACTAACATAATACAACAACCCCAAAAAGTTAAACCCCTTCTGGAAGACTTAACAACCCTTCTAATCAAATTCCCCAAAGAAAAAACAGAAGAAGGGTACATTCAAGAAGGGCAATCAAACATGAATTAAATCTATATCTGGATTTCCTAAATCCACTTCCTTTAATAACATTCAGTAATTTATTGCCTTAATAAAACTGATTTAATAATGTCTCTTTTAGACAAAAGATGAAATTTAAACCAAATATTTAATTCCCTAATTGCTTTTAAATAGTAATCAAATAAACATTTACTTCTTCGATTTAAAACATATCATTTTAAAATAACTATTTCTCCTTTGCAAAATAAATCATTTTGAAATCAATTAATCTCACTATTAAACACCTTATATTTAAATCCAATATTTATCCTTTTAAATATATTATTTTAAAATAAAATCAATAATTTAACTATGAACGCAATATTTTAAATTCCTCAATTACACATTTCATGAAAATCACTAATCTTATCATAAATTCGTTTGCAACCAATAAGAAGTATAAATAAAAATGCTCTCTTAAACATTTCATTTCATTTAATACGAATATCCCTTTTCCTTTAAATCATTCCCTTATTAAATAACTATTTAAGCATTTGACAAATGATCATAAATTAAATCTAAGGGTCTACTTCAATTTCCCGATAATATTTAAATATAAGAATCCCATTGAAATTATTTCATTATAAAATCAATATATACATCTTATATAATAAAATAATCTTAATTAATCGTGTTTAAATATAAATATATTTAAACCTGAAAAACATTATTCAAATATATATTTATATTTTTGATTTAAAATCCAACTCATAAATATTTCCAAATTATTTAAAACCCATTTAAAATCCAAACCATTTAAATAATAATCAATTATTTAACATAATATATATATCTATATATATAATATTATATATATAATAAATAATTATTATATTATATAAATATATATAAAAAAAAAAAAAATAATAAAAGAAAAGCCCCATATTTAGGGCACGCAGGTCAACCCTGTTGTGGGCGGCGGCCTATGTGCTACACACAACCCACCTCCCACAGGGGTGGTGGCCTATGTGTGGCACACAGTCCGCCTCCCACAGGGGCGGCAGAGTCTGTGTGCTTCACACAGTTCGCCTCCCATAGGGGCAGCGACCTGTGTGTCACACATAGTTTGCCTCCTCTGAGGCTGGGCGGTGGTGGGGATAGCCTCCTTTGCCTCCCCCACAAACAAAAAAATAATTTTATATTATTTTCCTTCCAAAAACTCATTTAAAAAAAAAACAGAGCACATTAAATCCTCTGTTCTGGTAATTTCTAGAACATGATTTTTGTGCTAAATTTTAACAGGAACAAAGCTTTCTA
Source organism: Sequoia sempervirens (assembly GCA_007258455.2). Classification (NCBI taxonomy): domain Eukaryota; kingdom Viridiplantae; phylum Streptophyta; class Pinopsida; order Cupressales; family Cupressaceae; genus Sequoia; species Sequoia sempervirens. The sequence goes on from VDFB02047230.1 coordinate 477,747,759, forward strand.
AAAATAAAATAGACCCAATATGCAAAAATATATGTATATAGAATATATATACATATATAAACATAAAATCTCCATTTGACAGTCAAATTGAGCCAATTTTCTACATAAAATATACAATAAAACTAATTTTCAAACATTGTTTCCTGATTTCAATTTCAAATTTGGTATCAAACATTTCAAATCCCAAACAGAAGTTTTCTAATTCCATTTTGCTCCCTTTCAAATTTTCTATTGTTAAACTTGAAAGTTTCTGTTGAAAGTTTTCTTTTATTTTTCTACAAACATCTAAATTTCTTCCATGATTCAACAGGGTTTTGAAATATGTTTGCAACAAGTTTTCAAAATTGAAAATGCAAATTTTCAAACCATAAAACAAGAAGGAACCTATGATCTGAAGTTGGAAGAAGAGCTTGACGAAGAAAAGTTGAGCTTCCCTGCAAGATAATTTTTCCAAAGCTTTTCCAAAATTCCTCACCCAAATCCAATAATGCATATCTAAAACAAGTGATGCAAGCGTCAAGTTCCTGCCGAGAGGTAAAAGGCATGTAGCTGTGAGTTAGAAAAAGTTTTTAGATAGCAGATAGGAATATAAATGTATTTAAAATAGCTAGAAAAGTTTGAAGCAATTTTTAGTAGTGCACTATTGCATGGAATTTTTACGGTGCATGGGCAACGTGGTCCATAGGGACATGTGAACAGGTAACACGTGTGGATTTTTGTGTGTGTATGTATACATTTGTGAGAAGGAAGATTCTTTATGATCTTAATTAGGAAGCAAGAATGCATTATTAATTTGTAATAATTATTGAATGCAAACAATCGGAAACATTTGTAATAATGCTTGAGACATATATGCATACATGTATCCACGTGAACACAATGCATAGAAGAGTAAGATGCATAGTCGGCATGTGAACGAGTCTTAAAGCAAGAGGAGACTCAACTCGCATTTACAGTATTAAAATTATGTTTAGTGTACAGTTGTAAAACACATGCTATGTTAATTAATACAATTGAGTTATTTTAGTTTATCATATCACAATATGCAAGTGCTAATAGAAACAGTAGTGTAAGGTGGAAGATTGATAGGGGTAGCTCATTTGCATATGAACTTTTGTAAGATTAATCAATGTTTTTTTTAATGTAGTATGAAGGTTAGTATTATATAAAGCTATTGCTTTTATTATAAATAAGATTTAAATCCTGTCTATGTAATATAATAAGATATTTTTGTGTGTAGAACAATGTAATTATATTACAATAAATTGTTAGATGAATGACTACAAAGATATTGATTTTATTATAAATAAGATTATAATGTTGTTTATGTATTATGAAAAAAAATTTGTGTTTATATAATAAACAATAAGTAATTTGCAAAAAAATAATAAAGAACCTTACTACCTAAGATTAAATTTGTGTATATATAAAATGAAATGTAATAATTTAACTTATTGAAATGTAATAAGTGGAATAAATATTACGATAAATTCTTAGATGAAATAGTACAAAGGTATTGATTTTATTTATAAATTAGATTTGAATGTTGTTAATGTAATATGAATGAATATTTTTTTGTGTATATATTTTAAACAAAAAATAATTTGAAAAGATATAAAGAATCTTATTAGGTAAGATAAAATGTAGGTACAGTAAAATAATTTACATGTTTGTAGCACTTTGCATCCAAATTGTTGAGAGAGAAACATTTGTAACAATGCTTGAAGCATTTAAGTATAGATGGATGCATGTATACATGTATCGACGTGCACATAATGCATAGAAGAGTGAAAAGTATCCTTGGCACTTGAGCGAGCCTGAAAGGGTGATGCGACTGAAGTTGCATTTGCAGTATTAAATGAAAGAAGACAAGAGAAATAAACTAGTTAGTATGAATGCATATATGAAAGGAAAGCATTAAAATATGGATCCATGTAAAGACATATGCATGCACGGATGTGTACATGTGTCCATGTAAGTTGGTATGTTAAGAAGAATCTATATATGCCTGTGTCCATAAAGTTAGAAATGTTAGCAACAATTTGCATCTTAAACAGGAACAAAAAAAACATTATTGTTTGAAACAAAGCAACAATACATTAGTGTTTGTGGAACAAGTGTATAAAGTATATCTAACAATACATTTGGATGCATGGAAACATGTAAATATTTGTGAAATCTAAATATACATTATAGCCTTTGAGGAATTGTCATATGTGCTTTTAGGAATCTGTAAGAAACAGGATTTAGAAAAGACGGTTTGAAAAGAACTCTTGAATACAACTGTATTTTAACAATGAGACTCAATTTGCATTTGCAGTATTAAACGAAAGAAAATAGGGAAAATTAATTATTTATTAGCAATCCATATATTGAAGGAATGCATAAATGTATGGATGAAGGAAAACATTTATGCATCCATCTATGTGTACATGTGTCCATGTAAGTTGGTAAGTAAACAAGAATCTATAAATGCCTATGTGCACAAAGCTAGGAAATGTCAGAAACAATTTGCATTTGAAAGATATAAAAAAACATTTATGATTGAAACAAAAGAATAATACATTATTGTTTTTTGATGAAGTGTATTAAGGATATCGAATGATGCATTTGAATGCATGGATACATGTATATATTTATGAAATCTGATTATACATTTTAGCCTGCAAGAAACTGTGATAGTTATTTTCAAAGCCCTCAGTGTTTAATTGCATAACCTTGATATTTTCTTCATTTTTTCCTTTGGTATGGTGTGAATTTTGTTCTAATGGATGAAGGTATATTTGAGCTATAGATAGATAAAGATATGTAAGGGTGGTAAAGAAGAATGAGCAATGTAAGTGGAACAAAGAGAAGGAATTGAGAGAATGATGAGATGCAAGTAAGGTATATGAATGCCTTATGGAAAGTATTAGATATGGGAAGCAAGGATATTTGAAACTGGATGTGAGAATGAATTGAATGTAAATGATATGAATTTATCATTTTTGAGTTTAACGCTTAAAATTAAATGCAAGATATAAAAATTTGAATGAGTGAGCTGGATTGAGAGAAAAGGAATGCAAGTCATTAGTGTGATGCAAGAGAAGCATATAAATGGATTTTGAAATGTATTTGATTTGAGAAGAAACAATGTGGACAGGTGGAAATGGAAATGAGTGGATTCAATAGGGTATGAAGTGAACTTTTGTTCCAAGAAAGGGTGGAATAATGTCAATTTTGTTATTGGTTATGCTTTTTAAAATCATCATAGGGCTGAGTGTCTCAGTACAAATACAAAAGAAAGACTGATGTCCCATTTCTCAGTCTCCTTCGGACTAAACAAAGTTCCAAGATCCTTGAGCTTCCTCGAAATGTGACAAGAGAAGAATAGATATAAAAATATAATGATATTTAAGGATACAAGAGTCAAAAGAGAAACTCCAATGAATACTAGTACCTTTACATGGGTGCATGTTTACATTTGCAGTAACAAATTTCCTTTATGATCTTATCCAGGAAGCAAAAATGCATTATTATTTTGTTTCAAGTATTGAATGCAAATAATCTTAAACATTTGTAACAATGCTTGAGGCATCTATGTTGAGATGATGAATTGCACAGCCCCTGAAGCTCCAGAATCTTCAATGCTGGACTTTAGCCATGAAAGATAATCAACCACAAAAGAAGTGTTGCAACAATGGAATGCTGATTAAAGATTCTATATTGATATGATGATTGATATCTTGATATCTTGATATATTACAAATGTACAAGATGCCTTGAATATATAGGCATGAGCTAAACCCTAATATGCATGAGATGTTGCCATGTGTCAAGATCAAACAACATGTGACAACATGTGAACCCTAATGGTGATGATCATTAAATGATGAGATAAGTTCTAGAAAGAATCTTATCCCACAAACTAGGAAAGGGAATATTATCCCATTTATTAAATGATTTATCTAATAATGCAACCTAGGACTTAATGATTAAATGCAAGACCTAAGTTAACTTATGCTAGTGCAATAATTAATTAATTAATTACACCAACACCCCCCCATAAGTGCAACTTAGGGAGGAAAATGCAATGATTATGCAAGATGATGATGATGATGGGTCCTGGCTACGAGGCCATGTTAGGTACCCATGTACATGAAGATGCAGAAAATCTCCCACAAACGGAGAAAAGGGGAAAACCCAGTAGGAACAAAACCCCTCTCCAAAAAGGAGATGAAAATGCAGAAATGTGAGATAGGATGGGAAGGATGGAGGACTCCCAAATACCCCCCAAGTACGCCATCTGTCACATGGATACAATACAATCAAGAGCCCTCCCATAGGGAGGAAAGAGAGAGACAAAATAGCCCCCCCAGAAGATGAGAGCACCTGCAAGAAAGGTAAGTGTCTGAAGATAAAACAAGATCCAATGTCGACAAACAACTTGTCTCCCTTTCGGAAGAAACAAAACCAAATGCAAGTGCAAAGATGCTTCCCATTCCGGATAGGAATTAAAGGAAGGAAGAATGAACATGAATGTTGATGATGTCTCTGAACTCTGCTCAAGTGTCTCCTTGCCTGAAGATGAAAATGCCATAGTCCCAAACAATGAAGAGGGTGACAAACCAGGATGATGCAGAAACCGATGCTGAACAATATCCAAAGACAAAGATAGAATGGATATGATGGATGTGATGATAGAATGGATATGATGGATGTGATGGAGACTTGATAGCCCCCCCTGAATGAAGTGTCCTCAAAACCACTGAAGGAAGTCTGAAGCAAATCCAATGGTAGATGAAGAAGAAACCTCAAGTCCTGAATGGAATGGCAGGGAAGAAGTCTCAGATATGTAATCTCTGAAGAGAAACTCAATGCCTCCAATGTAGTCTCTGAATTCCCAATCAAGGTTGAGACAAAGGAATGAGGAGACTCAAAACAACTCTCCAAAGCCAAATCTGAATAGAGGAGTGATATCCCCTCAAGAATGTTCTCCAAACCTGTAGAAGTGGCCAAGGTAGTGATACCGAAAACGAAGCCGTCATGTGATGTCAAGTCTGAAAAACTGAATGTGTCCTAAGCGATGATGAGAGTGGAAGCCTCAATCAATGATTCTGGAAAAGGAATCACTGAATGTTAAGGGATACCAACTGTCTCTGATGAAGAAGAAGCACTGAAAGGTACCTTGTCAACCTCTTCAGAAAGATCAAGGTAATCAACTTCCTGCATAACAATAGCATCATGGGGTACTTGATCTGAAGAATGACATTCTGAAGCATGATCATTGGGGAATGGTGGAGTGTCTGAATCTCCATAGATCTCCCAAAGTTTAATCCAAAGGATGTGAGGACAATCACAATGATCAATGTCATTCAAAACATCAGAATCAACTTGCATCTCAAGAATCTCCAAAATAGTGTACCTGCTGCAACTCCAAGCAAGTTCATGAATACCTTCACTCGGATGGGGAACTATACCAAATAGATGTGGCAACAAATCAAGTGAATGAAGATGGTGGCAGATCCCATCTCGCCATTTTGAATAGTTACCCTTGTGCAACATAACCAAAGGAAAATAATATGCAAGCCCCATAACGAAATTTCTCCACATAAAACAAAGACACTGACCTTCAATAGAAAATAGAAGACTTCCAAAAAGATATGCAACTGAAAATATGCCTCCGAGATCAAAAAATTCTACTTCAGTCTTCAGGATGTCTCAGGAATCAAAAAACCAAAAAAAAATACCTGGAGCCAAAACCAAAGAAGATGACTAGACTGATGAAAAAAATGCACTGAAAAATCTCTCGAATGCCGCTGGAATCTCTGAAATCTGACAATCTAATGCGAAGATGTGTGCGTTTGAGTCTAGAAAGGAGGGTTGACTTCAGTTGACTGTAGAAAGTTATAGTAGACAAATCCTGCAAAATGGATGGCACCACTGGATAGTGCTTTGAATTCTCTTTCCATCGATATCTTGTTTGCAAATTTTTGATATCATGGCGCAAAGATATGGCCTTCAGAAGAAAATTTGCAATTTGATTGGTGCTGGCTAACCAGGTGCAAAAAATTAGCACCTTAGGGCAAAAAAAAAGAGCAGCCCCCGGTCGCTGATATGACCGTGGGGTTGGTAGGCAGTTTAAAAAAAATTGCGCCGCTTGATGGACGGCGGCGGAGCGGCGGAATGGGGCGGCGCGGTCGGCGGAGGTTGCACCACCGGAGATTAGCGGAGCCTCCGGTTACCAATGGGACCGGGGCTAAGCGGCAGTGGCTTCGGTTGGTGGTTGGCAATGGTGGTCGGCGGAGAATGGCCAGAGTCTTCGACGACGAACGGAGAACTCTGGTCGGCGGGAGATCTGCGGTCGCCGGGAACCCTTGACGGACGGTGGCCGAGAACGGAAGTCTCCGGGGAATAACCGGTGGTCGGAGCAAATGCTGAACAGAGATCGCCGGTGAATGGAGGGTCTGGCAACGGAGCCGACCAGATGATGCAGAGATGACGGGAGGTGACGAGTCCGCAGCGGTCGAGAGGATGCCAACAAAAAATAAAATTTAAATATTGCAAAATCTGCAATTTAAATTTTATTAAAAAATGCCGATATAATATTTTGAATGCCGACCAACGCAGAAATAAAACCCAAACTATATGCCTGCGGAAAAATAATTCTGCCGACGGGTAACTAAATGGCAGGTCAAACCCTATAGAAATTTATTTTTTTCCGGAACTATACAAAAATTTGCCCAAAAAATAGCCAATAATTTTTTTGATTTTTCTAATTTTTTTTTGCCTTGACGGAGGACTTACGGGGATGATTTTTTCCTGCAAAACTGTACGGATAGTACAAAAAATGCAAACCCTAAGATGTACCTCACAGGCTCCCAGATGATATGTCTCCGATTTTGACGAATGAACAGGCGATCTATGGGTTTTGAGGCCTTCTAGACGCAATGGAGAGGTCGGAGAGAGCCTGATCTGCACCAGAAATCAGCTTGGCTCCCGGGTAGAGCCAACTAGCCTGCAACATAAAACTCCAAGCCTGCAAAGAATCTCGCATTCCAACTTCCTAGATCTAGGGTTGATGTTTCAATGGACTAGCTCTGATACCATGTTGAGATGATGAATTACACAGCCCCTGAAGCTCCGGAATCTTCAATGCAGGACTTTAGCCATGAAAGATAATCAACCACAAAAGAAGTGTTGCAACAATGGAATGCTGATTAAAGATTCTATATTGATATGATGATTGATATCTTGATATCTTGATTTATTACAAATGTACAAGATGCCTTGAATATATAGGCATGAGCTAAACCCTAATATGCATGAGATGTTGCCATGTGTCAAGATCAAACAACATGTGACAACATGTGAACCCTAATGGTGATGATCATTAAATGATGAGATAAGTTCTAGAAAGAATCTTATCCCACAAACTAGGAAAGGGAATATTATCCCATTTATTAAATGATTTATCTAATAATGCAACCTAGGACTTAATGATTAAATGCAATACCTAAGTTAACTTATGCTAGTGTAATAATTAATTAATTAATTACACCAACAATCTATGTATACATGCATGCATGTATACATGTATCCATGTGCACACAATGCAAAGAAGAGTGAAAAGCATAAATGACATGTGAACGAGAAATTTGAATGGAAAACACTAAAATCAAGTAGAAATACAAATCTGCCAAAGCACATTGAGGCTCAAGTAGCATTTGCAGTAGTAGGCAAAAGGAAGACAGGGAAAACAAACTATATATCAGCAATGCATATATCAAAGGAATGCATAAATATATGGAGCCATGTAAACATTTATGTATGCATGGATGTATAGATGTGTCCATGTAATTTGGTACATAAAGAACAATCTATAAATGCATATGTGCATAAAGCGAGAAATGTCAGGAACAATTTGCATTTGAAACATATACAATATTGTTTTTTGAACAAGTGTATAAAGGATACCTAACGATGCATTTGAATGCATGGAAACATGTAAATATTTGTTAAATCTGATTACACATTATAAGCTTGAAGAAACTATTATACGTGTTTTTAGGGATCTGTAATAAACAAAGTATAGAAAACACATTTTGAAAATAACTCTTGAATACAACTCTATGTTATGAGTGTTATTTTCGAAGCCCTCAGTGTTTATTTGCATAACCTTGATATTTTCTTCATCTTTTTCTTTTTTTGGTATGGTGTGAATTTTTTTGTGATGGATGAAGGTATATTTGAGGTGTAGATAGATAAAGATATGTGAGTGTTAAAAAGAAGAATGAGTTATGCGAGTGGAACAAAGAGAGTGAATTGAGAGAATGGTGAGATGCAAATAAGGTGTATGAATAAGTTATGAAAAGTATTTGACATGGGAGGGAAGGATATGGGATGGTGGATATGAGAATGAATGGGAATGTAAATGGTATGAATTTATCATTTGTAAGTTATATGCTTACAATTAAATGCAAGAAATGAAAATTTGAATGAGAGAGGTGGATTTAATGAAAAAAGGAATGCAACACATTAGTATGATGCAACACAAGCAAATAAATGGATTTTGAAATGTATTTGATTTGAGAAGAAAGGACGTGCAAGGGTGGAAATGGAAATGAATGGAATCAATAGGGTATGAAGTGATTATTTCTTGGAACAAGGGGTGGAAGAATGTCTAGTTTGGTATTGGTTATGCTTTTAAAAATCATCATAGGGCTCAGTCCATCAATATAAACACAAAAAAAAGACCCATGTTGTATTTCTCACTCTCCTTCATACTAAACAAGGTACTGAGATCCCTGAGCTTCCTCAAAATGTGACAATAGAAGAGTGGATATAAAAATATAATGATATTTATGGATAGAAGAGTCAAAATAGAAGACAAAGTGGAAGTTGTTATGCATATACTATGGAAAAAATAAATATGGAAGGTCATAAAACTGAGAACATGCAAATGCTGATGCAGTGGAGAACATTAAATACATGGAGAGAGAAACACGTAGAGCTATTCACAGATATATGCATGGATGCATCAACAGGCACATGTATACACAAAAAATAGAACTACGTGGAGAGATGGAGATATAAACATATGTATACATGGATGTATGCATATTTGCATATAGGTAGAAATGCATATGGTACATGGAAGGATGTATTCATATACACATGTAAATATGGATGAAGGCATATATGCATGTATGGACAATATGCATAAATGTATGTCAACATATAACTTTTATTTTTGTTATATTGGAAAACTAGCACTATTCTGGTAAATCAATATTGGAAAATTAGCATTTAGATGTTTCTATTTATCAGAATAGCTTTATAAATTATTCTTGTTATTGAAAATCAATGAAATGCGATCGCATAGATTGATTAAATAAATTTAAGCAAAGGCATAGTTTATAAAACTGGCGAGTAGAGATACGTAATCCATGAGTGCAAATTAAATGCATTGAAATATCAGGAAAATGCGAACACATGGAGAGGTCAAAATAATTGAAGCAAGTGCATTAAATGGCATGTGGCTGGTGGGGAGGGTGCTGGAATTGCTTGGCGGCCATGGGTGACTAGGATACTTTGGCCATTAGGGGCCATTTGGCTGAAGACAAAGACAAATACATGGGTGCATGAGTCCATACATGCATATATACATGTATCCATCCAAAATATCGATAGATACATATGTAGATGGATGTGTGTATGCAATTCATAGGTGCATGTATGCATAAATCAATGTATACATGCACCCATAGATACAGTCATACATATATAGACAGATGCATGCAGAGATGGCAAGATGTGCATAAATCGATATATGCATGGCTGCATCTATGGATACATAGATACATAATGAAATGGAGAAAAAGAAACATTTATATATGCATTTATTTTGGGAGTTTGATTCTGAATCCATATGCATATTTTGTTTAAAACTAGTGGCTGAAGGTACATAATTCTTCTAGAAAAAATTAATGCATTGAATGGCATCTGACTAAAGGAGAGACTGTTTGGATTGATAATCAGTCTTTGAATATATAACAATTAAAAGAGATAAGTAAGTATAAGTATCCTTGGTGACATTTCACATTTTGACCTTTCAATCAAAGTCAATCAACAAAGTAGCAGTCAGACCTAAAGAAAGCTCAAGGACTATGCCGATAGAAAACCATATTTTGGACAATGGCTAGACAATCTGTTGAAATTGCTTTAGAAACTTTGAAGCAAATGCATTTTTGCTTCTATTTACTTTCACTGTACATCTTAAATGGAAGTTGGGTTTTGCATTGGTGCAATGTATTTGTATACTTTGATTGTAAAATCATAGTTTAGATCATTTTAAGTGTTATCCATTCGAATCTTTCCTTGAAATATGAAGTATTCATCTGAGTCTTGGAGGCAATGCACAACTGTCCTATAAAGAGAGCTTTGGAACCAATGAGCTGTCATATATACATGGGTGCATGAGTCCATAGATGCATATATACATGTATCCATGCAAGTTATCGATAGATGCATAAATACATGGATGTGTGTATGCAATTCATAGGTGCATATATACATAAATCGAGGTATACATGTACCCATAGATACAGCCATACATATATAGACAGATGCATAAAGAGATGACAAGATATATGCATAAATCGATATATGCATGATTGCATCTATGGATACATAGATACATTATGAAATGAAGAAAAAGACACATTTATATATGCATTTATTTTGAGAGTTTGATTCTGAATCCATATGCATACTTTGATTAAAACTAGTGGTTGAAAGTACATAATTCATTGATACAAAATTAATGCATTGAATTGCATTTGACTAAAGGGGAGGCTGTTTGGATTGCTAATTAGTCTTTGAATATATAACAATTAAAAGAGATAAATAAGTATAATTATCCTTGGGAACATTTCACATTTTGACCTTTCGATCAAAATGAATTAACAAAGTAGCAGTTAGACCTAAAGAAGGTTCAAGGACTATGTTGATAGAAAACCATATTTTGGACAACGGCTAGACAATCTGTTGAAATTTCTTTTAAAAACTTTGAAGAAAATGCATTTTTCGTTCTGTTTATTTTCATTGTACATGTTAAATGGAAGTTGGGTTTCACATTGCTGCAATGCATTTGGATACTTTGATTATAAAATCATAGTTTAGATCATTTTTAGTGTTATCCAATTGAATCTTTCCTTGAAATACCAAGGATTCATCTGAGTCTTGGAGGCAATGCACAACTGTGCTATAAAGAGAGCTTTGGAACCAATGAGCAAGTGAAGGACAATTTTTTTTAGCTGGCATTGCCAATTTCACTGTGTGATTTATACCTCTAAAGTTAGAGAAAACTGATGAAAGAAACTATTTATTGCCTCAAGTAACTCGTTTGCTTCTGGATAATGTAATTATTGTCCTCATAGGCACACATGCAAAGTATGGAACCATATAGAAAGCAAGTGAACTCTTTAATAATCCCATGAAACATAGTCTTTGTATGCATTCATGTATACAGGTTTGCATGTATATATGTGTACATGTAATTATGTATATATGTTAGACAGTATGTATTTGTGCATAGGTGCATAAGGATGGTATGTATCTTTAGATTTTAGATTGCATAGGTAACATGTAGTTCATAGTCATCTAGTTAGAGTAATATGATCACTTTGTGCATATTGGTATTTAATTCTGGAAGTTGATGTTTCTAAAGTTGTTTTTTTTTAATTTGGAAAGTGGTATTTAGCTGTTCTCTTGATTGTGTTTCAAAGTCAATGCATTAAACAGAATGTGGATTTATCATGTAATATAGATTTAAGTGACTAGAGATGCATTGTGATTACTTTGAGCATTTTTTTTTTGTTATTCTGTAGATCTGTGTAGTCACAGGAGATGTTGTTGCTGTAGAGTCAAGACCTGGAACCGAGCTACTTGATACATGTATCCATAGATACATGGATGTGGACATCTATCATGGTATCCATAGATGCATAGATACATGTATCTATGGATAGATGTATTCATAGATACATTGACACATATATGGATAGATGCCTGTATACATTTGCACATAGAAACACAGATAGATATATGCATGGATGCATCTATAGGTAGAAGAATACATAGAAACATAGTTGCATGGATAGATAGATAGATGCATAGCTGGATACATAAATGCTTAAATATACATGTATGGAAATATCCATGGATTGCATATGAAGTTGCATAGATACATATATCCATGCCTGCATGTATACATAGATGCATGTATTACAGTACACATGGATGCATGTATACGTGTATCTCTGGGAAGATGCATGGTTGCATGTGAGGCTTGTAAAGTTTGTATATTTTTTATTATTGCAAAACGGTCTCATAAAGAGAGGTTTGGAACGAAAATTATGTCAACATGTGTGATAATGAGAGATTTTTCCTTGAACCTTGTTATATATTCAAAGAGTAACTAGCAATGCAAACAACGTTCCCTCTAGTCAGATGCCATTCAATGCATTGAGTTTGTATCAGTGGATTATGTACCTTCAGCCACTAGTTTGAATCAAAGTATGCATATGGATTCAGAATCAAAAGCTCTTTCCTGTGAACCCATTTTTAATTTGTGTATGCATTTGCCCAGAATGCTTTTAACCAGCAGCATTGACCAATCACATTTCGCCATTTAACATATTACTTATTTTTTTGTATAGTTTGAATTTGGAGAGCTATTTTATATATTGGAAAATTAGCATTTATCTATTTTTCTATTCGTCCGAGTAGCTTTATAAATCATTTTCATTTTACAAATTCAGGAAAATGCGAACGCATAAATTGATTAAATAAATTTAAGCAAAGGCATAGTTTAAAAGTTGGCGGCTAGAGGTACGTAATCCATGAATGCAGATTAAATGCATTAAAATATCAGGAAAATGTGAGCGCAATGCATGAATGCAAATTAAATGCATTAAATGACATCTGGCTGGAGGTGAACGCGCTGGAGTGGCTTGGTGACCATGGATGGACAGGGTACTTTGGTCATTTAATATAGAGTTAAGCCACTTGCTATGCATCTTTATTACTTTGTGTGTGTTGTTTTTTGTGTTCTGTAAGCCTGTGTTCTCAAAACCTAGATTTTGCAATTGCTTTGAGCTTTTTCGCTATGATGAAAGCATACAGGATAAAGGAATTTTGTGAACTATTATAGTTAATGTGCTCATAGGCACATATGCAAAATATGGAAACATATACAAGGGAAGTGAATTGTTCAAAAAAACTCCTCAAAGAAATGTGGTCCCATGGAATGCAATAAGTGTTCACAATGGACACTTTAGTTTTTGAAGACTTTAGTTTTTGCATGTTAACTTTGTCAGATAATGCAATTTGGCATGAACAAAGTTGAAGCCATAACATGAACAATAAAACTATTCAACACTAAACTCTATGCTTGTAATAATTATTGGAAAAGCTATAAATGCCATAGATGAAATAATATGAATAAAATTCTAGTTTCTGGTTTTCTTGAAATGCAATGGAAAAACTGCTATAAAGGCATAAGACAAGGTTGTGTAACATATTGCCATTCCTGTATCTAATTTCTTTGAACACGAATGCTTTACACATTTGATTGCAATAGTAACATGTCTATGAAAATGGGACAATAGAGATCATAATTCAGTAGTTTTTAGTGTGAGTTTATATGTATCCTGATACATATAAGCTCGATCTGGTATTTATGAAAATAATTGCTATGTACAATGGAAGAGCTAATTAGTGTTACTATATGCGATATCCATATAACATAATAAATTGGTACAAGGCTAGAGTAGTGCATCCATAAATACATGGACGCATGTATACGCAATTGCATACAGGGATACGTAAAAGCTTAGATGAATACATGTATACATGAATGTGTGCATATGTGCATATGGACATAGAGGCATATATACATGTAAATATTCATATATGCAGCGAAAGCAACATATGGATTTGTGTATACAGGAGTGTACTCTATACATTAGAATGCATGATGGAAAAGTGACTATAAAGTACAATGCATAAAAGTAGGGGCGAGACTTGGTTGCATTAACACCATAAAATGAAAAAAACCAGAGGAAAATAACCATTTATTGTCTCAAGTAACTTGTTAATGGGTCTAGAGTGTGCAACCATAACAACTTCCAGTTGGTCACCATAAAGTCTTGAAAATGTAAGAATCAGAAAACAAATATTGGAAAAGCTAGGAAGAACAGAATGCAAAAGGGAACATTTAAACTATATAGTTTGAATGGCATTATGCATGGAGGGGTAATAATTATTGAACATATATGTCAAAAATACATAGAGAACCATTGTCTTCATAGGTACAAAAACAAAATTAGAGTTTCAGATGTCCATATTCGTGAGGACTTTAACATAGTAACCTATAGAAGTGTCTAAATGTATAATAGCAATAGAGTTTTTTAAAACCAAAGATGTCTTTAACATGTGAAAACTAGTGAAATGTCATGGAGCATGGAAAGGCAAAAAAGTAAAATTCTGAACAATGTAAATCTGTGCTCCTGTATTGCTAGTTTCTTGTAAAGCCAACAAAATGCTATGTATTAGAAACATACTTTGTATGGATAGTGATTTGAGGTGCTGGTTTAGAAGAGAAAAAGTTTACATATGAATGACTTTATTACCTTCTGGTGATGTTTCCTGTCTATTTTTCAATGCAAATGGCTTCAACAATGGCATTGTTTTGGTCAAGGCTAAAATGTCCTTCAGCATTGAAGTCCCATAGGATGAATATCACTACTGACTTGTCCTTGATATAGTCTTCATAGCTAAGCCTTTACAGTGTGGGAAATAGATGGTGCATGGTGACCTGGTCAATTGAAGATTGAATTGTTTGATTTTCATAAGTTGTTATGGTAGTTTTAAGTTGTAAACAGAATGTATAATTGACTTGTTGGTTGCACTGTTTACAGTGAGTAGTTTTTTCTTGGAGTGTGCCATAAGCAGTGAATTTGAATTTTCATTTTGGACAGTATGCATGAAATGGATTGGAAAATGCATTTGCTAATTTTAGAGTACCAAAAACCTATAGAATATGGTTCAAAGTTGTTAGAGGAGAGAAAAATACAAGTTTGGATTCACTAGTTTTTTTTAAAAAGAATGTTGTTACCTTGAAAGTTGAATGTAGTAGGCTGTTGAGTTTTTCCAAGCTTCTTTTGTCATTCAAGGTACAAATGAATGTTGATCAACATGTGTGAAATGTGTTCTTCTGATCTGTTTTCCTTACAACATTCTTGAAAAGCATTACAGGTGTTTTATTTGTATGCAACTGGTCTTCGAGTGCAAAGTATTGTTGTTCATATGTTGACCGTAATAGCACCTGCAATTGAATGAGAGAATTATATTTTGTTACATAAATTGTTATAGAGACCACTGTAGAACATTAAAAGGTTGAAACTAAAAGAAGAGGTAAAAATTTTGTAGTCTGAAATACCTGTGCTCTGTCTATGTCAGTGTGGCCATCTTTGATGTCAACTGCAAATTGGGTACCCATTTTCCTGGCACCAACTACTAGCGCAGCTATTGTGCCAGCTGGGTACTCATTTACAGTTGTTAGCAATTGGCTGATAGTCGTGCTTGGAATGAATTTGTACTCTTGATAGAGGCAGGGGATGTTTTCAGTGGTGCTTATGTCTGTTAAGATCAAAATGCAATCACAGTCACCTCTGTCATAATCTGTCCTAGGTGCAACTTGGAAATCTAAGATTGAAATAGCTGATCCTGAGACTATTTTAGGCTCATGTTGATACACAAGGTTTCCACTAACATTTAACGTGATTGTCATTTCTGCTTTGTGATCTGTCAGATCAGCATGTAGCATTTCCCATGTTTTGTCGGCCTTATCCAATGTTGCTTTGTAGACAACAAGAAAATCACCTTCGAAGGTGTCTCCAGCTCTTTTTGCATTTAGCTATTCGATTGAAACGATCTTAGGTTTCTTGACTCTTGTCCTACAAGGAACAAGGATAATGTCAATTGAATGCTAATTTAATATTAGCAAGTTGGGAAAATGGTGATACAATGAAGAACCAAGTACTTTACCGTTGTGCTAACTCTTCTTGTGCAATTTGCACCTGTTTTGCTTGTCTTTTTGATACATCTTTTGGTGTCCTGCAAAGAATTGGAACAGTGTTATTCAAATACTTGTGATTTGGGTGAATGAGTATGAAGGAATAATACTATGAGCACTTTACCGTTGTGTTGATTCTTCTTGTGTGGTTTGTATTTGCTTTGAATGTCTTTTAGTTTCATCCATAGATCTCCTGCAAATAATGGATATAGCATTGGAAAAGACATTGCAATGCATAAAGGTGATATAAGGCTATAAGTTCTATAAAGTTGAATTTGTCTATTGGGCAACATGCAATTCTAGGAAAATTGGATTGTGATCAGTCCAATATGCTTCTGATATATAGATAGAGCATATATTTGTAGTCGTGTTGGACCAAATGTGATCAATGACTGTGTTGCCGATGCTGTGTTGCTGGTTTAACATAAATTGTATATTGTTCTGCTGCATATAACTGTGGAGCATTTTTTTGCTTCTGCTTTCTGAAGACATGTCAACATTAAAATCGCCTAAAATGTACAACATGTTTTCTAAATTTGTGGATCCAATAATTATTTGCAAGATTGCGATTAATTCATCTATGGAAGTTGCAGGTCTTGCATAAATATTACAAACATTGAGTTCATTGCTAGATAGCATTACTGTTGATGTGATGGCTTCAATATTTGAGGTTTCATGTTGTGTTGTTTTTGACAAGAGTAAATGTTTCTTGGTTAAAGTTGCTATGCCATGTATGCTATGTACAGAGAAGATATCAAAATATTGTAGCAAGGTATTTAGCTCGAAGGGATGCATATGTGTTTCTTGGAGACATAAGATATCAGATTGCATTATGCCATAGTCATTCACAATGTCTTCTGCATGTGCTTTTAAGGTACGAGTGTTCAATGTACATAGGAGCAAATGTGATTTGTTTTTTGAACATGTGTTTAGATTATCAAGTTGCCATTGTGCACATGTCTGAAGACGAGACATTTCTAGTTGTATTTTGTCTTAAACTTTGAAGTTTTTTGTAGTTAAAGGTTGTAACAGAAATAATGATTCTACTAATTTTGTTCGTGACAGAGCTGTATAGGTTAGTCCATGTTGTCTAATGCCTGTGGGATCAAAAGCCAAGGCCTCCATTGTTAATCCTTGGGATCGATGTATGGTTTGTGCACATGCTACTTGTACTGGGAATTGTTTTCTAGTTGTAATTTTCTTGTTTATTGCTATTTTCTGGCTTGGCCTAGCAATGCGTTGTATAGGCACCCAGTCTTTGTCAATGATAGTAGAATAGCAGTGTGCTAGTTTTGTGTGCTGTTGATGTCCAATTGATGGGTCATTAAATTTAATCCAGACAATATCAATATTGTTTTGTGTTGTATATGCTTTAAAAATTCCATCTGAACCGTTGACGAGGCCATCTTGAACATTGTAATTGCCTGCATAAAGCTCAACAAGAATGTTTGGTTTCAAGCATATTTGTGATGGGAGTGTCGTTGTGTGACTATACACTCGTATTGCATTAAGGTCCTCATGAACTTCATCTATTGCATCTAGCACAATCATTTGGGTTGGAATGATTGATAACATTTTGTTGTTATGTGCTTGAACATCTATTCTCCTATAGAAAAGGTGTGGAAGCAATGGATCTAATGGTATAGGACGAAAGAAAATTTTGTTGATATAGTCTATGTCATGAGTTGTCTGAATGCCTACTCGTAGTCTATTAAGGATTGAAATAAATATTTCATCTTTTTGTCTCATGGTAGTCACCAATGAATAGCATTTTATGTGGTCTTTCCAGAAACTATAAGGCATTAATTCAATTGGAGTAGGCCTATTTTCGAAAACCATAGAGTCAAGGACAGGTTGTGCCTGGTAAAGGTCACCACAAAATATGGTATCAAGGTTTCCAAAGTATTTTGTAGGCATTTGCATTATGTCTTGTAGTCTTCTATCAATATACCGTAGAAATGTTGAGCCAACTAATGATATCTCGTCTATAAGAAGTATGCACAATTGATCATAGTGCTTTGACATAGTGTCAAGCACTTCAGTGTTCATAGGAAGGAATTCTGATGTATTAAAAGGTATGTGAAATGATGAATGTAATGTGAATCCCCCTATGTTATATGTTTCTTTACCTGTATATGCAGTTAATAAGCCCTTGGGTTTGTCTGGATTATTGTCAACATAATTGCTATACATGCGAATGAGAGCTTGGTAGATGGCTTTTGCTCTAAAAGTCTTTCCTGTTCCAGCTGCCCCATTCAAAAACAAGTGCAATGGCTTTTGTGGATTTTTAATCTTTTTTATGAGAACATCCTTAACAATTGCTTGTTGTTCTTTATTTAACATTCGTCTTAACTTGTAGTATTCATTGTTATCTATAATCTGTGGGTGCTTTGTAATTTCA
The DNA here is from genome assembly GCA_007258455.2 of Sequoia sempervirens. NCBI lineage: Eukaryota > Viridiplantae > Streptophyta > Pinopsida > Cupressales > Cupressaceae > Sequoia > Sequoia sempervirens. The sequence continues at coordinate 477,766,280 of VDFB02047230.1, forward strand.
AATCCATTGGAGTACATGGTATTTGGGTTAGAATGACCTATGTTTGGAAGGTCTGTTTGAATGTCATATAGTTCTTTCTGGGAAAGCCTTGCTTGCATTGGCAGGTCAATGAGCTTTTCATCTTCAAGAGACTGAAGATCATTTATAGCTTTGTCAATGTCACCCCATGCGGAGTTTGTGTTGTGGATGAACTTTGCACTGCTTTGTTTGAATGGTTTGTCCATGGTACATGTATGCATGTTCCCAAGAGTCAAAGTTTTGTTTGAGTGTATGCTCATTAATGGTAAATGGAACATAGAGAACCAATTGCTCTCTACAATGATTCTCTATATCAAAGTGTTTGTTGAAATTGATAAACTGTATCACATTGGGTTTGGCCTTTGGTTCAATTGTAGCACCGTATTTGTTGTATCTTGAAACAAATTCTGCAAGACATATGTCCACCAGTGTCTCAAGACGTTTTAAATAGTAGTCTATAATAGATTTTGCAAGGACGTTTTCTGATTCATCTGGCTCATTGCTCAATTGTTTAACAGATTTGAGTATAAATGTGCGATCATTGTCAGATTGTGTATCAATGAATATACATTTTCTTGAACTATAATTTAATGGCAATGATAGAACAATATGTGCAGCTTGTTGTGATGACATTTGTTGCAAGTTAAGCATGGCATTTCCAAGTTTACTTACCATTCGTATTGCATCAATATTGTCTTGCTTGTGGTCTGTACGTATTCTTTTGAATGCATATGTCATTGACTTGTCTACTTTTGCAATATATGAGCTATAGTACATAGCAGTAGCATATGCATTCAATACAAATTGTGCATCTGTATTAGCCTTCTAAAGATGTGGAATTTTCCTTGAAAAACTATTGTTCCATATTTGTGATGGTTTTCTTTGTAAGAAAAGCGTAGGCCTGTTTAATGTTGAGCTCAAAGCTTCAATGTATTCATTGTCAGTTAAGTTTGATTCTTTTAAGAACATTTGAAAAGTGAATGTTTTGTCATAGTTTGCTTTTTGGAGTTTTGAAAAGATGTCAGTGGCATTTGCAGTTATCGCTTCAGTCTTTTGGAGTATTGGTAAAAGTATAGTTGACTTTTGCATTGGTGGGAAAGGAAAATTGTACTTACAAAGTTGTTTTCATGATCTCTTGCATTTCTTTGTATGATGGTGTTTGTGTAGCATTGCCAAAGGAAGTTCGAAATTTTCAGTGTCGCAAGTGATATACTTATCAACAAAAGCTATGTTGTCTGTGTTGTTATTTTCTGTGTAGATCAGTGCATTTTTAACCCATATGAGAAAATGATCATGTTCGTTTCCTCAATTTTGGAACTTAGTGACTGAGAAGTAATCAATGACATTTCCAAAGAAAGAGTCATCTGTAAGTATCAATTTTCTTATTGCATTGATTCTATGTTTATAGTAATGTGCACAAGTTATAGGATCTTTTTTGATTAGTTCAAATTTGTCAACGTGTGTTTGCTGATTAGATTCTTGACGGTTTTGTGCTGATTGGTGTAGATTGTGTAGCTCTTGTAATGTTTGAATTAGTGGATCCCAATTTTGCTCAGCACTAGAGAAAGTGATGAAAAATGTCGGTGGTCCTAGTTGTCGAATCATAGCAAATACATTTTTCTTAAGTTGTGAATAGTCTGGAGAGATTCTTATTCTTTTGAAATCAACATATCCAATATCTGATTTAAGAATTTTTTCTAGGTTTGGTTTGTGTTTAACGTCTTTCGCAAATAGCTTTCACCCTTTTAACTGGCCCTTGTGGATTCTTATTGTCATTGTAGACAGTACTTGTTGTATTAGTACCTTTATAGCTTTGAAAAAAATGTTTTTTGTATGATATGAAAATTGTCTTTGTGACTGTAAGAGCTCCCAGCGTACTATTTTCTAATACGTAAAGTTTTTTACAATGTCATTATCACGTGGTTTGCCGAAGAATAAAGTTGGGAAATTCATTTCTTCAGCATAGATGTCCTTAAATATTCCAATTGGATACTTGTGCTCTGCAGGTGCAATTTCAATAATCTTGTCTTCCATGTTATGGATACTTCTAGACTCAGTGAATCCATGTATCAATGTTTCTGATGGGTTTTCATTTTCCATTTCACTGTCTGATTCTGTTTCACTTGTATTTTGTGGACTATTGTCTTCGTTTTCTTTAGTGCATTGGAGAACTTCTTGCCAATCTTGGTTTATGTGGACTTCGTGCATTTTGTATAATGGTGTCCTTGTTAATTGAGTCAAAGCTTGCATGATGACATTTGGGCGCACCATGCCTTTTTGAAATACATTTTTGTATTTTAAGTGTCTTTTCAATGAAACAACAATTGTTTGTGTGTTGTTAATTGATTGTGGCAATGCTCTTTGTACAATGTTCATGTCAATAGGGACATTTATAATAGAACTTGTTAGGCCTATTTGAGACCTTTTGAACCCTAGTTCCCAAATCTGTGCAAATGCAATTCTAAGTGAGACAAGTCGTTCTTCTAGATGAGTTAAATTTTGCACATAGCACAATGGTCTATTAGTTCTTATTTTTTGTGGCGTAGCATACTTTGGAATAGTGGACTGTTTCAATGCAAAGTAGCATACATGACATATGAAATCTGTGAATGGTAAGGAATCTGATTGTAGTAGCTTACAGTATAATTGTTTTTGTTTCTCTTTGAATATTCTGATGTCCTTGTTCAAACAGAGCACTTTGCAAATTGCACATGGGTATTTTGGTGTATCTTGTATTGCTGTTTTATAAATTTCTATTGGTGTCAATGTTTTTTTTTTCTTTGGACTGCTAGGTACACTTTCTTTTTGTTTTTTTTGTCTAATCAAGTTTTTCAGGTGATTAAGTCTTATTGTTGATTTATGTTTAAAATTGTTTGTTATGACAAATGGTATCAAATTTTCCTTTCTTTTAGGCAAAGCATGTGACTTGGTCAAGTAAGTATTTTTGTATTGTGGACGATTTCTGATCAACTTTTTTAGTTGGAGTAAGCTTGTTGAGCATTGGCGAGTTAGATTTTGGGCTTCGATTCTTAGAAGCAGCTCAAAATGTCCAGCCAGAGGGGTTGTATCATGGAACAGTATAGAGATTGATTTTGTATATCCAGAATCATTGAAATCTAAGTACTTTCTTGATGTTGTCAATGACCAGAGGCTTATTTGTATTTTTAACCATTTGGATATCAGTGAATGCAAAACAAGTCACCCCACAATCCACATTTGCTATGGGCGATGCATGGGCTTGCAGACAACCGCATCTTGCGGAAGTATGTTTCTTGATCATGTACTTTGTGCAATGTATATAGAGTACTAGGATTTAGTTCATTGTTATATGATTTAAATGCTTCTTTGTCATTTTTTTGAAAGGAAGCTAGGAAATAATCTATAGCTCCATTGCGTAATTGAGTTGAGGTGTACTGGTTGTTAAGTAGCACTTGAAGTGAATCAAACAAACAATCACCAACATTGTATGCAAATGTGCTTAATCTACAAAGGCCTTCAGCTCTAAGGACATTGTCAATGTTTGACATTCGAGGATACTTTGTGCACAATTTTTTAATTTCATGTGAACCTTTGGGCTGTTTTGAAGTTACGTTTTGTGTTTCAATTTTTAACAATGGTTCAAAGTGTCCACTTAAAGAATTCATGTCATGAAATAGTATAGAGACTGATTCTTTGTAATCAGAACTATTGAACTGTAAGTACCTTCTTGCTGTTGTTCTTGACCAAAGGAATATTTGTATATTCAACCACTTGGATATCCAGTGAATGCAAAATAGGTCACCCCACAATCCACTTTCTGTGCAATCTTCTTGTGGCTTTGCAGATAATCGCATTCTGCGAAAATATGTTTGCGGGTCACGTACTTTGTGCAATGTATATAGAGTATCAGGGTCTAGTTCATAGTTGTATGATTTTATTGCTTCTTTGTCCTTGTTTTGAAGGCAATTCAAGAAGTAATCTATAGCTCCATTTCATAGTTGAATTGATGTGTAACGATTGTTAAGCAATAGTTGTAATGAGTCAAACAAACAATCACCAATATTGTATTCAAAAGCACTCAATCTGCAAAGTCCCTCGCCCTTAAGCACGTAGTCAATGTTTGATATTTGGGGGTGCTTTGTTAATTCATAGGTGTTAATGTCTACCATTTTCTTTGTGTCTCATGTATCCTAATGTGTTTGAGAATGACAAATGTTGTGTATGAATAGCATCTAATGCTATTATCTAGATTACAAAATATATAATTGTTTACATCATCGCCTATTTGCTTTTACTCAATAGCATTCCATAGTATTAATCATGTTTTCGAGCATCTTGGAAGTTAATAATCTCTATATATGTTGGAAAATGGATCTTGAGTAGTAGCAGAAGCCTACGTAACATACCACATAGTAAACAATTTAATAGAAGCACAAGGGGAAAATAGTATTAATTCTTCAACCTGGCCTTGTTATCCATTGTCCCCCAGCAGGATTGTATGTACTTATTCCTATTACATTGACAAAGTGGATAAATGAGTACAATGCATGATGTATACTTTCAGTGCCACAAACACAAAACAATATTTTCAGGTAGCTTTGTTTACATGCAACAAATGGTCGACAAGAATCTTTTTTGCTCACATTGTCAATCTCAGTCTATGGTATTTAAATGTTTTGTGTAATTGGATTCCTTTGTTTCTATGTACTTCTCAGCGACTGGTTTTTTTCAAAGAACAAATGATTTTAAAAGCTATTCAGATAAACATGAATTAAGTGGCATGTAGAGAATAGTTTCAGAAATCATTTATGTTTAAAGAAAATCAGGGAAATGCAAAAGCATTGTTTGATCAAAGAAGATCTATGGCTTTTCTTATTTGTGGGAATAGCTTTTAAAATCATTTGTGTTTTAAAAATTTGAGGAAAATGGAAAGGCATAGGTCCATTAAGCAAAAGTGAAGGCATAGATTGATTAAATAATTAAAAGAAGAGATTGAAACTCAGAGGTGCAGGTGCACAGTGCATACATGCAAAGCAAATGCATTAAATAGCATGTGGGTGGATAAGAAACTGCTAGAATGGCTTGGTGGACATGTATAGCCAGGCTGCTTTGTTCATTTGTTATAGACTTAAGTCAGCTGTTAAGCATGACTATTACTTTGCGCATATTGTTTTTCTATTCTACAAGTATTTGTTCTGGGAGAGTTTTTAGCGATTGAGCATATTTTGTTATAGTTACAGTATCCAAAACCAGAAATGAGTTACTTGAGACAATAAATAGTTTCTTTCCTTAGTTTTCTCTTACTTTAGAGGTTTAAAGCACACAGTGAAATTGGCAATGTGAGCAAAAAAGAATTGTGGATAATGTCATTTTGCATGTAAGCAAGACCATGGAAAAATATTGTGTCATGTCTATGAGTGACGTAGTACATCATTCATTGTACTCATGTGCTATGTTAGCTTTTGAAATTAACTTTGTAGGATTTTATTTGCAATACAGGAAGATTAAACATACGTTAACTTGCATACTGCACAACAACTTGCCACAGATATAAGCAGTCCTATGAAAAAAATTGCCTTAAATGCATATAGGTAAAAACCAGTTGACACAAAACAAAGACTTATGACTCTATAGGCTATTAAAACTGCAAACAAGGTTTAAAAATTGCATGCTAGCAGTTCATTCTATTCTATGGATATTGTATAGAGGAAGTATAACTTATTAACACATAAGCAAACCCTATTCTATTGTCTGAAGACAAATTACTATTGCAATTGTGGAAAATGTGTTTTCCTATTTGTATATGTGCAAGCAGCTTTCTAAATGATTTATGTTCAAAGAAATGAGGAATACAAGATGCCAAAATGAATACATGGAAAAGAACTTTATGCAGTTATTATATTGAAGAATTTCAATTGCATTTCAAGAAAAGCAAAAAGACAATTTGGAAAACTGACCTTGCAATCTGCTATTGAATGATCAAGTATACTTGTAAAAATGTACAAATAGTGATAGGCACAAGAAATTTTCCCTCGTGCAGTTTGTGCGTGATTGTTTAAATATAGTTGAGAGCATTGATCCCTGTTACAAGGACAATTTAGACAAATGAGTATAGTGAGTGACATATACTATGCTATTCATAAAAACAAAACAAGATTCTTATGTACATTCATTTGAACGAGAAACAACCCAAGTAAGAACTTTTGTTTCTTAAAATGAAAATTGCATTTTATAATTTTTAAATACTTATTGCTATTTGTGTACCCTATAATATAGAACATTTTTTTTGCATATGCATGCACTAGTGTAATTCTGTTATATTTCATAGTGGTCTATTGTGTGGCCGAGCAAGGTATTTTGTAGTTGTAGAGTTGCACGCTGGATAGTGAGAGATGAATTGCTTGAGGTCAGAAGAGGTAACTTTTCATTTTTTTTGTCTATTTGATACAAGAAATGCAAGTAGGGTTTCATAGTGCTTTAAGGCATTCATATACTTTGATTATAAATTCGTATTTTAAACTACTTTTAGTATTGTTTATTTGAATACTATGTTTCATGGGATTATTAAAGAGTTAACTTGGTTTCTATATGCTTCCATATTTTGCATGTGTGCCTATGAGGACAATAACCACAATATTTGACAATATTCCTCTATCCTTTATGACAACTCATTGGTTCCAAAGCTCTCTTTATAGGACAGCTGTACATTGCCTACAAGACTTAGATGAATGAGCAAGAAATTTTTAGTAGATAAAGGTCATGAACGTTGAACTAATAGTATGATAGTCACCACAACATTTAAGTAAACCTATGCTCAACACTCTCTTTTCCATTATCAATTGTATTCCCAATTTCATCCATGAAGAATATCCTCAAAGATATAGGATTCATGGATGCATAGGTTGAAGAAGTTCTTCATGGATCAAAGATATGGAGTTCATTGATAAAAGAAATGGAAATCATGGATGAAAGTTATGGCTAACAGTAGGATCTACAGGTTGACAAAGTTCTTCATGGATGAAATTGGGAATAAAATTGATAATGGAAAAGAGAGTCTGCACCATAGGTTTACTTAAATGTTGTGGTGACTGTCCTACTATTGGTTCAATGTTCATGACCTTCATCAACTCAAAAGTTCTTGCTTGTTTACCATGTAATATAGATTTTAGTGACTAGAGATGCATTGTGATTACTTTGAGCGTTTCATTTTTTGTTATTCTGTAGATCTATGTAGTCACAGGAGATGTTGCTGCAGAGTCAAGACCTGGAACCGAGCTACTTGATACATGTATCCATAGATACATGGATGTGGACATCTATCATGGTATCCATAGATGCATAGATACATGTATCTATGGATAGATGTATTCATAGATACATTGACACATATATGGATAGATGCTTGTATACATTTGCACATAGAAACACAGACAGATATATGCGTGGATGCATCTATACGTAGAAGAATACATAGAAACATAGTTGCATGGATAGATAGATAGATGCATAGCTAGATACATAAATGCTTAAATATACATGTATGGAAATATCCATGGATTGCATATGAAGTTCCATAGATACATATATCCATGGCTACATGTGTACATAGATGCATGTATTGTAGTACACATGGATACATGTATATGTGTATCTCTGGGCAAGATGCATGGTTGCATATAAGCCTTCTAAAGTTTGTATATTTTTTATTACTGCAAAGTGGTATGATAGAGAGAGGTTTGGAACGAAAATTATGTGAACATGTGCGATAATGACAATTTTTTAATTAGTAGGAGTTTCTTTTCCAAGTGTGAATATCTGTGGGAGTAAGGAGGGTAGGGCTGGTTGAGGAAATATGGTGTACTGGCTGACTATCTCTGTAATATGGTGTTGGAAGGGTAGGTGGTTCCTGGCTAATATTTGATGGGTTATGGCGTGGAGCCTAAAGAGACTATGGGAGCTCCTTGGCTAGGTGTAATAGGGTTGGGTGGCCATAGCCTGTCCAGAGTTATTGGTGCCCCCATAATAGAAGGGAAAATGCATTTGCTTCAAAGTTTGTAAAGCAATTTCAACAAATTGTCTAGCCATTGTCCAAAATATGTTTTTCTACCAGCATAGTCCTTGAAGCTTCTATAGGTCTAACTGCTATTTTGTTAATTGACTTTGATTGAAAGGTCAAAATGTGAAATGTGGCCAAGGGTAATTATACTTATTTATCTCTTTTAATTGTTATATATTCAAAGACTAATTAGCAATCCAAACAGCCTCGCCTCTAGTCAGATGCCATTAAATGCATTGTTTTTGCATAAGTGAATTATGCACCTTTAGCCAGTAGAAACAATTTCTAGCTATTGTTTAATGCCAAACCAGCTATCACTTAATAGTGAAAGCGACGTAAATATTGATTCTCTAACTAAATGGGGTCATTTCATTTCCATATGCATAAGTTTATTTTGTACTGTTATGTAGCACTTACTATTACTTGTGCAATGAAGCCACATGCAAGTACAATTCATAACTCATTGCATTTAGATACACCCAGGGAGAAATACAAACCAAGGTTGTTGGCATCCTAATAAGAAAGATGATGACATACATCCAATTAATGTATGCCACAACATCTTATTCAATGAAGATGATTTGGATATGAACGTTACAAATCAGAATCCTTATTGGTGTGTGAGTAATTCTCTTTTTCAAGACTTTTCAAGGAAATTGCATGCCAATACTATTAGTGAACAAGTGGAATCAAATTTTTTAATTGACTTTGTTTGATGGGTCAAATGTGCACAAGGATAGTTATAATTATTTCTTTGTTTTAATTATTATGTATATAAATACTATTCAACAGTTACCTAATTAATTAGATATGAAATGACAGAAGGAAAAAGAAAATTAATTAATTAAGATAATTTGATTCGTTAATTAATAAGGTGAATTATCATGTAAAAGTACAAAAATTAGAAGTTGCAAAAAAATCCTCTTTGCTTTATGCTTCAATGACAATGAGAGAGATGAAAGCAATTGTGGAGTTTAGGCTTATATCTGTAAATTGCATTTTCCTGATAGTTTGTAAAGTCCTCTCAACACATTGTCCTCATATTGTTTGTAAGGCCCCATTATGGGACATGCTAACAGAATAGTGGCTCTAAAGCTTGCACTATGGAACAGTTCTGCAGTAATTGAAGATATGCAATCTTTAGAGGACTTATAAGCGCCAAGTTATTGTTAAGCTCTCTCATTGTACATTGGACAAAAGACAATTGCTTGTCCAAGCAACTAGTCTCTAAAGAATAGCGTAGGCTGAGCACTGTAAAACCCAATGTGCCTATGGACGTTAAAATAAAAGAAAACTGATGAAAGAAACTATTTATTGCCTAGAGTAGCTTGTCTGCAAGTGCCCTTTTTTGGAACCATGACAACCTTTGCTCTGTCACTGTAAACTCTTTCCTAGAAAAGACATATCGGCACACACATATATGTATGCATATGTATATATATGTACAGATACATCCATGTAAAGACAAATGAATGCATGTATGGACATAAACATATATGCATCCATATGATTGCATGCATAAACACATAGATGCATCTATACACACATACATATATACACACATACATATATGCATAAATACATATATGCATAGATATATCTAGAGTCACATGCATACATGCATATATGCATCTACAAATGTCTACATAGATATGCACATAGGTAAATGCATATGCACATAGAGACATGCATACATACATACATGCACTGACACATTAGGCAGAAAGTGATAGTGATAGTGAACTAAAGCACTATGAAACACAGCTCCATTATGCACTTTAATGGAAAGGAACTGTGGAAAATAACAAATTATCATCTCAAGTAACTCGTTTCTAGGTCTGGACCCTGCAACTGTAACATCTCCTGCTCAGTGGCTACAAACTCTTCCTCAGAACTAGAGCTTACAAAACACAAAAAACAACACACGCAAAGTAATAGAAATGCATAGCAAGTGACTTAACTCTATATTAAATGACCAAAGTACCCTAGCCACACGTGCCCTCTAAGCCATTCCAGTGCCTTCACCTCAAGCCAGATGCCATTCAATGCATTTAATTTGTATTCATGCACTACATACATCTACCCACCAGTTTTGTAAACTATGTCTTTGCTTGAATTTATTAAATCAATTTATGCACTCGCATTTTCCTGATACTTTAATGCATTCAATCTGTATTCATGGATTACGTACCTCTAGCTGCCAACTTTTAAACTATGCCTTTGCTTAAATATATTTAATCAATTTATGCGCTTGCATTTTCCTGAATTTTTTAAACGAAAATGATTTATAAAGCTACTCAGACAAATAGGAAAATAGATAAATGCTAATTTTCCAATATATAAGATAGCTCTCCAAATTCAAACTATACAAAAAAATAAGTAATATGTTAAATGGAAAAATGTGATTGCCAATGCTACCAGTTAAAAGCATTTCAACCGAATGCATGAGTATTATTGCCTTGACACTAGGAGCCAATAAAATTGTCACTATAGAAAACAGTTTATCCAAGCGAGTGCTATTAGGTTTGTTATCTTCAATTTCAAACTCCTTTGATGTTAATGCATTTTCTTTGGTGGTAGAATATGGAGATTCTTTTTTTACTGAGAGTCTGGAAGAAGATGACATATACAAATAAATTTAAGCAAAGACATAGTTTAGAAAACTGACAGCTTTTATCAATAGAAAGGGGACGTTTACAGTGACAGAGCAAAAGCTCCTCTGCTCGTTGAATGAATACCAAGAGACAAGTTACTCAAGGCAACAAACTGCTACTTTTATTTAGTTTGCTTCATTTTATCCCAGAAATGCAAATTGGGTTTCACAATGCATGAAAACACATTTGTACAAACAACTCCCAAAATTATAATTGCAATGGATGACAGTGATAGTGTAATGGATACTAATAGTCAAAACACCGAAATACACTAGCTAGTTTATTTTTAGATTCAATGGAAACAAGTATCAGTTGGAGATAGATTAACCTAGCAGTCTATTTATCATAGGTTCTTGAATTCCAAATGCACAAGTGCGAACATGGTTCTCTACAGGCTTTTGCTATGCATTTTAACTAGATAGTTGTTTTGCATCGAGCGTAAAGAACTACTGCAAGTATGGTTTCCAAATAGATTTAAATCAATGAATGTAAGTCAACAAAGGTTTCCAATTACACTTTATACTTGAACCATGGAGCATCATTGCTTCAAGCTACAGCAGAAGTGCATAGAGGGACACAAAAGTAAATTCAACAATGACATCATCAAACAAGGATTTGCTAGCTACTACTATGATTAACTATTGAACTCAATTGACTCATCAGTCAAATAGCTTGATTGATCACTGACCTAACTTGTTTCAAAGCTATCTTGGTAAGCTGATTAGTTAATTTCATTAATGAGTAAAAGATAGAATTGGCTTAATTTGCATGAGCTAAGTGTAAAATTGACTTTTTTGTTAATTGACTTTGATTAATGGTTTAGAGACAGATGACATTTGAGCTTTCATGAAATAATAGCGAAAGCAATAGAATAAACAGATGGATTCAACATAGACAAAGGGATACAATTAATATGGACAGGTATAGCCTATTGAATATTTGTAGCATAAGAAACAGAAAGGAAGATGTTGGTGAAGCTTTTGCAATTTCGGTTTACACCTAGCAATTGCATTTGCTTCCTTGTCTATAAATCCTTTGCAAGAAATTCATTTTTTTTGCATATGAATGGCCATGATTGGTTTAATTGATTTGGTGTACAAAGATTTTTTTTAATTAACTATAATTAACTATTCAAGAAAACTGATTTATCAATGAACTAGTTTCATTGATTAGTCAAGTAACTTGATTCACAATTAACTTGATCAGCTATTTAGTTGATTTGCTTGAATGTTTGCAAAAAGCCCTTTTCGAAAAATAGTTCTTTGCATAATTTGCAATCACTACACACCAAGAGCGAACATTTCTTCGAGGGATTTTGTCAAACAGTTTAAATGTTTTTTCTTGTGCTTCCATATTTGGTATGCATATTCATGACAACATTTCAAACCATTATATCTGTTAGAAATGCACGTCTTATGATGCTTAGATGAATGTACATATGCCGTTCTAAAGCTCCTTTTCTGTTAAAAGAACGTAAAATGTTTAGAAAGATTGTGTATCTATGAATGTGAATAAGCAAGATTGATTTAACTGATTTGGAGGATAAAGATGACTAATAATTAGCTATGACTAACCATGGAGCACAATTAATTCATCAGCCAATTAGCTTGATTGATCGCTGAATTAACTTGTTTGAAAGCTATCATGTTAGGCCAACTAGCTAATATGCCACATACAGTATGACATTTGAGTTTCAAATAAGTTTCATGCATGCAAATCTGTTACCATGTTAAAGCCATGTAAACATTGATGTTCCAATTCTATGGGGCCATTCTATTTCCATTTGTCCTAGTTCATTTCATTCCATTATCAAGAACCAATAATTAAATGTTTAAACCAGGCACATGCAAACAAAAATGCAAGTAGGGTTTCAACAATGACATCATCTAACAAGCATTTGTTTGCTATTACTATGATTAACTATTGAACTCAATTGACTTATTAGTCAAATAGCTTGATTGATCACTGACCTAACTTTTTTCAAAGCTATCTTGTTAAGCTGATTAGTTAATTTCATTAATGAGTAAAAGATAGAATTGACCTAATTTGCATGAGTCAAGTGTAAGATTGACTTGTTTGTTAATTGACTTTGATTAATGATTCAGAGACAAATGAGAGAAATTAAATTGTCATGAGCAAAATGTGAGATGGACTTATTAGCTGCTATGCCACATATACTATGACACTTTCGCTTTCATGAAATAATAGCGAAAGCAATAGAATAAATAGATGGATTCAACATCTAGACGAAGGGATACAATTAATATGGACAGCTATAGCCCGTTGAATATTTGTAGCACAAGAAACAAAAAGGAAGATGTTGGCGAGGATTTTCCAATTTTAGTTTACACCTAGCAATTGCATTTGCTTCCTTGTCTATAAAGCCTTTTCAAGAAATTCCTTTTTTTGCATATGAATGGCCATGATTGGTTTAATTGATTTGGTGTACAAACATGTTTTTTAACTAACTATAATTAACTACTCAAGAAAATTGATCTATCAATGAACTAGTTTCATTGATTAGTCAAGTAACTTGATTCACAGTTAACTTGATCAGCTATTTAGTTGATTTGCTTGAATGTTTGCAAAAAGCCTTTTTTGACAAATAATTCTTTGCATAATTTGCAATCACTACACACCAAGAGCCAACATTTGTTCGAGGAATTCTGTCAAACAGTTTAAATGTTTTTGCTTGTGCTTCTATATTTGCTATGCATATTCATGACAGGATTACAAACCATTATATCTGTCAGAAATCTATGTCTTATGATGCTTAGATGAATGTACATATCCTATTCTAAAGCTCTTTTCCTATTAAAAGCACGCAAAATGTTTAGAAAGATTGTGTATCTGTGAATGTGAATAAGCAACATTGATTTATCTGATTTGGAGGATAAAGATGACCAATAATTAGTAATGACTAACCATGGAACACAATTAATTCATCAGCTAATTAGCTTGATCGATCGCTTAATTAACTTGTTTGAAAGCTATCATGCTAATCCAACTAGCTAATATGCCACATACACTATGACATTTGAGATTCAAATAAGTCTCATGCACACAAATCTGTTATCATGTTAAAGCCATGCAAACATTGATGTTTCAATTCCATGGGGTCATTCTATTTCCATTTGTCCAAGTTCATTTCATTCCATTATCGAGAACCAATAATTAAATGTTTAAACCAGGGACATGCAAACAAAAATGCAAGTAGGGTTTCATAGTGCTTTAAGACATTGTTATACTTTGACTATAAATTCATATTTTAAACTACTTTTAGTATTATTTATTCAAGTTCTTGTTGAAATGCGAAGGTTTCATCTGTGTTTGATAGGAATTATGTAGAAATCCTCTTCTCCATTTTACTTCATGCATGTGAGCCCTGTAAAGTCTCTATATTATTGACTAGTGCAAAGTGGTCCCATAAAGAGGGCTTTGGAATCAAAATTATGTCAACATGTGCGATAATGAGAGCTTTTGAACTATGAGTGAACAGTGTGTTGCTTTGAGCTTTTCCGTTGTCATCAAAGCATAAAGGATAGAGGGGTTCTGTTAAAAGTTGTGGTCGTTGTCCTCATAGGCATAAATTCGTATTTTAGACTACTTTTAGTATTATCTATTTGAATTTCTTGTTGAAATGCAAAGGTTCCATCTGCGTTTGATAGGTACTATGTAGAAATCCTCTTGTTCATTTTACTCCATGCATGTGAGACCTGTAGAGTTTGTATTTTTTTTTATTGCTGCAAAGTGGTCCCATAAAGAGAGCTTTGGAACCAAAATTATAGTCAATCAATCATAGTCAATCAATTAATCTAATTCTACCTATTTTCTAATAGTATTGGCATGTAATTTTCTTGACAAGTCTTCAATCAAAGAGAGCATTAGCCACACACCAATAAGGATTCTCATCTGTAACCTGCCTAACCAAATCATCTTTATTCAATAAGATGTTGCAACATACATTAATTGGATGTATCTCATCATCTTTCTTATCAGGATGCCAACAACCTTGATTTGCATTTTTCCTTGAATGTATCTGGTTGCTATGAACTATGAATTCTGCTTGCATATCGCTTGGTTGTACAAGTAATAGTAAGCACTACATAATGGTAGAAATCACAACTCATAGCATCCATATACACCCATGCACAAATACATGGTATTCAACACATTAACATGGACATGGTTTTCTAGGGCTAGTTTGTTAATTGCCTTTGATTAATAGTTCAAATGTACACAAGGCTAATTGCAATCATTTCTTTCTTTGAATTGCTATGTACTTAAAGGCTAATTAGCAGTTGCCTAATTATTTAGATATGAGACAATACAAGGATGAATGAGGAAATATGAACTTGCCTAAATCATCATGAATGATAGAGCTATTGGGTAAAATGCTACATATACTGTCACATTTAAGCTTCAAAGACTGCCAATGAATAGTAAAAGCTTCAAGACTCTTAGTTAACATGTAAAGGGCTGGGAAAAATTGATCTGCTAACTGAATGGGGTCATTTTACTTCAATTATCTAGCACTTATTCTTAATTGTTTAATGCAATCACATGCAACCAAAATTCAGAACAATTAGCATCTATACACACCCATGCATAGATACATGGTCTCTAACATATTGATATGCATATGGTTTTCTATGAGCACAATCCTTGAACATTCTCTAGGTATGAGTGCTAGTCTATTAATTAACATTGATTACTGGATAAAATGTATTCATAGACACATAGCTGCACACATGCCTCAATGCACAGATGCATAGATACATGCATGGATGTACACATATATACACGTACACATACATACATGATCACATGGTTACACCTATATATGCGTTCATGTATCCATGGATGCACATATCCATGTATCAATAGATCCCTTAATATATGCATATATTGAAATGACTACATGGGCTTGGGGAATGAATATTTATGTGGCCTTTACATGATAGCAATGAATCCTATAAATATGCATATATGCATGAAAGCACATAGCCATCAATGGACCTATGCATTTGAATTTTGACAAGCATTTTAAAACAATCATGATTCAAAAAGCCACTCCCATGGGTTCCAAAAACAGATAAATGCCAATTTACCAATATGAAATATAACTCACGAAATTGAGTTCATATATTTTTAAAAGCAATATGTACAACAACGGCAATATGACTGGATGGCTAGCTGGCACCATCCACAAAAAAGCATTTAAAGAAAATGCAATAGTAATCTGTTATATACACACATACATACATGGTAACATAGATACATGCATTCATATATACATATTTACATGCACACATATATACATGCAAACCTGTATGCATGGATGCATACAAAGACTATGTTTCATGGGATTATTAAAGAGTTAACTTGCTTTCTATATGCTTCCATATTTTGCATGTGTGCCTATGAGGACAATAACCACAATATTTGACAATATTCCTCTATCCTTTATGACAGCTCATTGGTTCCAAAGCTCTCTTTATAGGACAACTGTTTATTGCCTACAAGACTTAGATGAATCCTTCATATCTCAAGGAAAGATTTGAATCAATAATACTTAAAATGATCTAAACTATGATTTTACAATCAAATTATCCAAATGCATTGCAACAATGCGAAACCCAAGTTTCATTTAAGATGTACAATGAGAGTAAATAGAAGGGAAAATGCATTTGCTTTAAAGTTTGTAGAGCAATTTCAACAGGTTGTCTAGCCATTGTCCAAAATATGGTTTTCTATTAGCATAGTCCTTCAACCTTCTTTAGGTCTAACTGCTACTTTGTTAATTGACTTTGATTGAAAGGTCAAATGTAAAATGTGGCCAAGGATAATTATAGACAGCTGTACGTTGCCTCCAAGATTCAGATGAATCCTTGGTATTTCAAGGAAAGGTTTGAATCGATAACACTTAAAATGATCTAAACTATGATTTTACAATCAAAGTATCCAAATGCATTGCAACAATGTGAAACCCAACTTCCATTTAAGATGTACAATGAAAGCAAACAGAAGGAAAAATGCATTTGCTTCAAAGTTTGTAAAGCAATTTCAACAAATTGTTTAGCCACTGTCCAAAATATGTTTTTCTACCAGCATAGTCCTTGAACCTTCTGTAGGTCTAACTGCTACTTTGTTAATTGACTTTGATTAAAAGGTCAAAATGTGAAATGTGGCCAAGGATAATTATACTTATTTATCTCTTTTAATTGTTATATATTCAAAGACTAATTAGCAATCCAAACAGCCTCGCCTCTAGTCAGATGCCATTAAATGCATTGTTTTTGCATAAATGAATTATGCACCTTTAGCCAATAGTTTTAATCAAAGTATGCATATGGATTCAGAATCAAACTCTCAAAATTAAAAAAGGCAGGTTTAAATTATAAAGTGCAATCAGCCACCCAAAAAATTGATTGGATAATTATTGCATTTCTGAGATCATGCCACTGCAACGAAGATCTACTTTTGAACCCCAACTGCTTAATTTTAATGAATCATATAGCATATGCCACTCACAATACCCATTTGCAAAGATTGTCCTTGTAACAAAAAGAAACGATATGATTACAAGTACAATCAATATAGTGAGAATCTTGAATTAACCTTTTTCTTTGTCTACTATATGCAATTGTAAACAAAGGAGAAGGTTCATTCTAGAAACTCACCTTGTACTACTTGCTTGAAGAATTTGCCACAGCTGGGCCGCTACACGACCTCTTTTCTTCCAACCAAAAGCATTGCACCATGTAAAAAGCTTTGATTAGAAAACAAAAACCATGTGTTTGTTTTTCTAAAAGAATAGCAATATATAGTACTCCTACTGCGATGGATACTAATAGTGAAAACCATTAAAACACTAGCAAGCATTTTTCTAGATTCAAGAGACACAAGTATAAATGTAGATCAGATTAACTACACAAACTAATTGCCACAGGTTCTTGGACCACAAATCTTCTAGCAATGAATTTGATTGCTCTTTTGCATAAAGCCTACAACTATTCTATCAAGCAATATTACTTAACTGCTCTATGGCAACATTGTAATTTGGATTCTATAACATTTTTGACATAGTTTTTTATAACCCCAAGATACAAAAATAGTAACGATGACATCTGACATAATTTTTATGCTTGCTAGCAGGAAAAAGGTTTCTACTACATTCTTTATGCTCCCATTGTTTGCATTTATGCCTACGAGGACAACAACGACAACTTTTAATAGAATCCCTCTATCCTTTATGCTTTCATGACAACGGAAAAGCTCAAAGCAACACACAGTCGACTCATTGTTGAAAAGCTCTCATTATCGCACACGTTGACATAATTTAGGTTCCAAAGCCCTCTTTATGGGACCACTTTGCAGCAATCAAAAAAATACAAACTCTACAGGACTCACATGCATGAAGTAAAATGAACAAGAGGATTTCTACATAATACCTATCAAATGCAGATGAAACCTTCGCATTTCAACAAGAAATTCAAATAGATAATACTAAAAGTAGTTTAATATACGGATTTATGCCTACGAGGACAACAACCACGACTTTTAACAGAACCCCTCTATCCTTTATGCTTTGATGACAACGGAAAAGCTCAAAGCAACACACTGTCGACTCATTGGTCGAAAGCTCTCATTATCGCACATGTTGACATAATTTTGGTTTGAAAGCCTTCTTTATGGGACCGCTTTGCAGTAATAAAAAATATACAAACTTGACAGGGCTCACATGCATGAAGTAAAATGGACAAGAGGATTTCTACATAATTCCTATCAAACGCAGATGAAACCTTCGCATTTCAACAAGAAATTCGAATAAACAATACTAAAACTAGTTTAAAATACGAATTTATAATCAAAGTATACGAATGCCTTAAAGCACTATGAAACCCTACTTGCATTTCTTGTATCAAATAGACAAAAAAAATGAAAAGTTACCTCTTCTGACCTCAAGCAATTTGTCTCTCACTGTCCAGCATGCAACTCTGCAACTACAAAATACCAAATTATCACCTCAAATAACTCGTTTCTGGGTTTGGACTCTGCAACTATAACATCTCCTGCTCAGTCGCTAAAACTCTCCCTCAGAACAGGCGCTCACAGAAGACAAAAACAACACACGCAAAGTAATAGAAATGCATACCAAGTAACTTAACTCTATATAAAATGACCAAAGTACCCTGGCCACGCATGGCCTCCAAGCCATTCCATTGCCTTCACCTCGAGCCAGATGCCATTCAATGCATTTAATTTATATTCATGCATTACGTATGTCTACCCACCAGTTTGATAAACTATGCCTTTGCTTAATTTTAATTAATCAATTTATGTAGTCGCAGTTTCCTGATATTTTAATGCATTTAATCTGCATTCATGGATTACGTACCTCTAGCCGCCAACTTTTAAACTATGCCTTTGCTTAAATTTATTTAATCAATTTATGCGTTCGCATTTTCCCGAATTTGTAAAACAAAAATGATTTATAAAGCTACTCGGATGAATAGAAAAATAGATAAATGCTAATTTTCCAATATATAAAATAGCTCTCCAAATTCAAACTATACAAAAAAATAAGTAATATGTTAAATGGTGAAACGTGATTGGTCAATGCTGCCGGTTAAATGCATTCCATGCAAATGCAATAGTATTTCTGCCTACCGGCAGGAACTAACAAGAATACCTTCATTTTCCTTTTAACAACAATTTTCTTCCAAACTGAAATATCTTCCCCAAATTTACTCAACTTCCCTAAAATATTCCATCCACCATAGTTATTACTCCCTCTATGCATTTTGGAGATATTTTTCTTTTTTTGAAAATTTAAAACTAAGATTTCTATTCAACAAGAATTTAAAACTTTTAATAATTCCTTTTCAAAAGCATTTGAAACTTTTTAATAATTTCTTTTCAAAAGAAATTACAACTTTTAAAATTTCTTTTTCCAAAAATAAATTAACACTTTTAATTTCATGCATTTTTTTAAAACCACATGAACCATTTAATTTATGCACTCCACAAATAAGTTTAATCAATCAGTTCAACTCAATTAATTTAATTAATCAATAAAAAAAATCTAATCCAATATTAGATCATTTTAATAATTAAATTAAATTAATTAATAAATTAAATAACATTTCTAGCATTATAACTAGATTAATTTAATAAACAACTTAAATACATAAAGCCATTTATTTACCTTTTCCAACTTACAATTAAATAAAGACAAGGAGAGAAGAACAATCATAGAAGCAACTTAACCTGACTAAAAATCGATGACACAATATGATGGGTGATGACTTGGCACAGAAAACCTAGCTCCTATCTCCCAATCGAATACCATTGGCCAATGGACACGCTCAAACCTATGAAACTAGGTGGAGTCAATGTCTTGTACCTGTCAACCTGCGAACAAAGAGTATATCGAACATGCATATATGTAACATAATAAAAACACCGTGAAGAGGAAATTACAGAATCGTAGGGCACTCGCAAGCGAGTGATGCGATCTCGTCCCCTTCACCAATACACTCATCATAGACTGACAGTTCCATCATAAACAAATATCTCATGCAATAACATGTTACAGTAACTAATCATCATTACACCAATTAAAACATGTCAAATAAAGCATCATATAAGATACATCACATCACACCAATAGACTATCACTCTATAAATAGCGATCAAATAACTCACACATGATAAAGTATCTCAATAACCAAAAAGCACATCAAAGCAAACAAGGACACACTGTCCAGCCAGAAAGCAAAACAGAGGGGTATTACAATATTTGTTAGAAAGCTCATTTTGAGGGCTACAATCTTTCAAAATATCATTTATAAATTGTGTTACTTGATCCCCCCAAAGGTAAAGTAAATGTATATTTTTTCCAACATTTTGATAGGTGTGAAGGAAACTCCATTTTGGATATAATTTAATACTAGAGGGGTTCTATCCAAGGGGGTTTTATATAAAGTGGTCTTACCTATCCCTCTTCAATTAAAACCCTTTAGATGAAACCTCTCAATGCTAAAATTGTTATTTTTTCTAAAAAAAGTGATTTCAAGCAAAAATCAGCATGTCCCAAAAGTGAGACACACTATTGTGGTAGCACCCTGGGTCTCTGGTTGTACCCTTTATTCTAATTCTGATAGTTTTGGTTCTGGAAGTTTTGGTTCTAAAAGTTTCTCTAATTTTGGTTGTTATTTTGGATGGAGTAGTTGTTTTGATTGGAATACCCTCACTAATTTTGGTATTGGTTTTGGTTTTGAGGGGGGTTCAATTTGAACTAGGCCATTTCATTAGTCACCTGTGGCAAGGTTTTCTTTAGAGTTTCCAACTTTGTTGTCAAATGAGTAGTACACTCATTTTCAGCAGTTATTGTGGCTGATGGGTTGATTGTGGTGTTGGATCCTCTAGCATGATTCTAAGATTTTTTTTGCTATTGGGAGGAATCTAAGGTTCCACCATTGACCCATGGTAATGTAGGTGGAGGGTGTATTTCAACCAAAGGTCCATAGGTAGAATGATACATTCCTAGGACTGTGTTGAATAGATGGGTTGCATTGGGCATTCTAGGATACCCTAAGGGAGCCAGAGCCCCTCCCATACCACCTGATTGGGAACTTAGTTGTTGTTGTAGTTTGATGGCTAGGTGGTATACTTTGGACAATGAATCACTGTCTGTGGGGATGTAAGTTCTTTGTAGAAATAAACCAATCAATGGATCTATGGCCTTGAGGTATGCTTGGATGGCAATATTCTCAGCTAGTATGTATGGTTCCTGTAGTCGCCTGTACATTCTCTAGAATCACATATTGAATAGAGGTAAGCATTTGTAGGGTTCCTTTCTAATCATGGAAAATAATGGTACATAATAGTTGGATCCACATAGACCCAAAATTGATTGATGAAAGAATCTTCCAGATTGGTCCAAATGAAAATGAATCCAATGGGAAAATTAAGATACCAGTTATAGGCCATATCTCCTAGTGAATAGGGAAACAACCTATAGGCCACATCATGATGTGCTATATGGGCCCGAGTGTACACATCTTTAAATGACTGAATGTGCTCCTATGCACTTCGAGATTCTCCATGGGCATATCTAGGACAAAACTTCTCAGATTTTTTGGGCATCTCATGGATACCACCAAGAATGGTTCCTAGTTGGAAGGGATTATTCATGAAGAATGCCATTGGTGGTGGTAGGTTAGGTTGTGCTAGCTATGGTATCCATGGAAATATAGGTGGAGTGGGTGGTGGTGTTAATGGTGGCGACATTGGAGTCCTACATGTTTTGGGTTGAGTAGGAGATCGAAGTTCAACTAATGGCTCTAAATTGGGAGAAGATCTTAGAACTCATTCAAACTTGTTTGGTGAAAATTACCCAATTCACTCTAGTTTGTTCATCTAGGCTCTCCTTCTAGTGCTAGTTTTGTTGATGGTCAAAATAACACAACAACATTAAACAAAATATCGCTATTCTATTTCTCCTAAAAAAGATAGCTAATATTAAACCACCTATCTTCCAAGGTTTTAGTAGTTGGTTCTCAACTGTGATGTCATCATTTAGTAATTCATGCAACTGCAATGTTTAAGGGGCCTTTGTTGGTAAAATGGTACAAATTGGATATTATGAAGTATTCTAACGGGGGTTTTATAAATAAATAGAAAAATATAGATCAAGGCTTTGGAACAAAAAAATGTGAACAAATATATCCTTAAATTCAGATATGCAATTTTTCTAACGAGCATTTCCTAATTAGTTGAAAACTATAGAATGAAATAATTCACGAAAGGTTCATGCAATTACATTCATCCACAGTGTGGATTTAATATACGTAACACCATTCATCATCATTTTTTTTAGATTCAATTTTCAATAACACACATCACAAGCTCATCACAAAATCAACATATCAATAAATAAAAAGAGAATAGCATCCATAGATAACTCAATAGATGGTTTTGAATTCGATATTTTCTATTGATTCTCATCAATCAAAAGACATTTCTGCATAGAAAAATCCACTGACATACAAAAAACCATTGTCTATCAACATTAATGTTAAGCTAATAAACTTATGGAAATTAACTATTTGCATTAAAACTGTAAAAGTGTCTAACTGTTGCATAAAAGTTCTAAATATGAAAGTCTCTAATCTTAGGCAGCAAAGCTGACTTCAATTTGTTGACCTTTTCAATCAAGAGAAATTTCTAACTTATATAAATAATTTAACACTAATTTCTCCTTTCAAAAATCATGATCCACCAATTGAGGCCCAGATCCATAATTATAGGGGGTGCTTCCAGTTAATCAAAAGTCCTCACTTTGCTGAAATTGTTGAAACTAGAGAAGTATGACTCATTCTTGCTCAATAAAAATTGACTGGGAGTTGTTGCTTGTCAAAAACAGATCTAGAGTTTATTGTTTTCCACGGGGCACTTGAAAGTAGTCAACATTGACTGAATTTATCCCTTTCAAAAAGATAGAATATTTTTATTTAATTTCTTACCACTCTCTTTTGGAAACCCATGGAATTCATCAAAGTTATCAAAAATCACTTTCAAAATCTCTTCATCAAACCCATCAATCCATTCGACCTTGAACTTAGCCTCCTCGAATTCCCCTGCTACCACAACTATTTCTTGTAGTTGGTTTATATCTTTTGTAGCCCATCGAGTTTCAAAATTAATATTCATTAGCCTATCCAAGAGAGGTCCTTTAGGTTTGTCACCTTCTTTTATCGAATGTTCTAACCATTTACCCCAATTATCTTTTATTTCCTGCAGTGAATTCAGCTGTCCATTTTGGGGTAAATATTTGGTCGTGACTTGTGTAACAATTTCCTCGAATATGCCTATATGATGCCTCATGTCATATTGATCTTTGAGGAGAATTGTCCCATGTTCAATAAGTACTTTAGACTTGAAATTAGTGATTCTAATAGCCCTTTTAAGATATTCTAGATCCTCCTCTCCTAGGATTCCTGACTGGATCAACATTTGCCTGGGTGTTTTATCAATAAGTTTCAACTCCTTCAAGTACTTCCTATACTTTTCCTCTTCTTCCCACAATTCATCTGTCTTCTCCTCTACTTCCTTGAGAAGGGTAAGGGCTTCTTCATATTGTTTGTACCCTTCCTCCAAAATCCTCTTGATTTCCTTCTTGAAATCATCAAACTAGCTGTCAAACTAGGTAGCCTTCTTTTTCATGGTGCTCAACTCATCTACTTCCTTCCAGCTCATTAATACAAGAATTTCCATTGATGCTAGCAATTTGGAGGAGGATGTAATTAGTTCTTTCATAAAAAATTTCATGTGCCCTACCTAAGCTTTAAGCTCATCCTTGGCTTGCTTATCCTTGATCATCCCTAATTTTTTCGTAGTTTCCATTATGTCAATAAGGTTCATCTACTAGGTCCTTGTTTACTTACCTAGATTGATAGTGTTAATTTGGTAATTTGAAGCTTGTAACTCCATATCATCTTTATCCACTATAGGAGTTGCAATATCTACCACTAAATCCCCCTCATCAGTGAGCTTTGTGAAGTGAATGGCTCGAGGTTTCTTATTGGGCTTCACTTTATCAACCTCCTTCACCATATCATCCCAAGTCACTGGTTGGGCGTGAACTTGTTGCCTTTTCTCCAGATTCAACTTTAACCATGTAGGGGTAGTTGGTTGAGGTGTTACCTATTGAGTACTAGGAGGTGTTGATGAAGGAGGTGTCGAAGGAACTGTCTCTACCATTTTCTTAGAAGAAGTCTTTTTCTGCTCCTCCTTTTCTTTTAGTAATCTCTCTTGCTCTATTTTCTCATTTTGAGCCTTTATCTCTTTTATCTTCTTCATCTACAATTCCTTCTGTAGAGCCTCTTCTTCATCCCTCTATTTCTACTCAAGCTCCTTTGTCCTAGCCTCTTCTTTAGCCTTCTTTTGTTCTTCTATCTCTTTTGCATGAGCTTCTTCTTCTGTTGCTTTGTCCTGTTCAACTTTCTTTAGTGCTTGTGTAGCCTCTTCCTCTTCATGAGATAACTTTGCATTAGCTTTCCTTTGAGCACTCTCTAGTATCTCTTTTTGATCTTCCTCGATTAAGACATTATTCATTTATGCCTCATTCCAAAGGTCTCCCTCAAACTTAGAATCTCCTTTCTCAGACTCTTCCTAAAAATATTCATCTCCTCCATCTCCCTTAGGAAAATATTCTCGAAGGGGAGTCTCTTTAGAATTGAATGAGAGGGGAGACTTTGTGACATTAATAACTAGAATATCCTCTGTAGTTGAAGGTACAATTTGAGGGGGGTCCTTAGTTTACAAAGGAACAGTAGAAGGACCCTCATGGGCAGTTTCCTCTCTAGGGTATATAGTAGCTAGGGGTGTAGCCCCAAGACCTTAAATAACTTCTGCAGTAGTAGCCTGATAAGTGACTTTAGCCTATTTCAAGGCTTCCACAACCTTCTTCATTATGATTTCCTCTATAGCTAGGGCATGCTCTTCTATCTGTGCAACAGTTTTCTTCAACCTCTTATATTGCCTTGTTTTGGTTGAAGAAGTTGGCTCACTGCTAGAATATTTCTTCCTCAAGGCCTTAACCATTGGTTTTTTGAGATGATTAATCCATTTCAGACTTCTCTCAACAACTACCTATGAAATTTTATTGATGTTCATTTCTTCTTTCTCCATCCAATTTATTGCATCCAAATCCTGTGTAGCAAATTGGTCCATTTCATATCGAGGATCAAGAACAATTCCATCATCTGAAGTCCCTTTTGGAATATATTTTTTAATTATGAAGTCCTTTATTTGGGGTATGGTCAGTCTTTCATATCCTTTTCTTCTCACTTCAAATTGATCTTGCAAATTTTCCCAGAATTCCTTGAGAAGTGGCTCATGGAAGGGAAACAATGAAGCATATAGACCACTCATTTTTGCCTTTGGATCAAAGTTCTTCCTTGATGTATGAAGCTTCAAATTCAAAGACTGAAATTCCTCTATTGCTAACTTGGCTACTACTATATAAGGACAAGAATAAAACCCCAATTGGAAAGGGAATGAGTGGCAGCCAACTTTGTGTTTATTCAAAAACTTTGCATTCACCTCTGTCGCTTGACGAGAAAACTCCATTATGATCCATCTATCACTACAACACCTTGGTAATTTGAAAGGATGCTTATCAAATCCAAACAGTCTAATATAAGTACATTTGAGGTATTGGATAAACCAACTTCCCCACTCTTTAATGAATTCCATGGCTTCCGTTGATAGTCTGAAGCCAACATCTCCCATGATTTGGTTAATGACAACATATAAGAATGCATCATTGACTCTCTTGAAGTGATTTTCTGCTACCTTAAACTCCAGCTGATCATAGTGTTCCCACACCTTCTTCTATTTGGGAACATCTTTAAGTTTCCCCACAATAGTCAACCTCGAAAACCTTCCCATAAGTGCAACACAATAGATTACATACGAAGATATATAAAATGTCTTGGTTTCCTTTACATTAATCATTTGATTATGGATATTGTTTGATATCAACTATCCCAAATCCAAGTGTTGTTTTCCATCTAGAATCAGTTGGATAAATGGGAACATCCAATTCTTAAAGGCATGAGAATCCTCCTTTTCAAATTCCCTAGCTAGCAACGTGATCATATCCCCAATATCCTCAGAGGAATTAGATCTTTTGGGCTTAGGTGGTATCTTCTTCACTGATTTCTTCTCTGTTTTAAGTCATCTCTTATTGATAATCTTCTTATTCCCTTCTTCATCTATTGCCCACTATTTCAATTCATCATCTTCGGACATGATTTTGAGATTGGGGTGAGGGGGAGGATCAAACACTAGTCTTATCATCCCTAGGGTAAAATCTATGATCTCATTTCCCCATGAATCAATGCACTTACTCAAAGTTGGATTATAGGCTTGTGCAGTAGCTAGTATGAATTTTGGATATTGTACAACAATAGGGAATGTGGCCACATGTACAAACCCAGAATCTGCAATCTTTTTATCCCTTGGGGAAGCATCCTTGGACAAGGTATCATCACGAAAGTGTTTCAAGTCAATATGGCCCACAAGTGTATTAGTGATCTTCATGACCTCAGACCCAAATTTGGATGGAACTGGATTCCCCTGGAATTTTTATTTCATAGTGATGGGAACCTATTTTGGGTTTAACTTCTTAGTCTTTGTCCCCTTTGGTACTTCTTCAACAACAACCTCTTCCTCTAAATCATACATTTGTCAATACCTGCAATATGGAAATTCATCAGACAAAGAGGAGAAATATGAGGGGTAAAATTATCATAAGCATCCATATTAAATCTTCATTCACTCAAGAAAATTCCCATTTACAAGTTAGTCTTTTGTTTTTTAGGTTTCGGGTTTAGGGTAGAACCAAGAACTTGATCATTTTATACTTAACACTAAACCATGTCGGAAGTCAGGATCGGGGAATATTTTGAACATGAACTTAAGACAACATTCCTACCACCTTATCAAACATCAAAATCGGGCTTCATATCAGCCCTCATACTTTGTAAAAAAAAAGTACGTCAGAAGTCAGGATCGAGTTTACATTAAGCTCAAAAACTTGTAATGGTAAGAAGGTTGCAGTTGCGTTCCAAGATCTGATCCTGTAATGTAGTTGGAAATCAGGATCAGGATATCATTAGAGACTGGACTCTTAATAAGAAAACAAGTTTGAGTATTCGCTCCAAGTTCTGATCCCGATAAGATATCGAGAGTTGGAATCGAGATTTAGTTTGAAACTAGACCTTTTGAAACATGAGTGGGTATGAGTTAGTTCTGAGTTCCAATCCTAACATTGTGTTGGAATTTAGAATCGGGAATGAGCCTAGCACCAAAACTAAATACTATGTCAAGGGTTTGATCTACTTCTGAAGTCCAATCTTGAAAGTAGTGTGGGAATCAAAATCAGGACAAAATTTGGCACCTCAAGAAAAACTTTAAACATTGTAAAGTTATGATCTGAGCTCTGATCCTAATCAAATATCAAGAATAGGAATTGGGACATTGATAGGATGTGGACCTAGGTGGTAGTAACAAGCCAAAGTTTAGTTCCAAAACTCAATTCTGATAGGAACGCGAGAATTGGGATCAGGACAAAACCAAACATGAAAGAAATTAAATAACTTTAACAATATGTTCAAACATTCCTTTAGGATCGAGATCGAGAAAGTTTTGAAACCTTAATATAGACCAATTCATAAAGTTAACCATATTTCCACTTCTTTCAAGAATTGAACGTGGGACATTGCAGGGTTTTGACTCACACTTTGTAACAGTCAAAAAACTTTAAAATTCACGAAATTCGAATAAAGCCAACTAGGCAGTATGGAAACCTTAGTGAAACTAGGGTTTCAGTGGGAACAAGAAATCCATGCCAAAAACAAGATGAAGTAAAAGACAAGAAAAACAAAGAAAAACAAGAAAAACTAAAACAAAAAGAATGCAAACAAACCAAAGGGTTCAAGGAAAATGAGAAACAAGCAACAAAAAACCCACCAAAAACAAGAAACTGAAGAAAATCATAAACCAACGAAAGAACGGACAAACAACATGCAAGAGAGCAAGAAAAGAAGAATGAGAAAGAAAAAAAACTTACCTCAATGAATGCAATGACAAATCTAGCAATGCAGCACAAAATCTTCAAGCACAACCTCAATTCCAAACCCTTCACCCCGCTCCTATTTACTCTGTCAAAATACACAAGAAATAATGAGAAAAAATTGAGGAGTAGTGGGAATTTAAACTCGTTCGTGTGTGTGAACAAGTGGCCATTAATGCAGGGGTTGTTCAGGAATCAGGGTCAGGTTGTTACTCGGGAAAAAACCAATGAAAAACACAAAGGAAAGTTGAAAGTTGGGATAAAAAAAAACTTGGCACCTACACTTTCAACAAGTACAAAGTTTCGGGAAAGTTCTAAAATCAGAACCCAACAAGCAAGAAGATAGACACGAGAATCGAGATCATGATGGAACCAAGAAAAAGAACTTTGGAAAAGTTCTTAGTTCTAGTTCCAGTTCGATATCCAATTCCAAAACACTAGGAAAAAAAAAGGGGTTGGAAATTGAGATCGGGATTAAAATTGGAACAATAAGTTTAGAAAAGTTCTTAGTTCCAATTTCGTTCCAATATCCAATTATAACAAGCAAAAGCACACAAGGAAGAGAAGTGAAGGTCAGAATTGGGATAGAAATTGAAACCCACACTTTTAAGGGTGCAAGGTGACAATTCCGATCTAAAATCCAAACCCCAAAAAAAAGAAAAACACAAGGCAAGGTGCGGGGAGTGGGATCGGGATGGAACTAGGAACAAGAACTTTGAAAATTTTCAAGTGCCAATGACAGTCCAAAACTTGAACCTGATAAACAAAGGGAAAAAAAAGAATTGGGAGGAAAAAGACAACTCCCAAAGCCCAAACAAGAACATCAGAGACAAAAACAACAAAGGGGGACCCATTTGAACCAAAAACAAAATGGGGTAGTTATGCAAGGCATAACATGCACCTTCATCAATTTGAATTATGGACACTAATGCCTTATGAATTTGTAAGAGTTACTAATGAACTCGAGCACCTAGGATCACCTCCAAAACCAAGATAAGCCTTCTACAAGAGAACAACAAGAGGAAAAAATGTTGGAATATGGTGCAATAATAGAATAATGATATTATCACACTCCAAATGATACAATATGTATTAGCACTCCCTTGAAATGATTGAGTTGATATGAACTCATCTGAACTAGATAAGAGGGAGTGGTAAGTGTTGATTATATAGCTTAATATGGGCATATAATTCCAAGACAGGTAATAGCTCCCAATTAACCAAATTAAGTGGGAGTTATTCCTACTTGGAAAATGTTGAACATGTTGCATAACCTACTCAGAAAGAGAGAAGATATTGGTTTTGTAAGGTGAAATAAAAGGCCAAAAGAGGGTGTGACACTCAACCACCCAAGTGTGGGTGAGAGAAACACATGTAATCGATGGATTATGCCACATGTCCTCACATAAACCATGTCTCACATAACCTAAGTATGCTTAATAATGTGTAGGAAAAATAAATATTAAAAAACCTACACTAATAGCCCCCCTTAAGCATAACTTAGGTGGGTGAAAAGATGAAACAATGCAAAGATGGGTCTTGACTACATGGCCATGTTAGGTACCCATGTACAATGATGGAACTTCTCCAAATATGAGAAAGAGAAAACCCATAGGACAAAACTTCCCCCCAAGAGAGAAGAAGAGAGACCATATAGTCCCCCAATGTAGAATCTCCTACATTGTTGGTGAATGCTCGATACAAGACGCTGAAGATGATCCAATATCACTGAACAATATTCCTCCCCTTAGGAAGAAAGAAAACCAAGGATGTATGTAGGATATCTTCCCATTCCTAAAAGGAATATGTAGGAAGAATGATGTATGATGTCTCTGAACTCTACTGAGGTGTCCCCATGTTAATGCCAAAAGTTGTCACCATCAAATCAGGTGTTCTAGGCCACACTACAGAATATGAAAATCCAAGACATAGTGGAGATGGATGTAGAATAAAATTCAAAGACAAATATATCTCCTTTGAAGACAAAAGCGCCTCCTCTAAATGATGCTTAATAGTAACAAAAGTCATGTCAAATTGTGAAGAATGGTCCTGTGGGTAAAGAACAAGAGGGTCAAAAGGTTTCCCCTTGACATCTGAAGAAGTTGAAGCAACTTCATCAAAGAGAAGATGTATGTACTCAATCATGTCCTCCAAGTCTACAAGATAGGACTCACAAAACAAACTTGCAATGTCTTACAAGTACTCATCCCAAGTAGCTATATCTAGAAGACAATGAATGTCCTGTTGCACTGAATCAATAGAAGCCATGGATGTAGCAATACTACTATCATCAAGAACAACAAGTGATATAGATATAGAAGATGGAGTCTCAACACATGTCTCTTGAACCTCAGTTGAAATAATACCAAGATTCACTTGACCATACTGAATCTCCTAAAAAATATCCACACTAGATGCCTAAGTGTGTACATCAGCCGAAGGAACATTAGAGGGTAAATGTGAGAAGGTGTATACTCGAGATTGATGATCTGCCTCCCCAATTACAACAATATCTCTACTATGCAAATCCTAAATAATCATAGAATTTGGTGTGAACTCAACACTCTTTCCTTCCCCACCATGTGTGATATGATAGATAGAAAGGATATTTGTTGACAATGAAGGAACATAAAGCACATCATTGAATGATCCTTCATCTATGTCAATAGATCCTTTCCCAAAAACACACATATATGTGTTGTTAGCCATCAGGATGTTTGGTGATGAACAAGTTTCAAATGAAGAGAACATACTATGTGATGAAGCCATGTGATGTGAAACTCCAGAATCAAGGATCCATCTCCCTGACTCAGAATCTACAATTGCAACAAGTGCTTTCCCCTTTTGTTTCTCTGACTTTGGTTTAGAAGAAGATGATGAATCCTTTGACATAGTTGAAGTAAAATTGATTTTATTCTTTGCTAAAAGATTCAACTCATCAATTTGTTTTAAGTAACATTGATGTTCATCGTACCCAGATTTCTTGCAATATGCACATGTGGGCTTCTCCTTCTTAGATGATTCCCCTTTTGAGGAAGAGGATTCAAATTCTTTATGTGGCTTGTTCTTTTTCTTCTTTTTTTTCTAATCAGGATGCCCTGATTCTTTCTGTCCCTTAGGCTCACTAGCCACCAATGCTTGTGACTTGGAAACCTTAATGAGACCCATTTGAATCAACTTCACTTCCTCTTGGATTAGAAGATCTGAAAATGCATCAAATGTAGGCACAACATATGTAATTCCCATAGAAATCCTATTGGTGTGAAAGCTAGAAATAAAGATAGAATACTAAGGACCAAGCTTGGATAACACATTAAGAATCAACTGTAAATCCTCCTTAGTAATCTTGCAATCCTTTAGTCGTGTTCTTAGTTGCTTAATCTTGGAGATATAGTCTTGGATGTGGTCAAAACTTTTTAGATCAAGATTCATCAAATCATTATCAATTTGATAACCCCTAATCTTATCAGTTTTACCATACAAGTTTTCAAGAGTCTCCCAAGCCTCCTTAGGTGTCTTGCATGATTCAAGATGAAATTGTAAATCAAAAGAGACTAGTGAACAAATGTAACCAAGAGTTTTCTCACAATTGATCTCCCACAAATCTTTTGCACCAACATTAGTAGGTTTAGGAATAGATTCTTTTACATAGCCTGTGCAACCTTTTCCCCTTAGATAATTCCATACTGATTGTTTCCAAGATGCATAATTATATGGAGTTAGGAGTTCAATGTTATGTTTCCCCATTGTAAGAAGACACAACAAAGAAAAGAATGCAATCAATCAAAACACCACAAGATCACCCCCCCAAATTCACTCAATCAATGATCCCCCCAAAAAAATATGATGGTGGCACTTTATAATTTAGTGCAAGTACAATTTCCACTCACAACACAAGTGAAGTGTTCTTGATTTTAGTTTTTATAGATGCTCAATTTAGGACACATAATATGAAGTACAATTTTATTATAGAATGGGATCAATCTGATCACACCATTGTGAAGTACACGAAAAATTATGCACTTTCAAAAAAAAATTGCACCCAAAAATGTTACTATATGTGCCTGAACGGAGCCTTGGAAGGTCCAAAAATAAGGATTACTTAGCAACACCCATGAAAATTTGCAAATTCTAAAAAAACTAGGCACCAAAACTAGAAAATAATTGCACCACTATGAAGAGCATGAATTTTTCTAGCCCAAATAAAAAAAATTGCTTTGAAAAAGGAGTTTGTATGACTGAGATATGGCCCTCCAAAGTTTTCCTATGGAGGTTAGACAACTCAACGTTGAGGGGGCCTAAAAATTCAAAAAATGCACCTTTGCTGAATTTGGCAGAGCATCACCAAAGTTAGTGAGACCACCAAATTTGGCGGTTCTACCAAAATTCCCCCCAAATATGGAGGACCGTCAGGTAAGTTTAGAGTAGACACCAAATTTAGTAGCTACTATTTTTGTTGCCAAATCTGGCAAGCCGGTGCAGAGAATATTCCTAGGGAATATTTTGAAGGAATATGCCAAATGCCAGATATTGATGGAATTTTCTAACAAACTTTTTCAGATTTCTTTGAACGATGTTGAAACTGTAGATTGGTACTCGAAGGGTATAGTGAGACTTGCTAAAAGTTTTGTACACAGTTTATTGATTGTCAGTCAATACTTTGTATTGCTCCGCTGGATTTTTAGAGGACGCCAACCGATTAAAAAATGAGGCCTGCGGCCTACTTGGCCACCCGATACAGTACCTGTGGGTATTGTCAGGCCTGTGGACTTGTATAGCCCACAAGCTGTATAATTTTTTAATTTTTTTTCAAAATTTTCA
The DNA here is from genome assembly GCA_007258455.2 of Sequoia sempervirens. NCBI lineage: Eukaryota > Viridiplantae > Streptophyta > Pinopsida > Cupressales > Cupressaceae > Sequoia > Sequoia sempervirens. The sequence continues at coordinate 477,799,458 of VDFB02047230.1, forward strand.
ATTTTCTTGATTTTTTTCTCAATTTTTTTCTTTTCAAAACAAAACTTTTTGAAAATTAAAAAAAATTACAATGAAATTTTTACAAAGATCAAAAACCTATAATATTTTCTTTTTGAAATAAATATGATTTAAGTTGTAGGAAATTAAAAAAATGGAATTTTTGAATTTTTTGAAAAAAAATCACCTCGAATTGCATGCAAGGGGTTTTGTGCAAATTTGTTTTTCCCCAAATTCAACTTTGTCCTTATTGGACAAATTATATATGAAAATGGGGGTTTTTGAGCCTTTTGGACTCAATGGTGTAGTTCGTTTCAGCTCAAAATGCTCCTAGAAAAAGCTCAATGTTGAATTCCTCCCAAATCAAGAAGGGGCTTGTAGATCTGAATGCTCTAATACCATGTAAGAGTTGCTGATGAACTTGAGCACCCAGGATCACCTGTAAAACTAAGATAATCCTTCTACACAAGAGCAACAAGAGGATGAAATGTTGGAATATGGTGCAATAGTAGAATAATGATATTATCACACTCCAAATGATACAATATGTATCAACACTCCCTTGAACTGATTGAGTTGATATGAAATCATCTGAACTAGATAGGAGGGAGTGGTGGGTGTTGATTATATAGCTAAATATGGGCATATAATTCCAAGAGAGGTAATAACTCCCAAGTTACCAAATTAGGTGGGAGTTATGCCTACTTGGAAAATGTCGAACATGTGGCATAACCTACTCAGAAAGAGATAGGATAGTGGTTTTATGAGGTGGCATAAAAGGCCAAAAGAGGGTGTGACACTCAACCACCCAAGTGTGGGTGAAAGCGACACATGTAATCGGTGGATTACACCACATGTCCTCACAAAAACCATGTCTCACATAACCTAAGTATGCTTAATAATGTGTAGGAAAGATAAATATTAAAAAACCTACACTAACAAAATTAACTTAAATTCTTAATGAACCAATGGCCACCATGTAATAGTATGCCCTTTTAAATATGATATGTCTACATAGCCTATTAGTTTCCAATTTTCTTGACCAATTTTTTTGGAAAGGTTTCTCAATCGTGCAAACCTAATGTTCATGTATTTAGTGCTTTGTATGCATTTAATATTTTATCTTTAGTGCCATTTATCATCACTAGGGAAGTAGGTGTCCTATTTGAGGTGGTACTAATTTCATCATTAGTAGATTTTTCCTCATATGAGGAAGATGGAATCCCACTTGAGGTGGCATTCTATGGCCATTTTAAAACATCTTTTGGAGGTATACAATCGTTATGGTAGGAGTTATTGTGATAGATTATTATGATACATAAGAGCATATGAGAGGGAGGTTACATAGGAATATTGAACAACATTATAATAGGTGTGAGCACTTATCATGGATCTTCTTTATGCATTTGGAATGAAGAAAAATGGGCACTTATCATGGATCATCTTTAATATGGCACTTATGACATATGACATGTTGTAAGAGAATATGATAAATATAGTTGGGAGGACTGAGGCCAAAGAAGGGAATTGAAATATGGGATTTGAATTGGGATTCTATTCCTCTCTTTCATTTGTAAATGGTTTTCCCAAACCATTTATGGTTTAAAGTATGTGATTCACTTGTATATTGATACTTGGAGTAGAGTTTTGTATGGTTAATTTGTAAGTACCATTATGTTGCTAGAATCACTCTATATGTTGGTGATACTATTGTAAATCATTTCTCTACAAGTTTACTACCTGTTAAGATTTCCAAATAATACATTAGGTTGCTTTGGATTGTGGGTTTTATTTGAAATAATTTCCTCATGCACACATGTCTTGTGGTATAATTTTTTTTATACCTTTTATGTTTTTCTCCTTTCTATAATTGTAAAGATCTAGAATTTATATACTTATACTATTGAAGATTATTTTAGGATTTAACTTTTGTACCTTGATTCCTTTCATTTGGCATTGAATTCTAATCACCTCGAATTCTAGGTGTTGGGTAGATATTTTTTGTACTAATCTTCATTTGAGTGGGAACCTTCGTAGAAGGGTTTTATCTTATTTTAGAATTACATGGAAAGTGCATAAATAATATAAATGGATACATTATTTGGTTCAAAATTTGAGTTTTAAAAACTCAAAATAAAAAATATGCTCTTAAAATGAAATATATGGTTTGTTGTATCTGATTTGAATCATATTGTAATGTTATTAGATGATTAGGACTTGATGGATAGAAAAGTGAAGGATCTTGTTAGAATTCTTTTGGTACATACAACATTGTTGAATGTTCATGAAGATACCACTACAACACTTCTTTGGAAGAAACTAGGAGATTTGAATGAGGGTAAATCTCTGGATAACAAACTCTTTTTGAGATATAAGCTATATACACTTAGGATGAAGGATGGTGAATTTGTAGCCGATCATATGAATAAAATCAATATGAAATTCACCTAGTTAAATTCTATTGGAGTAAAAATGAAGGAGAATCATTGCATAAATTTGTGTTATTTTATAAATTCATGGGACTAGCTTATTGTGACTATTGGGAGCATTGCCACCAAGCTAAAAATGGACAAGGTGGTGGCATCATTGCTTTCTAAATATATGCATAGAAATACTTTTGAATTAACTGAGGATATAGTTTTTGTGGTAGACAAAAATAAGAAGGAAACATGAAATACAATAAGTAAGAAAACTTTAGATCTAAACCTGGATAGGAGATCAAAATCTCCTACTAAGTCTAAGGAAAATGTTTGGAATTTGGGAAAACCTAGCCATTTTTGAAGAGACTATAAGTAGAAGGAGAAAAAGAAAAATAGAGAATTTAGTGATGAATTTAAGAATTCCTCTTGGGATAATGGTTCTTCCTTTTATATGACCTTGAATACACTTGCATCAAAAGGTGTCTAGTTGATTGAATCTATTGCATCTTTTCACATGATCTCAAGTACAAGTTGGCTTACAAAATATGAAGAATGCAATGGTGGGAAGATGTATCTTGGAGATGATTATCATCTAAGTATTTTTGGCCATAAAGCGTTCTAATTTGATTCCTTAATGGATAATTGAAGGTGATGAATGGTGTACAAAATATCCTTGATTTGGCATGAAACCTAATTTTTATAAGTAAATTGAATGATTCCAGTGTGCACTTTTATTTTTTGAGTGGAGGGTGCAAGATTGTTATAGGGGCTATGGTGCTTGCTAAGGTGTTTGATAATTTTTTTATTTTTTTATTTGGATGCATCAAAAATTTAGTTCTTGTGTAGTTTTAGTAAGAGGTCTATATAATATTCACCATCACCATTAGAAATGACACCAAAAAATAGTGTTGCAACCACTTCTGATGGTCATGATTTATGGATAATAAGGGTGCTCATGCTTTCAAGATTAATTAGTGAGAAGGTTACAAGTACCTTGAAAATTTAAATTTTTTTTGAGGTGCTAAATGATTGTAGCCTTGAGTTTGATTATTGTGAACATCATGTTTATGAAAATCAAATTTCTGTTTAAATTTTGTGTGGTTCTCATAAATCTTCTAAGATATTACATTTGATACATTTTGATTTTTGGGTCCTATTAATGCTCCTTTGGTTTTAAAATTTATTTAATATATTTTTTTATTGATGATTATAATAAGACATTTTTTTTTTTGGTAGGATTAATTTGAAATTCCTTACTTGTTTTAAAGAATTTAAGGATTTTGTAGAGAATTAGATTGTTAAAAAGAAATATTCAAAGGATTGATAATGATAGTGTTTTGTTTAGTAAATTTTGATAGGTTCTACAAATATGAAATAGAATTATATAAAAAAATTTCATACACCGCTTAATAGAATGGAGTTGAAGAAATAATGAATAGGAATTTGATGAAGATGGACATGTGAACACTCAATGGAGTTGGTTTGGAATTTTTTTTTGAGAAAAAAATATTTTTTATGACTTGTTACCTAGTAAATAATCTCTTGCATTATCTCTTGTTGATAAGAAACCTATGGAGGTGTGGTTAGGAAAATCCTTTGTTGAGACATATTATAGATTTTTGTTGTGAAGCATATACTCATGTGCTTAGGGGTGTTGGAGCCTAAATTTTGTGGGCTCAAAATTTACAAATTTATCCTAATTCCTTTCTTATTTTATGCACTTGTCCTATTTTTACCATCAATTATACTTGATTATATATATTCTCAATGGAATTTAACAATTATAGATTAGGAAACCCAAACATGATAAATCCCAAACCAAGCAACCTAAACATGATAAAACCCATAAAGCCTTAAGCCAAAAATTTGCTACCGCTGGATTGTGCAAACTTAAACAAACATCCCCCCAAAAAAGCTTGGCAAAATATCTAATGCAGTTTCCAAAGAGACTCCCAACAAAAAGAATAAGAAATATAATGTTAACTTCTATGTTGAAGAAGAAAATTTTGATGAGGAGGATATTGATGTTAACAAAGATGAGAATACAAGATAACCTGACCCAACTATTGATGTTGAGAACCATAGTGTGCAAAGATCCAATAGGTTGGCAAGCAAGCAGGTCCTTGAAATTTCAGTTGATGGAATTTCTAGTGATTCTAAGTAGGAAAGGGGGAGGAGGAAATCAACAATGATGATGCAAAGGAAGTGGAGGAGTATACAAATTGTCCTACCCTATTTACTGAACTCAATTCAATGCTCAACAAATCAAAGGATTCCACCCCGACAAAAGAACACAAGGAGGATAATTTCCCCAATTGTGAGAAGATTGCCTAGGACTTCATGGTAAATTTGACTAGGGTTAAAAATTCGGAAGGAAAGATCAATGGCCTCTCCTATTTCACCCTCAAAGTCATACACCACTCTCTTGTAACTCTTGACTTTGTGCTACAAGAAGAGATAAAAAAACATGGAAAGAAAATTGATCCCATCTTGATCCAACAAAAGTAGGATGTCTTCAAATTCCTCATGGAGGATTGGGAAAATCTTTCCAAGTAGGGTGTCTTTCTTGTTGATAGTTTTAATTCTAAACATTACTCTATAGTAATTTTTCTATTTGTTTGTTATCATTGGTCTATTTATGGCCTGTGACCCTAGTTTACTTTTACTTTAAACTCTCTGCCCATGTGGCCTTTTATGTTTAGGACAACACCCTATAAATATTGCTTAGCTTATCAAAAACATTATAGATTATGCTAGTTTTTACCTTTATGTTGTAGTTACTTTGTATCAATTCACCTTTTATAAGAAGTTTGAGATAGTCTAAGCGGGCTTTCCATGACTCTACTTTTTTTCTAAGTATTTTCTTGCATCATATCCATATTCTCATTGTGTTAAATTCTACAAAAAATAAAAAATCTCTAAGTGTTAATTTTATTTGGGTTGTTTCCTTAAGTTTTTAAAAGCTATCATTTCCTTTTCCTTGTAAAAATATTCTAAGTAATTTTTTTGAACCATTAGACCCTCCTTTATTGACATACCATCCATTTGGGCTCTACAACCATGACCCAATGTCTTAGAAAATTTAAGCACTAGATTTTTGGACTTTTGCTTCTCTCGATACCATTTCTTTGGAATCCTTATGCTTTGATCCCTGAAATTTTGGATTAAACACTTAAGTATTTGATTTTTGCTAGATTTTTAGAATTACTTATCCCATCATGCCTTTTTCTCTTTCCTCAACATATTATTGGAGTTAACTTTCCCAATGTGTCCACATGTTGTCCTTGACTCCCAACTCTTGACTCATTTTTTTTTACTAAGTACTCTATTGGAGTTAGAATTGTGGCCATCCTTCTACCTAGATACTTGTTCTTTATTATTCCCAATGCTCAAACCCCAATGATTCTTACATAAATTTCATTAGAGTCAATTTTTTTTATTAGGAACTAATATTTTAGGTTACTAATCATTACGGATAAGCATAAAATAAATAAAATAAGAATTACAATTATAAAAATTAAACATATTACACAATATATACACAAAGAAAACCCTTTCAGATAAAAAATCCCACTTGAAATCATCATTTTGTTATAAAACACTTATAAAATGGTCTATTAAAATAAACCAAACTTGGGGAACTACTTATCCTTACTTCCACATGTCCAATAATATCTCTTCCATATAGTGATAAAATTTATTATTAATATCCAAATTCCAACACCTCACAATGAGAGAGAACCTCATTAAATATAGAAGTGATGGAAAAATACCTAAATGGGTATTAGTCACACCTATTGAAAACTAACAGTTATAAATAATCAATAATCTAATAGTATTAGACTATAATTATCTTAAATGAGATATGCTTAATAAATCATATAATATATAAGGTTTTATAACTTTATACTATAATAATGTATAAATGTTATGAAGGCATGAACCCCAATGAAATTATGTTCTAATACTACCCCTTAATGTTAATAGGGGCACCACTTGTCAATTTTTATAAAATAAAACATGAAGTACTCCAATAACATAGGTCTTCTTTGATAGTGATAAATGATATACAAAAATATACCAAAATTAAGAGCATGCATTTTGGATTACATGAAAGTCATTTTTTCATAGTTTTAATCTCAATGTTTTAAAAATGATTCTTTATACAAGGTCTTAAAGATTTTTTATTGGATCTCAAGACTTCTCAAACTAGCCTCCCCTTGGTTCATTATACAATGCTTGTAGATATTATATAATACAATAATTTTACAAGTGGAAGATTTATACAAAGAATAATTTAAAAAATGTCCAAAGGACTTATACAAATATTGGCTAGAGGTCTTATGCTATGCTTATTAGGTCTTACATCCAAAATTTAGTAGCTAGGTGATGTTATTGACATGCACACTTCCCCTCAATGGAATCACCTAAGGCCAATAATTGATTTGAATATGAAGAATTTGGTACTACCAGAGATTTAATATGCGTAATGATATTCTAACCTATTTCTTGTTGATCATAGTATATAATCCACTTGATAATCAAATGAACAAAACTAGAGAAAATTTTATGATATAAAAATATTTTCCTTGAGTGAAGTACCCATGATCTTCAATGTGCTTTTCTATTTTTATAGAAATAAATCTTTGGTAAGAGTAAAATAGCTCTATTTATCATATAATAAGTTGGTAATTTTACTAATACCTAAATGAAACTCTTCCATTTATCTTCTAATCCACATTATTTATTTTGCAGCTACTTTTGAATTCGTCCTTTTGATTAAGGAGCCATATAAGGTAGCATATTTAAGTATTACTCCATCCATGTGATAACACCTGAACCTTTATTTTGAAGATATAGTCTAGGTATATTTCCTATAATAAGATCATCAACATAATTAGTAATGCAGCAATCAAATAAATTTTATTATTGGTGTAGGAATAATTGATTTTAGAATATAGTTAGTTTGGATGATCAAACAAACATTTGTTTTCTCTAACATTTAATTCAATAATAAGTCAAAAAATATAAAATGATTTAAAAAATGAAGATGATCAATGAGATTATATAGAAGACTCTTATGAACACAAGAATGTATAATTTTCTATAATTATTTAAAAAGTCCATCCTACTAAACATGTAGTAATGATCTATACTATAATATAACATATTATCTTATAGTGGCTTTGCCACTTTTATCAAAAAAGAACAAGTAATGATCCATAATTTTTTAAAGTAGTAGGTGAGCTATCCTTCCAAACTTTCTCCTCGAATAGTTTATTAGGGAGACACCCACCTATTACAAGTAGGTTTTTTATACCCAAGAATTTAAGTTTTTAGAAAATTCATGAAGCTTGTAAGTTAAGGTAACACTCAAGAGAGACAAGAAAATATATTACTCCTTAATGTAATTTCCTTATTTTGACATGTAAGGTAAAATTATAATGATCTTCAAGTATTATTGTAAGATTTTTGAATAAACCATGTGAAATTTTTTCTATCAACATTTCCAATCATACTGAATGATCTAATGGTGGATCACGGAGTATGATCTAAAATGTTTATGGAAAAATTACACACAATTTATTCAAAAATATTACACTAATTTATCATTATGGACTATGAAAATAAAATTTTATTAATCTTCAAGTAACTAATATCAAATGTTATCAATCTCTTAGAAATGTAAAACACATCCATAATTGATATCTTTTTTTATATATAAGATAATCATGTAAACTCGAAGTTTGGATGTATAATAGGATCTTACATTATGAAAATTAAATGTCTATCTCTTACTTTTAAAATATAATTATCAATAAGAAGGAATAAAATTCCTTATCTCTTATTTTAGCTACAACAAGTATTTCATATAAAATTCTAACTAAGAAATTAACCTCTCCATGATGCTAAGGTGAGCATATCATAATTCATACAAAAGGAAATGTTGTACCATATGATATATGTGGAGATAATGTAGGAGAAACAACTATGAATAAATTTCAAAGTTTTTAAAGAATTTTATTGGCATTAGACTAAAAAAAATCATTTGATTAGAGACATGAGTACCAATACTTGAATCTCTTTCTCAAAAGAACCACAGTTATATCAATATCATAATTATTTGAGATATGAGAACTTAATATTTTGAAACTACTCATCTTTGATCAAGTTATGAATTTGGAACTATATGAAGTGCAAATTAATGTATATGAAAAAAATCAAAACACAATCAAAATCCAGAAATAACAAATCTTAAAAATTTCACATAAATCATAAATACACTTTATGACTAACTATGCTATTTATAAATATGAAATAATTGCCCATATTTTGATGTAAAGAAGTGCAAAAAATATTTAGAGAATCATTCACATATTTAATAGATAGTATAGAAGATATTCCTAGTCTACACATTTTATTAAGAATATTTTTAGAGTAATAAGCTTAAATTATATAGTTTTTTGATTAATGGAAAACAATGGGTCTTATAGTTTAATTAAATTGGTGTCACTGACTTGTACATAAATATAAATTATTATTTAATGTAGATTATTCTTAATTTTGATCACAAGATGAATTAGTGATCATGTATGAATAGAGGGAAAACTCTTATACCCACTTCTACAATTGTGATGTGATCAATACATGAACCCAAGAATGACTTAAGTCATTGACATCATAAAAAATAAGTCCTTGTGAGACAAATTGTTTTCATGCAATATTTTTAGGTTTTAAAAGAATATAAAAAGTGCTATCAGTATTGACATCTTCATCTATATGGATGATTAATCATCAACATGTCGTGCCATATTATCATTTTCATAGTAGAGGTTCTACTGATATTAAAAATGTCATATTGTATGGAAAATAGCTATACTTTGAGGCTAGCATAGATTAGTTTTTTAAGTTCCATTAAATATAAAAATGTCAAAAATAAAGGAAAAAGGTTATTTTTTATTGAAAAATTTGCATGTCATTTCAAGATGAATATGGAAATTATATGTGGAATTAAATAGTAAGGAATTTCTTTATCTTAAATACATATAATTGTGGGATACATTTACAAAAATGCAAGGATTTCAAATAATTAGATCATTATCGTGTCGTTTATATATGCATTGGAGTAGCAAGGTTCCATGAGCCTTAACACATAGATGTAAGAATGGTAGATCTAGTAAGGGTATTAGTGCAATTGAATATATATACTCACATGATCTAGAGTGCTTTATTAAATAAAATGCACTAACCCATGCCACTATGCTTCCTCACAAGTAGGTATGGTCAATAAGAGAAAGTTGGTCAAACACATGGCCCCTATCATATGCAACATGAATAATGCAATTAAGAAATAATCATTAATATTTGCACCTTTTTATGAGGAAATCTATTGCATCATCAAAACTATAATTAAAAAAATATAAAACATAAAAGTCATAAGAATAATCCATTACAAGCAAGTCACTCCCATAAGTAGGAATTAGATCAATGTTTGTGAAAAAATAGGTTGAGGTCCAAATTTAATGTCTCATGCAATGAAGTAAAGAATCTATAATTGAATAATTAATTGGCACCTACCAACATCATACCAAAAACTAAAGTTTCTTAATAAACATTGTAATGCCCCGCCACACAACCCTAGGGGAAGTTGCAATTTACTACACAAACGAACTAATTTTTTTTTTAAGCATGAACAATTAACATACATGTTCACTAACCAATGCCAACCAATCCCATAAGGTTACAGACTGTGTTACTTAAACCAAACATGGAACATGAATTAAAACCATACCATATAATTACTTAACAAATAAAGTTCACATCTAAGAGTATGAGATACCACTTGATTCCAATAACATAATTTACAATATGATTACAATACTCATTCCCCGAATGAGGTAAATCCAACAAGTATGATTACATATTACAAATTCCACCTCGATAACAACTAAGGGGTAATAAAATTACAATAAGTACTGAGAGACTATGGCATGAGAAGAAACTGAATCCCACGAGCTCTCCAACTAGAAATCACAACCACATGAACCAGAAGAAGAACCAACAGATTATGAAGCACGTGCCACCCGACCACGTGGAACCCAAAGGTCCCACTCCCTCCGTGCTAGGAGATAGTAACAAGGAATTCCCACACAAGGCCATCTACCACTAGACACAGGTTACACAAAACTGATACGAAGTAAATACAAGTTCACATTACATGAAATGAATGGTCATAGGCACAACTCTAGGTACGACTCTCACAACACCGACATAGGTTACATTGCTTCCAGACATAGAATAGATCAAGATTGCCACAAATATCAAGTACAGATTGTTGACTTAGGAAGAGTGTCATCGCATAGCTCATCAAGGGATATCCTCTGGGAATCTTCCTAGGCTCCGGCCCCCACTCCATGGGTTATCCTGGTGGCCTCTACCGAAATCTCGACACCCATGCTTACTCATGCGGAATCAAATACCGAGCTCATGAAGATGAGATAGATGATCTTGCCATTCCAGGCCTTCTCATCTCATCCCAAGTCTAAAACAATCCATTGGGTCCATGAGTGAGGCATAATTAATCTTGTTTAATGTTTGATGCAACCTAAGCTTCTAAAAATCTATTTAGTTATCACTGAATTAACCAACTTGCAAAGGGTTATCCCTGGCACCACTTTGTGCATCGACCCCCATTGCAAGCCACTCTTCTAAGACAACACACATGGTGAAAACCACATTAGGTAACAAGATAATATGACCTCTCTAATCCAAGGAGGTAACAAATCAAGAACTCACTCCAACACTGGAGGCATTAAGATCAAGACCCTCTCCAACACTGAAGGAAAACAAGGTACAAAACCCACTCCAAACACTGGAGGAAACCAAAATACAAAACTCACTCCTTCCAAAGGAGGCACAAATTACAAAACCCTCTCCTAATCTCAAGGAGGCACAAATCATCCCTATTTGTGAGAACCGGGTGAAACAACTTGGTGTAACTATGCATATTTTCCACATCACATCAAAAGTTGACTTACGTACAACAACCGATACCAACAACGAACCCCTATCTAGAAGACTTTCAAAAAATTCACTCTAATTCCACAACATTGAAGATGAACAATCAAACACTGAAAGCATTTCAGACAATTAGATAAGCTAAGGTTCGGATTTCCTAAATCCAGTCAAACACAGTTTCCATTACTTGCATTTATCAAATCAATTGAACCCATTTCTTTTCACAACATAGAAATATTTCAAAACCAATCATTTTACTCTAAGGTTCACAATTAAATTTCATATTCAAAGCCTCTTAGTGATTAAAGTCATTTGACTAAAATAAATCATTCATTAACTCTAAATTCCACAAATTTAACATATTCATAACACTTAAATCAATGAAGTCATCTGATTAAAATTTAAACCAATCCTTATCTCTAAGTTCCACAAATGTATTATATAATTAAAACATTTTAATGAATAAACATTTAGATTAAATAATTCAGTCTTTATTTCAACTTAGCATTAAGTAAATCAACTAAATCTTATCTCTACTTGAATACAATTATATTCCAAAACAAATATACTTAATAGTAAATCAAAGTACGTTGACAACTTAGGGAGTTTAAAATCAATAATTATATTTCATTTTCCCAACTACTTATATTAATAAAAATCAACTTTTAAAGTAAAAGCATATGATTATTCGAAATCCACTTTTAAATTAATCATTTGACTATTAAAATTCATCGTTCTAAATAAACTCCTGAATATAAAATCCACTTTTGCTTCTATTTTGTAACAAAATCATCTTAAGATAATCTATATTTTAAAGCTTTCTATTCAATTTCATTGTCACGATTATCCGTAATAATCAAAACCAAATTATAAATAAATCAAACATTTGACAAATAAAGTCATCTTATCTCTAAGTTTCACTATTATATTCAAAATCAAGATATTTTAATAAATAATATTTAAATTAAATCACTTGATCCATATTTCAACATAGGATAATTAATCAATTAAAATCAATATTTCAAATAAACATTAGATTTTCTAAACTCCACTCTTGCCTCTAATAGCACGACGAAAATCATCTTAATACATTTGAATTATGATATCTCTTAATGTGTCTATTAAAGTAAAAGTACCAGTGCAATATCAATACAATTAAATATCAAAGTATATTAACATGCTTATTTACAAATAAATATATCTAATAATTTAAAACCCCATTAATTAAAATATATCTAATAATCTATATATTTTAATTAATCATATTTAGTTTCTTATTATTTTACATATACAAATTATGTCTTTAATATACATTTAAATATTTTCTTAAAATCAATTCTTTAAAACTTTACGTCTATTTATTAAAATATCAATTTCCTTCAACTATAAAAATCACATAATCGTTTTAAAATTTCTATTTACTATTTAACATTATTTTACTATGTCAAATAAAATATTATTTTATTTGCATAAAAATCAATTATTTAAATATAAATTTAAACTCGCATTTAAAATTTCATATAACAAATTATTCTTTAAATATATATAATTATCTACATATAATTTAAAATTAATAAATATAATATATATATATTATAATAAATATATAATATTTACATAATTAAAATTAATATATATATTATATATATTATAATAAATATATATTATAAAACAAAATTAAATAAACACTAAATTTTTTAATAAATTTAATTTTTTATTAAACAAAGAAAAGGCCAAAGGCCTTTGCTGCATCGTAGCCCCCAACAGGGACGCACCCTGTGGTGGCTGCTACGCAGCCTCACACAGGGGCACGACCCTTTTGGTGGCTGCTTTGCAGCCCCTCCCTAGCCATGGGGAGTGTTGCACAGCCAACACCCCCATGGATGGGGGATGGCTGTGGGCAGCCCCCACACCAACAAAATAAATTTAATTTTTACAATTTCATTTTAAAACGAAAAAAAAATGAAATTCAAAACCCTTATTCTGGTAAAAACACTAGAATGAAAATTTAACAGAGAACAAAATTTATTTCAATGGATATTTCCAGCCAGCATGAGGATTTATCAACAAATTACATGAGCACAATAACATGATGAATTTTTTTGGGTTTTCTCCAAATTGGCAAAGAAGTTAAAACTCTTCATTTGAATCCTTCCAAGATCTATTGCTAGTTTTGAAACGAATTTTCATGGGTTTTAATTGAATCCAAACAATATTTCAAAGATTTTCACTCAGCCAACAAAGATTTCCAAACAACCAAACAAGGATTTAATCTATTTTCAAAAAAGAGCAAACAAGAACAAGAGTAACCTGATTTTTCTCCAAAGCTTGAAGATTCCAATGGAGTTTCCAAATCCTCTTCAAATCCAGCTCAAGCAAACCTTCAATCTCCTTCACAATTCCAAATCAAGCCACCTCCCAGAAAATTTTTCCCAAATTGAAAGATTGAAACCTAGATGAGATTCCCTTCTCCCAATAGGGTTTTCCCCCAAATTGGTCAAAAACCCTAAAAATCTCACTCACCAAAAATATTTTAAAAACATGTGGGGAACATTTCTAATTTTTAATTCAAACCTTATGCATTTTCCAAATTCATTAAAACAAAAGTATTTCAAAGTTGCAAATAAATGATTTTCTCAACAATTTTTCAAAAGTGGAATTAAAACACATTAACATTTATTTATTTATTTTAATTTAATTCTAACTATCCACATGATTTCTACTTTGATTTTTAATTAAATCATAATATACAATAATTGCCCAAAACAACTATCTCATTTAATATATCGCCCTTAATCTAATTAATCAATAAATTCAATCTGATTTTATTGATTAAAACAAATCAATCAATAATATAAATGACCTTTCAACATTGCAAATAAATACATTTAAACATCAATTTAACTACGCAAGCCATTTAATAACCTCTATAATTTGCAATTAAATCAATACTCAAGGTGAAATGGGCCAAATTAGCACAACCAACCCAACAACAACTCGACGACACGCTATGGCTAGGGTGACGACTTGGCATGGAAAACCTAGCTACTATCTCCCAATCAATTTCCGTTGGTCAATGGGCACACTCAAACCTGGAAACTAGGTGGAGTCGATGTCATGTACCTGCCAACCTACAACAAAGGGTACATCGAACATGCATATATATATATATACTATGATCAAACACACCGTGAAGAGGAAATCTCAGAATCGTAGGGCACTCGCAAGTGAGTGATACAATCCCGTCCCCTTCAACAATACATAATTACTAACTGACGATTCTAACATCAATGATATGATCACAAGCATAAAACATCATTAAATCAGTTATTTGCTAAATTAATCCAAAACATGCCATAATGGTAACATCAGAGTAAAATAATCATCACATCAAAATATATCATTCACATCGTTTAACAGATAGTGGTCAAAAGCAACCAAGTTCCAAAGTCAAAGCATAATCAAACACAACCATTACAAAGAAAACACTGCCGATCAAAGAGCCAAAATGGAGGGGTGTTACAAACATGGTAGAGTATTGTGATAGATATCAACATAGATGTAAAAATAAATCCTTAATGACATATATTAGTAAAATGGAAGAATAAAATAGCCACATATATTTTGAATAGATAATCCATTTATTATCTAGAATGAAGTATATTTGGAATAAATAAGATATTCTATAAAAGTGGTTGTAGACCTCAAAAATCTTGAACAAGTCAATGACACTGATTTAGTTGTAACACCGTTGACTAGAATAATATGTAAATATAACTTATAAAATCTATTTGAAATAATCTTAATAGTATTAGTAATAAAAATAAATTTACCATTAAATTCCTAAAAAAATCTTGTGAATATTCTAATTTTCCTTTGATTGGTTCAAAATAATGTCATTTTTACTTTTATAAAGACTTGGAATATTAATAATTTAACATACTTTCCTTTGTGTAAATTATTTAAATTGCATTGGAGTGGAGTGTTTTAAAATAATATGTTTCCATAAGATATCACCCTTAAACATGCATTACACTTTAGGCTACTATAAAGAGTTGAGAATTATACTTTTTAGGTAGGAAAAAAAATCCTTATGGAGATAGATTGCTTTGGGATGTTTGAGGCCAAAATATGAGTATAAAGCCTATGACCAGCTATCATTCAATGAGTGCTAAAATCAATTGGGAGAATGAGGGTGAGGGAAACTCTTTTTCATTTCTTTATATGCCTATACCTTGTTGTGCATATTGATTCATAAGTCCCTCAATTTGGATTGGGATAAACCCAATTAAGCTAATACTCCATACCATAACTTCAAGCTCTTCTTAGGGATCACATTTTCTGAGAAAAAATGTTAAATATTTAATAAAAAACAAGAGCTTATAATCAATTGATAAGGTATTATATAGGAAAATATTATTTGTAAAGTTTATGTGTTTTGAGTCATAAATAAAATTAGAAATTGAATATGTTTAAAGTTGTTTGGAATTACATAAATATATATATGCATTATTATTTTTTTAAATAGCTATAGGCCTTGATATAATTGAGGAAAAAAGTGCTAAGAAGCAATCTCATAATGACAAATAAACATAATAAATATTTTGATATTTATGGGGAGGAGCAAAAAAAGAGAGTTGAGGCCTTTTGAAGGTATTTTCATTTTTTTGAAAGAATCAAAGTTGAATAAAGATTATATGTATTTTGAACATTTTCAATGTAGTAACGACTATTTGAGATTATGAGGCAACACAATCAATCTATGTGAATGTTGGTGTAAATAGGTGTTTTACCGATCTAGGTTTAATTTAAATGTTAAGTCCACTTAGGTACTAGGAAAGAATCTTTCTAGTTGAGCATTAGTTATCACTTATCTTATCTAGTTGAATTTTATTTAATGCTTGTGTTGTAGGTAGTTATGAGTCAGTTGTCTCATGTGATAGGATTACAAAACTTGTCACGATCTTGTCTTATCCTATCCCTCACCTTTCTTTTATAAGCAAGGCTTCATATGTACATTGTAACTATGAACAACAAACATGTTCCTTCTGGAAATCTTGCATCCATAATCATAACATGATATTTCTACCATCTCCCTTATGAATTTTATTTTGTCTTGCAGGTGATCCTAGAGTGTTGAGGAGTTCACCATAAACTTCTACATTGTATCAGCGCTTCATTGATGCAGGTTTCTTCCCAAATATGAGGGACCAATCTTGGCATGAAATTTTTGTTGGATGTGAGTTGGGGTTTTGTGGACCTCACCATGGAATTTAGGGTGTCAGAGAAAGTCATGTTTGACTTTTTTTCATCAAATTTCATCATATATTGTCTAATTTACAAGGTTTTCAAGTTACGTAAGGGTTACTAGATCTAGGAGGTAGTTGAATTTTCAAAGTACTTTAGGCCAAATTTACCCCTATTTTTGTGTCTAGGAGGCCCAAAAACTCCAAGACCAACTGTCAAATCATTGAAATTAGAGCTCTTGATCTTGAGCATTAGAATAATTTTTTCCTTCCTCGGTCATATGACCAACCATATGATCTATACAGTAATACAACCTTTCATAGTAGAAAAATCACAAGGAAGGTGAAATTTTTAACTAAAAAATTCTATTTTTTATATAATTTTTTTTTAGAATAAATATAAAATGCAAAGAAAACTCTGTGAAATTGCAAAGTACTTGCAATGTTGTAGGGTACCACGACATGCGGTACCACAGGTTCCCATAGAGGCACCACGTTTCCCTCTATAGGTGAGCCACACAACCCCCACATAGTAGGTTCATGGACCCACAAACGGCCAATACCTTCGCTGATGGTGGGTAAAAATAGAATATTTTGGGCTACATAAAGAATATTTTGCTATCACAAATTCTTTGAATATTTTGTGCAAATTCTCCTAAACCCAACCTACACTGAACTATGATGACCCCCTAGCCATCAAATTTACATATGTCATCTATTGACATTAGCACTATATTAGCAAGCCCTAATAATTCCCCCCCCTCTCCAATGCAATTTTCATTTTAGAAGGAAAACTTCAAAGGCCCATAACTTGGTCATACAAACTCCTTTTTTAGTATTTTTTTTTTCATTTGGGAAAAAATTTCATGCTCTATGTGTTAGAAACCAAGATTTGAAACGAAAACCAGAAAATAACCTTCCACATAAGAGAAAAATAGAAAAAGCAAAGCTATTGCAAAAAGGTGTGCAAAATATTATTATTCAGGAATTCATAATTACATGAGATGATTTTCTTTATAAAAGCAAAGTATGCATAACCCTAATCTTATCTTGAGCAACAAGATAGCTCAATAAGATAAAGATGAAAATAATAAACCTAGGAAATAAAATATTACCTAAGTAAAGTTATGCAAGTGTAAATAAATATTAATTACACTAACACCCCCCCATAAGTGCAACTTAGGGAGACTAAAAAAGCATGCACACAAAACTAAGATGAATGCAAGAAAGCATGAATGGGTCCTGGAAACAAGGCATGATCAGGTACCCAAGTACAAATGCAATAATGAGGTAGAGAAGGAAAACCCAGTGGGACAAAACCCCTCTACAATGAGATGACTGCTGCAAAGAAGCACTGGAAGAAAACTATGGAGTAACATTGGAACCGTAATTTGAAAAGAAAGGAAAGATACTTTTGTCTATAATAAACCAAAGCAGAATCATAATAATGTGACAGCAGACCTGATGCCATGGAACACTGGAAAAATCACAAACTAGAACAACCCTGGAATCCATAAAGCAACAGTAGATGAAATGATGACAAAATTTGGAAATCGTGTATCTCGATGTTGATGCCAAACTAAGACTAAAAATATTCCATAGGAACAAGTACCATAGAGACTTTGGAACATTAACCATAAAAACATGGCCCTCAAACTGAGAAGGATCTGAACCAATGTGGATCAATAACCATAAACTCTCAATCTAAAGTGTGAACCGATGTAAATCTGATATGTGTCAAGAAAGAGCAAGATGTGGCCAAAAGAAACTAAGAAACTAGATATAACCCATGCAAGCTATCATCAAAACAAGATGGATATCAAAGTGCATGCACACTCTAATCAGATTATTATGCAAGAAACCCCCCTAATGGAACTTTATCTCAGTTCATTTATTACAATAACCCAACGATTGTAAAAGGAGAGAATTCTAATGTGCATTAATAGAAAATAAAAAAAACCTTAGATCTATGTAGAGGATTGAATCAAATTTCCAATGCCGCAAGAATGACGAAAAAAGGATCATCGAGTCAAAAGATATGCCCTCTGAAGACAAAAAAACTTCATTTGAGTTCAAGGACCTGAAAAATAAATCTGGAGAAAAATCTGGTAAAAAAACTTCACCACTAGATCGGCATCAGAATCAGCTTTCTAACGGTATCTTGTTTGCGAAAAATAGACATTGTACGCAAAAAATACACACAATTTAGTGAAAAGTGCTCCAAAAGGCCCAATAAGGCCTATAGGGACCCCAGGGGCTAAAAAAAATTTGGCCCCTGGTCCTGTGCGTGACTAGGGGCTAGTGGGCAGGTGTTGGGGCCAGAGCCCCTAGTCCTCCATAGGGCCGGCAGATGGTGCTGAGGGGGCTGGTAGGGGCTGGCACATAGCGCCTGGTCCTTAATAGGACCGCGGCCTGGCTGGAGGGAGCCCGTGGGGGCTAGCATTGGCCGACGGAGCTTGGGTGGTGCCGCTCATCTGAAATGAAAGGTGTTATTAGGGTTTTTAGCTGCTGTGAACGTGATGGTGACCTCTATTTGTGCTCAAAATGCTCTGAAAATTTGGCTACCTCCAGAGCTTGAAAAAAATCTCCGAGCTTGAAACCCTCATAGATCTAGCAAACGACAGCCAAAATCTGCAAAAAAAAAGCCAATCCTAAATTTTTCCAGCACTCTAAATCCAATGGTGAAGCTCGATCTGATCCAAAATGTTGCATAGCTGAACTCAAGGCATTATACCCTCGAGGAATCCTGAACGAACTCTGCAATTATTTTCTCAAAAAATCTGAGAAGGGGTTGCAAATCAAGGCTCTGATACCATGTTAGAAACCAAGATCTAAAATGCAAACCAGAAAATAACCTTCCACAGAAGAGAAAAATAGAAAAAGCAAAGCTATTGCAAAAAGGTGTACAAAATATTATTATTCAGGAATTCATAATTACATGAGATGATTTTCTTTATAAAAGCAAAGTATGCATAACCCTAATCTTATCTTGAGCAACAAGATAGCTTAATAAGATAAAGATGAGAATAATAAACCTAGGAAATAAAATATTACCTAAGTAAAGTTATGCAAGTGTAATTAAATATTAATTACACTAACACTATGCAATGGTATAGTTGATTTTTTATTTTGATACATAATTTTCTAGAAATTGAATATTCTCATAGGTGTTGTTGAGTTTTTCTCATTTTTTAGAATTCGTTCTTCCTCCTATGATAATATTGTTGGGTTTTTTGGAAGTGCATAATTTTTTGTGTACTTTGGAGTGGTGGGTTCAGATTTATCTCATCTTGTGCAATTTTTTTTCTTTGAACTTGTGGCCAAATTTGAAAATATGTATGCACAAAGATCAATTCCACTTTATTGTTGTTGGAAAGTGGCACGTGTAATTGCACTAAGCATAAAGTGCCACAAATCATATATTTATTGGGGATTTCATGATTGAGTAATTTGTGTTGAAAAATGAGGTGTTTTCTTAGCTTAATACTCTATAAAACTTTAATATTGCTGATCTAAGTAAGTCTTTTCTTTGTTACATATATTCTTTGTGGGTGATTATCTTGATTAATCCATTTTACTGTTGTAGAATGTAGAGAGAATTTGATAGAAGAACTAGACAGGATATTAGAAAGATCACACAAGATATACCATGGAGAAACCCTTTAAAAAACTCCACCAAGAATTATTCTATTATTCAATCTCAATTACAATAGCTCCAATTCTTGCTTGAGAATGCTTCTTCTATCTTTACCAATCTTCTTCACACCTGCAATAACAATTATGAAAACTCTATTCAACTTGAATGAGATATAGAGACAATATGCAACCTTGTAATCTCCAAATGGTGATAATTACAATGCATAAGCTCAAGCCCTTGAAAAGGTACGCCATATTCCTTCAAGTTG
Organism: Sequoia sempervirens; assembly: GCA_007258455.2. NCBI lineage: Eukaryota > Viridiplantae > Streptophyta > Pinopsida > Cupressales > Cupressaceae > Sequoia > Sequoia sempervirens. The sequence continues at coordinate 477,820,044 of VDFB02047230.1, forward strand.
AGTTATTCAATGAAGACTAAAGCTTACAACATGTGCTTCATGCATTTGGGTGTCCCAAACTGAAGCTACAACTTCTCCTTCACTTCGGTGATAATTACAAATCTCTTCCTCAAAGTTGGCGCCCTTAAGTAAAGCTACTTAACTGAGCCTTCAGAAATATCTTATCGTGCATGAGAGGTAAATCCAATAAAGTATCTTGGACACCCAAGTTGGCTTCAAGTGCTTTAAAGTTAACTGAAACATTTACTCAACACCATTCCCAAAGAATAGTCATCCCTTGTTAACTAGAGGTAGTCCCTGTTATCTGTCATACAACTCAATGTTATTAGCCATGCATTACAAGTTAACTGAAGCTAACTACATGCAACTCAAAATAACCAACATGCATGCAACATGCACTTGCATGCAACTGAAGATAATTGAACTGAAACTAAACTAAACTAAACTAAACTCAACTAAACTGATTCAACTGAACTGAACTGAACTGAACTAAACTAAACTAATTTGAACTGAACTTAACTAAACTTCAAGCATGCAAACATCAAATCCTAACTCCTAGGATCTTTACATGCATTCAGAAGTGTTAATTGTTACTCTGTATAGTTAACTGGACACAAGGTGAGTTTCACCTTACCATGTGAGTGTCCCATGTGTCCCTATTATTTAGGAACTCACTATGGATGCCCTCACATGCTTCTTACATTTAGAATTAATTACAAATGTCAATAATCATGATTATTTCATCAAATATTAATCTCATCCTAATCTTAGTGTTGTTGAACACATTCCAAGAATCTAGGAGATACAATAAATAATTAATGTTTAGGATTTGTAATTAAATGGCATCCTATTTCCAACAATTTGGGGGGGGTAATTTTTTTCTTTTGTTGGCTTATATCTCTTGATTAGTCTATTGTGTGACTAAAATTAAGGAGTTTGATATGGGTATCAAAACACATCCTATTGTAATAAGGTTAAATTGATGGACTTTAAGTCTTGGTGAGATTGAATTCTAACACATTGTAGGTAGCTTAATATTTTGCTATATCTCTATGGACTAGTTACTAAACCTTCATATAAATGGAAGCAAGTTATGTGGGACATAGAAATATAACATATCATGGGAGTAATTGGTTGTAGTTGTGATATTGACACACAATTGGCCATTGATGGTATTGAGATCCCTTGTGACCTTATGAATAGACATTGGGAGATGTATAGAGGCTTAAACGAACCTTCATTCCTAGATGATCTTATTTTTGATTATCTTGTTTCACCTATTGAGTTTTGACCTATTGATGATAACATAGCTATTGAGCTTGCTCATTGAGAAATTTTTGGTGTTTTTTTATGACACAAAACCTTCTTCTTCTCCTTCTACTAAGATTTCTATTGAGACTTCAATTTCTATGGCTCTTAATATAGATTTAGAGGGTTCATCTTTTTCATTTATGAGTTAGCATCTTGAGGCCAAGGACTCTTGTAATCCAACATTGAAAGAATCATCTAGTGTGCTTAATTCATCATGTTTTGAGGACACAATGGGGGATGATAGGTTTAGTTGAATGACATGCATTGAGATCTCATATCCTTCATCTACTATTGTAGTTGAGGATTCTTGTGAATCCATAGATTTGGCTCCTTCTGATTTAGTACAATAGGCTATTCATCGTCTTCCAAAGATGGCTAATTGGGGCGAGCACTTGAAAAACATTGCTAGTTTATTTTTGAGTCCCACATTTTAGATTTTGGAGAGATCAGTGATAGCATTCATCTTCTCTTTAATGGAGATGGTCCTTCTTCAGTTGTTACAAGGGAACACTCTAACCCTCTTGTTCATTGTCTACATGATCATCCTTCACAGTTTTAAATGAGTACGAATTCTTTTGGACAACATTTGGAGGATACTTCTTTGTCTTCAAAGGAGATATCTTTGTCTTTAGATTGTGTTCTACAATCATTTCTAGGAGATTCTAGATTTCCATCTTTTGCATTGTTTCCTAGAAATTTTTTTTGGAGTATGAAAACTATTTTCATCAACATGGAGACACTAGAGCATTCTAATTTAGATGCATCGTACATCATTCATATTCCCACATCTTCCTTTCAAGAATGGGAAGACATCCTACATACCATCTTGGTTTTTTTTCTTCCTAAGGGGATGAATTTTGTTCGATGCTTTTGAATCATCTTTAGTATTCATTGTCAAGCTTCTAACATCATTACAAGAGACTAAAATTTGAGGGGGGATGCATGGTCTCTCTTCTTCTTGTAAGAGTTGGTATAGAATAACTCTATACCATGCAAGATTTAGCTGAAGATTATAGCCACCCAAGATCTAGGCACTTCATGAAAGCACAAGAGAGATCAATATGCAATGCTCAAGATTACAATGGAATTGATTATCCAATAATTCAATATGACTTACATATGAGACCATGTTGATGACAAGTGTCTTAATCCTATGGCATGTGACAACTTATCAAAACTACCTAGTACACATGTGTTACAAGTAAAAAGATAAGATAACACCTTCTAGAAAGATTCCTTCCTAGGACCTAAGTAAACTTAACATGCAAATAAGTCCCCTCAGTCCCCTAGTAATGAATTAACTAGGTGCAAGACTTTATTTAAATCAACACCACACCTTAATTGCAACTTAGGGAGTAGCATATTATTATTCAAATCAAACAAATATGGGCCTCAACTATAAGGCCATGTTAGGTACCCTTGTACAATGTGAATTCAATCTCTCACAAATGGAGAAAGGGAGAAAACCAAATGGCACAAAACTCCTCCCCAAAAGAGAGATGAAAAAATAAAATGCTCTCACTAAAGAATGAGAAGGAAGAAACCCCATGTGAGGAAAAATTCCCCCCATAAGAGAGAAGAGGAAGAGAGACCATGGAGCCCCCCTCAATGTTGAGTCTCCTACAATGATGGTAGAAGCTCAACATTGAATGCTAAAGATGATCCAATAGCATCAAACAACGTTCCTCCCCTTAGGAAGAAATGAAACCAAGATGGTATGCAGGACATCTTCCCATTCCTAAACAGAAGATGTGGGAAGAAGGATGATGTGTAACATCTTTGAAGAATTATCAAGTGTCTCCATGTTGGTGTTGAAATTTGTCATGCTCCAAACAGGTGTTCTTGGCCACATTGCTAAAGAAGACAATCCAGAATATCCTAGAAATGATTGAAGAACACAATCCAAAGACAAGGGTACCTCCTTTGAAGATAAAGAATCCTCCTCCAATTTTTTTCCAAAATAATTCACTCACATCAAATTACAAAGAATTATCATGTAGAGAATGAACAAGAGGGTCAAAGTGTTCCTTCACAACAACTGAAGAAGGATCATCTCCATCAAAGAGAAGATGAATGCTATTAATAATGTCTCCCAAATATGAAATATGGGACTCACACAACAAACTAGCAATGTATATCAAGTACTCATCCCAAGTAGCCATCTTTGGAAGATGATGAATATCCTGCTACACTGAATCCCAAGGAACCAAAACTATGGAATCACAAGCATCCTTAGGTACAATAGTAGATGAAGGATATGGAATAGCAACACCTGTCACAAGATCCTCAGTAGATGAAACAATACCAAGATTCAAATGACCATACTGAATCTCCTCAAAAGTGTCCACACAAGATGCCTCAATGTAAACATCTATTGAATCATTAGGAGAAAAATGTGAGAAGGTGTAGACTTGAGATTGGTGATCAACCTCCCCAACTGCAACTATATTTTTTCTATGAAAATCTCAGATTATGACAAAATCTGGTGTGAACTCAACACTCTTTCCTACTCCACCATGTGTAATCTAATAGATAGAAAGGATAATGGTTGAAAATGAAGGCATATAAAGAACATCATTAATTCTCCATCATCCATGTCAATGTATCTCTTCCTACAAACATGCATATATGTGTTATTCACCTTCAAGATGTGTGGTGATAAACAAGTCTCAAATGAAGAAAACATAATCTTTGAGAAGCCATGTGATGTGAGGCTCTTGAATCGAGTATCCACCTCTCTAAATTAGAATATGTAATTGAAACAAGTGCTTTCCCCTTATGTTTGTTGGACTTTGATGAAGAAGAAGATGATGAACCCTTTAATGATGAAGATTCATTGATTTGATGCTTCTTAAGAAGATGCTTCAACTCATCAATCTATTTTGAATAACATTGATGTTCATCATGCCTTGATTTCTTGTAATATGCACATGTAGGATTCTTCTTCTTAGATGATTCCCATTTAGAGGGAGATGATTCAAATTATTTATGTGCCTTTTTCTTTTTCTTCTTTTTCTTCTTATCAAGATTCCCTAATTCTTTCTGTACCTTAGACCCACTATCCAACAATGCTTGTGACTTGGAAGACTTGATTAGACCTATAATGGCATGAATTTTCTTCCCTTACAAATTACCCATTTTCATACCCTTCACCTTAGAGAACTTAATTTTGATGATGTAGCCCTGACATCCGTTTCCTTTTCCTATCCATCCAGTAGCCTATTTTTATGTCGGTGGAGGAAATTTGGTCAGGGATGCATGCATGCCACACGAACATCCATGTGTTGCATTGTCTTCTTGACAAGATTCCTACCTCTGGAATTTGCAGAGGCACTACATTTCTCCATTAGATGTGAACCATAATGCCTCTTTCTCCCTTGACTAATGCAAAATGACTCAATTTCCTCCCTTTCTCTATTCAAATTACTTAATCTTTCATTCCATCCATCTTCCTAAAAATTCTTCACCATTCTTAAACACTTGATTGAATTCTTGATGTTTTGCTAATCAACTTACACACTTTAAAGCTTCACCACCACCTCCATTATAGCTTCAAGTTATCGGTCTCTCAGATTCTCCACTTCATTTGTTGTGACAACGTTGTTGGAGAAATTTCAAGCTCGCTCCTTCTATTTTCCCTAAGAGAACGTAGATGTGAAGGTGATATCCATCATTTTTATTTGTTTTTACATCATTGTGTTATGTAGTAGCATATTTTTGTTTTGTGCATTGCTTGGAACTTCCATTCCAATACACTTTCTTTATCATTTTTTACATCATTTCTTTCTGGATGTTCGTGGAGGTGGAAACACCAAAGTAGGGGACTGATTGAGATAGTCCTTTAGAAACAACCCCAACATTTTTCATTGATCTTGTGTGTGTAAGTGATTTTCGGTTGGAGTTGTTTGAAGAATCATGTTACAAGGAGTTCAGTAACATTTCATCACTTCCTTTTTCAATTTGAACATAGTTAATTAAATTATTCTTCTTGTTGTACTTCATTTCTATACTTTCTTTGCATTATGCTATGTCATAGCATAAAACTTTGTCAATCAAGCAGTTATTTTGGTTTCTTGTGTTTTTATCCATATCAGAAGTCCTCTATTTGTATGGATTCCAGAAAACCACTGAGATGCCAACGATCCATGTTGGAGTCTATTCCTGTGTTATTTTCCTCAGGTAATGAGCTATCTAGGCCCTAGATTGAACTCTGGGAATTAGCTCGTTTGACTTCTTGAAGAATTTGGGTTAGCAGAAATAGCAACAAGATTTCTCTTGCTTTTCGGCCTTAGCATCTTAACCTTTCCAAATAATTTAGCAAGCTTGAGGTAGATTAGGTAGTCTATTTCTTAGGACCCTCCTATGACTTGAGGTCTTGGAGCAGTTGGTCCCCCTCTACATTTTGGTGAACCCGACATGAACATCATATCACCAATTTCTTCATGTCAAAATTTCTTCTCTAGGCATCTTGTGTGAGTTACAAACTTTAATGTTGTGAAGCTTTATGTGCTTTACAACTCAATCTACAACCTTCAGGTACATTGGTAGAAGGAGCATGTGACACTGAGAGATGGACTTCTCAAAGGTCACTATTGGTCTCAGTTCTCAAGAAATGGTTTCGAAGACGGAGACAAGCTTCCTTGAGGAGACCACTTGCGCTCCTACTCCTCCTATTTCCCAATTTAGCCCCACCTCTAAGTGAGGATGATTCTCTTGTTATTCTTGTAGAGAACCTTCTCTCTCTGGATAGGAAGCTCTTGGATCTTGTGAATCATTTAGGAAAATAACGAAACATAGCTTGGGCTGCTAGGCTTGTCAATGACATGAGATATATATTAGACAAAGATCAGGTAGGCTTGGAATTTTTTTGAGGCCTCAATTGACATAATGTAAGCATATATCCCTTCATACAACTCTAGATCAGGTGTTACCCAAGGTTCTAGGCCTATAACCTCTAGGATACAGATAGGAGTTTTGATGCCCAGGATGTCAGTATACATGGCCGAATCAGGGCCTTCCGTCAATACCATCCCCATACTTGAGGCACCTCCAACCAACAAAGTAAATAGAGTTCCTCTAGGATTCAATGCTATTCCTCCTAATTTTGGCAATGGTAACTCTTGGGGTAATGCTAGTTCTGGTGGTGGAAGCCTTGGTGGAATGGGGGTCAGTGGTTTCAATGGCTCTAGAGGCTCTAGCGGTGGTTCCATTGGTTCTATTTCATCGTCTGATCCTATTTTGAATGCTTTGCTACAAAACATGGGCTAGATGCAAAATCAACTGGAAAACCTATCCCAAGCTACCTCCCAACCAATTTTCAATCCCTTCTTTGCTCATAGTCCTTTATCACTAGCAATTCTAAACACTCCTATCCCCTAGGGGATGGAGATTCCAAAGTTCGAGACGTATGGTGGTAAGGGAGATATGCAAACACATGTCTCATCATTCAATGCCATGTGTATGGATTTCTTCCACCATGATGCCTTGATGGCTAAATTTTTCCCAAGATCTCTCAAGGATATAACCCTATAATGGTATTATTCCTTGCCTAAGAACTCCATATTTTCATTTGATCAACTTGTGAATTTGTTTCTCTGTCAATTCTAGGTGAACATCAGGCTGAAGATGGCCTTTTTAGACCTCATCCGATGTAACTAGGGAGAGTATGAGAAGACAACTAATTTCATTGCTTGGCATCAAGTGCTATTTTTGTAGATATCTTATCATTTTCTTGACTTAGATGTGTAGAAGGTTTTCATCGACAACCTACATAGGTCTTAGTAGGAGAAGTTTTCTTTGATGAAATACCCTTCTTTTGCACATCTATGTGCCACATTGTGGGAGTACCAAAAAATGATTCCCCAATTTAGGGGATCTTCCTTACACTCCCATCCTGAGGGTAGGTCTATTGTGTCAATTTTTGAAAAGACAAATCTGTTATGAATGTAGTTGTTGCATTTAGGGACAAAGGCCTCAAACACAATGGATAATTCATGAAGTTATTAGAACTGTACTCCTCTATTCTAAGGAAATTATTGAAAGAAAAAGTGATAAACTTTCCAAATCCTTGACCCCTTACTAAACCTTACCCTGATTGGTACAAAGAGAACACTTTCTTCTAGTACCATCAAATCCACAGACATGATACAAAAAGATGCATGCACCTGTGTCACAAGATATATGATCACATTGATGATGGTACTATCCACCTTAATGGGAAGAAGCAGAATGTGAACAAGTTTGTGGTAAAGGATAATAACGAATTGTAGATCTACACAAACCCCTTTCTATCTCACTCTATGAATCTAATTGTTCAACCTCTTGGTTTTGCTTCCCTTGAATTCTCAAGGCATGTAAACATGGTTTCATTCACACCTATTCCTCTTGCTTAGCCTACGAATGGATCACTTGACATGACTTTCACATCGTAGGACTTTCCTTTGGAAAAACATCCTTCTCCTCTGTACATTCCTGCTTGCATTAATTAGAACATCATGACTAGTGTTCTAGTTGACCCCATGAGTCGTGTGAACATTATAATGGAGGAGACTCTTCTATTAAACTTCCTACATATGAAGAAATATGAGAATTCAAATACCACAATGCATACACACGATGGAATATTGGTTCCTCGAATTGGTTCCATCACTTTATTAGTCTTGGTAGGACCTAGGACTACAAATGCTCCTTTTGATACCATCCCAGAGTCATACTTGTTCAAAGTGAAACTAGGCATCCCATGGCTAGTTTCCATGAATGCGATTATTTGGTAATTCTTAAGTTTTTGAAGTTTTCTCATGAAGGATTAGTAAACTTTGTGCATGACATTGGATATAAATCTCTGGTGTTGCATGGGGGCTACTCATTAGATCACTTTTGGCTTTCCTCAATTGATCTACTTCCTCCTAGGATGTACTTGCTTTACCACACCTATGTCAAATATAAGAATGGGGGCATAGTGCCGAAGGTGATCTACCCTATCTCCCCTTATGCCATTTCAGTTAAAGGCTCTATGATTGCACAACAACAAGCTGCCTCCTCTCATAAAAAGGGGAAGGGGAAGCCTGCTCACACCTAGGAGCCTTCTTCTTTTTCTATTTCATCTAATTCTACCTCTTTCCTGGTTGTGGAACCTTAGGCCTCTTCTCTCATGCCTCACATGGGGAGTCTAATGGTGCCTACTTGGTGGAAGGCCCAACATCAAGTATTTGAACTTCTCATCTTGCCCAAAATTTTGAGGTCAATTGTCTATGGTAAGGGGAAGGGTCCTCACAACATTTTCATTGTGTCTTGGCCTCTGCAGCCTCCTACTGCTCATGCCCCTTGAGCAATGAATTGGAAGAGGCTTGTTGATGAGGTGTCTATGTTTTCTTCTCCACCTGTCATTGTTTTCACTCCCACATTTCTTGCTCATGTTCCTATCTAGGAGGTTTCCCTGCCACCGACAACGATTGTGGAGGACATGCCTATGGAGGGCCAGGAGCCTCCCATTCCTTCTCAAGCAGAAAGTTCTAGTTCCCAAAGCTGACAAAACTAGCTTGTGTGTGAGAATAAGCCCTAGAGGAAGGCTTTGGATGCTAAAATGGTTGTGTTGTAGAAGGTAGATGGGGAGCCCACAACTCTTATTTTGACATCTCCTTATGTGCCTCCCTCTTTTGTTCCTTCCACTTCAATTCCTATCACCTTGATTTTTCTTAATGCTAATGACCCTCACCCAAAATGGGTGTATGTGTTCATCGCTCCCTCGACAAACCTCCCTCTTCTGATGTCCCTTCTAGACATCCCTCCATTTTCCTAGCCGGTGGGCATGCTGAACACCATGGTGGTGTCTGTTGCGGATCTTTCCTCTTTGTCCTCACCTCTCGCTTCTCTTATGGGGATTTTGCATCTTCCACTGAAAAGTAAGTTGGAAGATGACCTTACTTCCAATGAAGGTCGGAAGAAAGGATCACCTTCTTTGGGAGAGGGTTCTTCTTTAGCTTGCGTTGGCCTTGTGATAGAGGTAGCCTTAGTGTCTCTTGAGTTTGTCACCATCTCTTTTGATTAGATTGATGGTGGATCTCAAGAACCTCCTTCATCTCCCACTTAATTGATACATGGAACTCCTGTTAAGTGCATGTTTAACTTGATAGATGATATCCTCACTTTGTCAATGATCTTTGCAATATTGATGACTTTTACCTCACAAGAGTTGAGTGAAGTAGACCTTGAGGGGAATTCTTCCTTAGCTCTTGTCATAGGAGAGTCAAAGGGTTATCTCCTTTCTATCTCGCCCTTGTAGGATCATCTGCCCTCCCCTTATAATGATCTACATTGGGAGAATGATGACCTCTTGGTGATGAGGACTAGTGAGGAACCTCTTCTTTATCTATAAAGTAGATTTGTATGTGTGTTGTGTTTCCCCTATGGTTGTCTTTATTTGTTCCTTAAGGACCCTTTTCACCCTTGTAGGTGCTTGGATACAATAGTAAAATTATGTCGTAATATTTCATCATTCTTTTATATGTTGTAACTTGAATTTCGATAATTGGGGATGGTGCAAAGTGTTGGGGGCATTTAGGCCTCCCTTCCATGTTGACTCAATTTTTATTTTGTTTTCATGTGCTCTTCTTCACATTCTGATATATTTGGGGATTGATGATAGTTCATATGTATATTATATTATATCTACCTATATCTATGAGTAGTTTTGATCCTAAATTATTAGATCCCCATGTCTATTGATTTCTTTGTCTTTGTTTATCTTTTTCTCTTCTTGGCTTACTTCTTGATGTTGTGGTGCCTATGTTTTGTCCCTCATGTGTGTGACAACATTTTTGATGGATAGGGATTGTTGATGGCACAATTCCCTAATCATTTAATCTTTAATTGTCAACCCGGGGGTGTCTAAAGAAATCTATGGTAAGATTTGGATTGGCTTTTTTTTGGGGGGGGGGGGTGTTGTTGTTTGGTCTGATTTGTTAGGAGTGGTTCAGAGTTGTTCCTTCCTTATTGGAAGTGGCTCTAAGCTATTCTTCTAACTTCTTTCTTACTTAACCTTATTTTAAAGCTTCCAAATGAAAAAAAAATCATTTTGGAACATAAAATGTGTAGTGGTAGGCCATATTCCAAGCTGAATTAGATTGTGAGGAATGGATGATTAAACTTAATCTAACTTTCAGAAAAATGAGAATCTAACATTTACTTAAATTTGAAATCTATCTAATCAACAAAATTGAAATCTAATTATTTTCTTATTCCTAATTCAAAAGCAAACTACTCCATTCCTAATACATCCAATATGGAAAGTAATAATCCCTTCTATGTGCATATTCCATTAAGAACATAATTATTTTTTAATGGTAAATTAACTATTTTATCTACAATCTTATGAACTAGAAAGTGAACTAAATTAAAGCAGAAGGAATTCTAATTAATCAACACAATAATGGAATTAAAGATTATAATAATGTAGTCCTAGATCTAAGATTTACTCTAACATTATACGAATTCCAACTTTAAAACAAGAATGAAGATGAAATATTAACTAACAAGATCACCTTTCTTCAGAAGAGTAGGCTCTGCTTTTCCTCTAGAGGGATCTAACAACAAAAATAGATCAACTTCTTTTTATTTCCATTGAATTTTCCCAAAGAGGGGTGAAGTACAAAATGTTCCATGAAGAATTGAGAAATATAATCTACTTTAAACTAGAAACTAATACATTCTATTGCCTAACTGGATTGAGATTGGATATATATCCTTTCTTATTTGAAAAGTGGGAAAAAGAGGGAAATAAAGCGAACTCCATATTATTAAAGACATTCTAGAGCATAGGAAGAACAATCATGAAAATATTGAAATCATCTTTAGGTTATGTCAAGAAGAATTGTAGAGGTGGAATGCATGTTTGGCTAGAACTATTGTTTAGCTGACAAGTCACTTGGTTGAAGCTACTGAGTCATGATAGGTTAGCCACCAATCTCATTTGAATAGAAAAATGGTTAATGCTTCATCTGATCAATAAATGCTCTTCCAGTCATGAGTTAAACATACATAATAATGAAACAATCACAAAATTAAATGTGATTTAATTACTCATTCAAAGAAAATAAGGATTTATATAAAAGCATTCAAATTCTAAGTCTTCATGCATAATTAAGTTCATAAATGAAGTATATAAAAGATAACATTATCATTTTTTAGCCAAATATAAAGTATCAAGTATCAAATTTATAAGACATATGAGGTCTCTGCAAGCCCCCATCATTCTCCCCCTCTTTTTCTTAACCATGCCCTCATGGTTGCACATTTATTATATTAGGCATGCCTTTATTAAGAGTTTTAATCCATAAGGCACAATCAAAGACACCTCCCTTGTATCTGTCTATCGTCATGTGTTTATTGGAAAAGCCATGATTTTGTTCAAGTTTTTCATACTAGGAATTTAATACCTCATCTGGAATCCTTTCTGGTGCATTGATCTTTGGAGTAGGCATGATGATGATGGGAATTCTGAACCTCATTCCAATCCAAAATTCTTTCTGCTATTTTATCAAATTGATAACATGTCTTACTCTTGTCAAACTCCATTTGATATTATTCAGGCTAATGGGATCTCTTCTCCTTAATTGTTCCGGAATGGAGTTGTATCTTTTAATGCATGCTTCATGAGCTATTGGAGTCAACGTACCTTCTTCATCCTAGAAACATGCAATAATTTTTAATACATTAGAGACATAAATTGTGGCAACATCATTGAGTGTGGCAACTGATCTAAATTTTGCAATGTATTTAGCTACATCTAGTCTTTTTCATCTCATGGGCAGACCACACTTTTTCTTTGTCTCCCTATATTCTCCCATTCTTTTTCACCATTCAATTTGATTTTTCAACAAAGAAACAAATGAACTTATTTGAAGCTCTCCAACATAAATATTAAGGAGATAATCATCTATATCTCCCATAATGAAAGCATGGTAGTAAAATTCACACATTTGATTTTGGATGCTTGGATGACTCTTAAAATAAGATTGAAGAAAATCATTATCAGTTCTGAAATCTATAGGCCTCTTCAATACAAGTTAGTTTAACTTCCATTTCAAAAACAACTCTCTAAGAAAAAAATAATACATTCCTGAGGGTTTCCTAGTGGATACCATTGCAAAAGCAATGTCAACTACCTCAACCACCCTCTGTTCTGCTTCATCTCTTTCTTTGGTAACTTTTTGAATTTCATTATGAAGTTGTATATTAAGTTGTTTGTATTTCATGGAAGTGACGGAAAGATACCTCGGCCCTATTGATTTTTCTTGTGACTTTCCCACTAATGGAGGTAACCCAAGTAACCCAGAAGACGATGGCATTGTCCATTTTGGTTCTTATTTTTTAGGAGCTACTTGTTTCCTTCTATCCATTTCTTCTTTTAACCTCTGAAATTCACCATCTTTTTGTGCACATTGCTCATTTATTTTTTGTAGGGTTTCTTTAACACTTTCCATTTGTGTGAACAATTGGTTTGTATCTTGGTGCAATTGTGATTTCAATTTTTCTACCTTTGTTTCAGACTTTAAAATTTCTTCATCCTTTTGTTTCAATTTCATTTCCAATAGCATTTTTTTGTACTTTATATTCTTGTATTTATCTTTCCAACCTTTACAATATGAGTGCAATTTGAACCTATTTTTCTTCTTCTTTCCTCTGATTTAAACCATTATTAGACCCCTCTTGTTGCTGCAAGGGTTGTTTTCCCTCTTTATGGATAAATGGTTCCCCTTTTTGTTCTCTGAGCTAAGTTGGAGAGATAATGGTGACATCATGGATTTGGGTCTCTTGAAATGATTGGGACTTTGGTAAAACAATATTTTCTTCAAACACTGGAGATAAAGGTTGTGAAACTTCCTTTTCAATATGATATTTTTGAGCAGCAAAATTTCCCTCTTCTTCAGAAGTAGGGTTTGGCATTGATATTTCTTTAATAGGAGTTTTTGGAGATTGAGAACCTTCCTCTCCTTCCTCAGGTTCTTATGTATCAAATTCCTCCACTTCAATTATAGGAGGAGATCCTTTCTTCCTTTCTTTAACTTCTCAAATTTTTCATGTTTTTCAGTTCATTTCCTCTTTTTCTATTTTTCTTCCTTTTCAATTCTCTTTCTCTTTTTGTTGCTTTTTCCTTTAGGTTTAGGTTTTTTTGAGGTTTTTTATTTCTTTAACTATTCTTTTCTTTGAATTTTTTGGTGTTTCTATTTCCTAGGCCTCCTTATAGGTTTAGCTCCAACTTTCTTTGAGCTTCCTTACTTTTCTACTTTCAAAGTTTTGTTTATGGGGGTTTTGTATTTTCTAGAACCCTCACCCTCAGTATGCATCAAGAAGTGTCTCCATCTTTCCTCACCATTCAATTTTTACATGAAATGGTGCTTTATAATTAAATGCATTAACCCATGGTGTGTGATTCTACTCTCTTTTTCTTTACATTTCATTGCCATATCACTGATTTGTGAAAACAAAAATGCAGGTAGATTTACTCTTACCTCTGGTTTAGCTTCTCCATGATGAATATGAATCAGCGGCTGAAGAGATGGTCCCAAAACTATAGAAAAATGTCCTTCATAGGTAAATCAATTTATGAGGCAAAGGAAAATTGATGACCAGGGTTCCTAGAGGCTTCCTCACTCAATGTCCTTATTCTTCCCTTAGTGAATTTGGAAAGTGGGCAAAGGCTCTGGGTTGACAAGGAATATTTCTAGAAACTCCTTTAAATCATGTTGACCTTGTTTCACAATTTCTCCATCCACGGGAATTCTTGATAATGCACTAATGACAGTTGTAGAGACCTCAATAGCGTCCCCTCTTACCACTGTGAAGTTTATGTAGAAATTTCTAAAAAAATTCCTAAATCACATCCCACTCATAACCTTCATATTTAAGAATGAGGTCTAACCAACCCACTTTCTGAAACCATCTTCTGGTTTCACTATCTATAATAGCTTCTTTTAGCTTAGCCATTCGCTTGTAACCCATTTTTACAAAATATTTCAAAAATTTTGGAACAGTTTTTGTTAGGAGATATGCAAAAATGACAATATTGCAAAAATGACGAAGGGTTTCTTGTCTTTGTTAAATGAATATGAAATAACTCATAACTGCTCCTATACTTGGGCATTAAATTTCCCTTATCCACCATAATGTTTAGTTGTTATGAAGTACACTTTGCATGCCTGAAAATTCTCGCCAATGAAATTATTTTAAAATTTGTTGACGAAAGGTGGCAGAAGTACATTCATTGATCTTGTCATACATATCACTTTTTCTAAAACCTTTACTTCATAATCATTACTGCCACCTCATATTCTAACTGCTTAATGAATTACATTTGGTGTTTAAACATGATGATATGACCTTTATATCAACTCTATGAAAAATAATTAATGCATTTAAATAAATACATCATATAAATGCCTACCTCTCAATGGTGTGAAATGACATCGATGTTGATAGATGGTATATTTTGATGGTAGAGTCAACTAGAATAACCTTTGTTATTTTAAAAAAGGATCAGAAACTATCAGAGTTCACTAGATTGTATAGTATAGTTGATCGTAGTTGATAAATGTAATGCTTTTTCACTCTTATCCCTCTTAAAATAAGATGGTAGCACGTTGAGCTCAACCCTTGTGGGAGCCCACTTTTTTCCACATGCTATAATATCAAATCATGAAAATGTGGAATATCAAATGAACCTATACCTGCACAGTGAACAAACAAGTTAGCAAAATAATAAAGTTGGAAGCTTCCAATGATGCAGTAATTCTTTTGTTCTTGAATGTTTGTGAATTGTATCAACTAGTCATTAACAACTCAGAGCTATCAGAAGCTATCAAAAGTCTTCCTCTCAAGGTCTTCTAAGAACAACCAACCAAGAGTAATTAGGAGCCATCAAGAGTTGAATTAATTTGAACATTTAATCAAAGATTTCATTAAAGAATTGATTTCCAATTCAATCCAGATCTAGTAGGATCTTTCTGGCTCAGTGAGGAGCCATCAGAATCTATCAAGATATGTACCTACAAGAGACAAGAAGATTAGGATTTTTATTTATTTTTGAATCATTTTTTGGAAGGTAAACTGTCATTTCTAGTTTTCATTTTACCTTCTTTATTCATGGAAACCAAACATTATTAAGGACAAGACATTTCACCTAAAGAAGAAAAATATTCCTTGGTAAAATGTTCTATCCTTGATTGAAGTTCAGTTGTAAACTCTTCTTTTGATGTTGGTTTATGATAAAGCCTAATCGTATGTCCATTTACCAACATTGTCTTCTTCTCTCCATCAATAGGTATTAATTGGAATGCTCCATTACCAAAAAATTCTTTAATCTCATATGGTCCAAGCCATCTAGTATGCAACTTTCCTTTGAATTCTTGAAACCGTGAATCAAACAATAATTCCCAATCTCCTACAGTAAATTGTTTACTACGGATATTCTTGTCATGCCATTGTTTCCTTTGATTTTGAATGATCTTCATTTGATGCAAAGCTACCATCCTCATTTCATCTAACCATTTCAACTGTAACACTCTATTCTTTTTTTGTTTCAGTCAGGTCTATACCCACACTCAAAGCTATTCTAATTCTTTCAAGTTCAAATTCTATAGGAAGAATAAGCATCTTCCCATAAACTAATTTCATATGGAGAAAATCTTGTGGTTGTTTTCCATGTTGTGTTATATTCCCAAATTGCTTCTATCAATCTATCAAACCAATCACTCTTTTGAGATGAAACTATCTTTGTGAGTATATTCTCCAGTTCTCTATTAGTCACCTCTACCTTCCCATTTTCTTGAGGATGGTACAGTGATGACTCTCTATGCTGAACTTGATATTTCTAAAGAAACTTCTGAAGCATTAAAGACATAAATTATAGTCCCTGATCTAATACAAGTGTTCTAGGTGCCCCATACCTCTATAGAATGTTTTTATATAAAAAATATGCAACTCTTTCTTCTTTAGTAGCTGGTAATACCTTAGCCTCCACCCACTTAGTGACATAGTTAGTACATACAAGGATGTAATGATTCCCTCTTGACGGTGGATCTATGGGAACAATAAAATTGATCCCCCATTTCTCAAATGGTTCCAAAGAAACTTGTGTTTGAAGTGGAATTTTTGTAGAACGTGTGGGCCTTCCCATTCTTTGACATTGGTCACAATGCCTGATGTAGTGAGCCACATCTTTAGTCATTGTTGGCCAGAAATAGCCTGCTCCCAGAATCTTATGTACTATTCTCACTATGGAATAATGCCCTGCACTTGGCTCATCATGACATGCTTTCAAGATACCATAAACATCTATTTCTGAAACACATCTTCTCATGACATGATCTAGGAACATCTTAAACAACAAACCATTAATCCATTCAAATCTAGAACTTTCTCTAATTAGTCTCTTTTGCTATTTAGATGAAAAATAAGGACATTTTCTTGTTACTAAATAATTAGCAATATTAGCAAACCAAGGTGATTGAATAGATATGGAAAATAAGTGTTCATTAGGAAACATATCTTTTGTTGGTTCATTATTCCGCTGTAAAACCATCTTGGACAAAAATTCATCCACTACATTATCTTTACCTAGTTTATCAACTATTGTTATATCAAATTCTTGTAATAACAATAGCCATTGAATGATGCGTCCTCCCACAATAGCTTTATTCATTAGGTATCAAATAGTTGCATGGTCTGTATGTACAAAAGTTTTATAACCAATAATATAATGTCTAAATTTATTGATGGCATACACAACTGCTAAGTGTGCGAACCCCAATCCTAGTACCTGCAAAAACAACAAGAATAAACAAGTTAAACAAGAGATTGCAAACTAAAAAAAGGATTCCCCATGAAATCCATTTACAAACTTTGAATTAGGAAAGAAAAAAATAAAGAACACAATGAAACAAAGAAATACAAATTCAATCCTAATTTAAATGTGCAAACTCATGATCCTATGGGGGAATTGGTGCCAATTTGATGTGAAAATTGGCCCTTTCCAAATTCCTAAGATGCAAGTTTGATATGTTGATGGAGATTGATCCACTTTGATGGTGAATAATGAGAGCTCCAAGCCAAAATCTGCAAAAATCCTAGCTAAGAACTCAAGATTGATGGATGGAAATGGCTAAATATTTTAGCATGATAACTTTGCATAATTTGTGGATGCTCAAATGAGGATATGAGCTCTTTATTTATAGAATGCCAAGATGAGTGAATGTCCAAATTTGAGCAATGTGGGACTAACATTCATCCAATGGCATGATGCCACTTGTCATTCTATGAATGGATGAAGGATGTGCAAGATTTGGGGATTGTGCCAATTAATGCATATTTTTGAATTTCAAATTTGTTGAAATGACTTGCAAGAGGGAAGGGAAATTGCAATAAATTCCACTTGGCTCAAGACAAAGGACATGTAAGATGAAGTTATTGCCTTGTTGGATGTACATGTTGACTTGGAATTTTTGAATTCAAATGTGGAGAATATTCCAAAAGATGCCTTGTGAGGAAAATAGAGAATTAATAAATGAATTAAATCTATTTTCATGTGCAGCTTGCAAAATCTAGAGGATGGGACATGATAAGAGATTAAATTAATCAAGATTTAATTAATTTAATAGGAGATGTTAGATGATGTGACCTATTTGACTCAAATTTATGGATTTATTTAAATGAAATAAGGGAGGAATATAATAAGAGATTAATTAAATAAGGATTTTGATTTATTTAATTAAAAGAGATGGTATTAGATTAAATCAAACAAGGTTTTAATTTATTTAATTTAATGGATGGACTTTATAGCTTTAATCAAATAAAATTAATTATTTAATTAAATAGGGATAATTAGATCGATTGATTTAATTAACAAAAGAGATTGACTTAATTAGATAACATGATTTATTCAATTAAGGGATGAAAGTTGATGAATTTAATCAGATAAGGAGATTTGATTAAATGGTTAGACTAAGGGATGATTCAGGGTGAAACAATGTTAGTAGTCAGGATCAGATGCACAATGTCAATCAGTATATTTTACGTGTCTACATTTTTCCCCTCTTTGAATCAATGTACTCGTTGTGTTGGTTCAAAGAGTAAGCGATCTTGATCGAAGCCAAAATTTTTGATATTTAAAAACTTGCACCACTGCTGCCTGATGAGAGAAAACATGCCATTATAATGCCCCCTCAAGAGATTGGACGAAAATTCCAATTTTTTGGGTGATCTCACGGAAAAAAAAAGGACAAAGTACCCGACAGGTCCGAAAGGGCTTTGGGAGGCTAAAAATGTGTCTAAACGCAATAAAATGATGAAAAACAAGCCTCAACTAGACAAAAACAAGTTCGGGGGTCCAAACCCTAGCAAGATAGCCAATTAGGGTGAAAAAACCTTAATTTTTAGGCTTAAAAGGGGCCCGAGGGGTCACTTTCAAGTCATTTTCAAACACTTCCAATAGTAACCTCAAGATTTGAGCTCAGACCTGTTATGCCTTACATAACCACCCCACTTTGATCTAGATCAAAAATGGGTCCCCCTTCTCTTTTGGTTTCTTTGTTTTGTTTTATTTTCCTTGCTCTTGGGTTGCTTCTATTTTCTGCTTCAGTTTCTCTTCTGGTTTTGTTTAAACTCTGGCTCTGTTTTGTCTTAATTAGGTTCCTTTCTAGTTAAGTATTCAATGAAGTAATCGCAAGTCCAAGTATACCTTATGAAAATGTATCTTATATCCTTCTGATGACTAATGAAAGCATCTATTTTGCAGGAAGAGGCCACACATGATCATATTTCTCAAGTGAATCCACTTGTTGGGCTTTCCTTAGGACAGTTGGTTATATTTCTCCTTGTAGATGAAGGTCGGCAAGACCTTGCTCATGTCTGGCCGACTATTGGCGCTTTCTATCAATATATATCTATGTTGCTTATCGGCAAGACCCCGAAGATGTCACATCAATCAAAAGTTACATGCAGGCTTTATTGGCAAGACAGGGGTCATAGTCCCGGCGACGTGGAAATTCCTATCGGCACGAGGGATTTCTTTTGGAAAAGGGTCACGGCGAGGTCTTCGGGTCTCACCGACTATAGCATCACTGGGCATACACTTCAACAGGAAATATTGAGTTCGGGGTAGAGTCTTGGTGAAAGCCTGATGTCCCACTGACTAGCAAAACAAACGAGTCCTTTCGGTGAGAGTTAGGTCTTCGGCGGAAGGTCTCCCCGAGTGCTTTGTCTCTCGCCAACAAGGATGTCTTCGGAGAAAGTGTGGGCATTCAGCGTAATGTCTCACTGATGAAAGGAAAATTACGGTGACAAAGGTGGCTTCGGGGTAGCTGTTTGCGTGCAACAAGATGTCTCGGCGAGTGGGTGGAGTCTTACCAACAGGAAAGCCCCTGTAGGAGAGGGTTCTTATATCACCATAGGGTTATCTCCCCGCCAAGAGGTCTCAGCGAAGAAAGAAAGTCATGCTGACACGGTAAGGTGGGTTCCATTGGTGGTCATCAGTGAAAGAACCGGTGGGTCTCGACGACCAAAAGTGAACCAGCGGAGGTCTTTGTCGAGACGTGAGATGTCTATGGGACATCTCACCAACAAAGGAAAGTTATGGTGACATAGATGAGAGTCACCATAGGTCCTGCCGAAGGATTAATCTTCGGTAGGACATGGTTGGATTCGATGAAAGGTCTCAGGGAACGAATAATTCTCGCTGACAAGGCACAATCAAAGAGGTCTATCGGTAAGACTGTAGAAGGGTCTTGGCGACACCTGAATTCAGTGAAAGGAAATGAATGTGGCACAAGGTATCGTCGATGATCCAAGGTCACACCAATGACAAGGATCGACAAAAGGTTGTGATGTTGGTATAGGGTCCTAGCGAAGAAAATAAGTCTTCCTGACATAGAGGGAAGCGGCATCAACTAAGGGTCATGCTTTCGCCACAGGGTCTTGGTGATGAGTGAAGGTCACATCGAAAGGACAAAGTGAGCCCGCCGAAAAGAAAGAAAAGGAATTTTGGGATACTTCACCCAAATGAAGGGCTTCGCTGTGAGGTCACAGCGATGAGTGATGGTCTCACCGACTACAAGGAGAGCTCGATGCCCAAAGAGTAAGAGTGAGCTAGGGGGGATAAGAGGATTTCGCCATGATGTCCTACCAACTAGTGATAATCATGCTAGCCATCTTTTGTGAGCTCGATATAACTTCTGAGCCCATCGAGACGTCTCACCGATTGTCTCATCTCTTGCCGATAGCTGCCTGATGGATGAAGTTGCATCGGGGAGACACTGATGGTGTCTCACCAACATGCGATGGCCAAGTGAACCACTTTTGACTGCTAAAGAATCCTACGTGGCCTGTGATCATCCAGTGAGGGAGCTGAAGGACTGATTCATTGGTCCCTTTGACTGATTGACCACCCCTATGTAAGAAGACCAACATGATACAAACCAGATGGAATCCTTCTGAGAACAGATGACGATAGACTAATTCAGGTGATGAGGTTCATATCTGCAAGCGGGCCCGAGGACGTTTTCCAAGAGAATGGTCAGTATGTAGAGAAGTCCGAGATGTGAAGGAAGCCAAAAGAAAGCTGAAAGATCAATGATTCACAGGTTCAGCTGTGGCCACTACTGACAGGAGGTAGGCCAATATTAATAGGGATATTTTGAGCATTCAAGGTAAGTTACACAAGGACTTCGAAGATCGACACCGAGGTAGAAGAGTAAATGCAACAGCTACCAAAAGATCAAAAGGACTTCTCCTGAGGATAGAAATCCTTTGTGAGCATGGACAACAGGGCTTCCACATTGAATACACATTAACTCCCTTCAAAAGATCTGAGGGCCAACCCTCCTATAGTCGGCAGATATTTTGTAAAACCCTAGTATAGGGGACAACACATTCAAGTTGATACATCCTGTATATAAGGCAAGCTTGCCTCTTTGTAAAGGTTAGAAATTTTGGAAAGAAAATAGAGCTTTGTTAGAAGGACTTAAAAGAAAGTTAGGACTGTTAGGAGTTAGTTAGTGAACAGAAGAAGAAAGAGTTGCATCTTGATTCTGAGTAATAAGAGCTCCTCTTTGTCTTCTTGGTTAGCAGTGAGGTTTTAGTACAGATTGTGATGTATTTTCTAAATTTTCTTAGTGTAGTTGGAATCAATCTGAAGATTTAGATTCTCTGTACACTGGTGATTGTGCCAGCTTTGTAAACATTATTTATCTATTTTAAATGACAGTAGAAGCAATCAGAGTTTAATCTACTTCATGTTGTGTTCTTGAATGATACTTGTCTCAGTTTGATCATTTGATTTGTGGAGCCTTCAAAGAATGAAATATTATTTTGTGTTTTGTTTAAATGGTAATTAAAATCTGTTATGCGAATTAGCACTATGAATGAGAGAGGTTGTGTGTCAATCACAAGCTTATCTTGTTTTGCAGTTTTGGTTTACAAATTTCTTGAAGTTAACAAGTATGGTTAAATTTAGATGAACTATTGTTCTTTCTGTTTCAAAACCATGATCTATCTTTTGTTGTTTCTTTAAAAACCCTAGTTAAAGTAGGCTTTATTTTCATGCTTGATTTAAGAACAGTCCAGAAGCTTAACACCAGCAAGCCCCTTGAATATTACTATCGCATTGACCACTGAGTAACATCAACACAGTTGAGACCCAACTACAAAGACCTTGGGAGCTAAGGCATCCAGGTGTTGCCTTTCTCTTTCAAGAGAAGGAAAATAACAATATTTTTCTTACATTGTTGTGGTGACAAAATTACCATCAACAAGACCTCCTGACGATATGGCGCAACAACAGCTTCCCCTACACATTTTTGATCGAGTTCGGACATACTAGCGACCACCTAGCATCGGGGCACTGGTAAGTGGTCCTTACCCGAGCTTTGTTTTTCATTTATTGCTTCAATTAATGTCTTTAAAGGTCAGTCCACCTACAGTAGCACTATATAGCACCGCTCAGGAATTAAATCGTGTTGCGCAGTGCGATATTGCGCCGTGGCGGTGCAGTTTGGAGTTTAAAAACTCTGATGTTGAGCTTGGGGCCGGCGAAGGGATTTGAAAAGTGCGACACGACAGTCCTGATTTTTCCCAAAGTGCACAGCTAAATGATAAAGTGCATCGTGGCGGTGCGATTTTTCTCTTTTAGGGCCTAGCATCAAAGTTTGATTAGAAATCAAACTACGACACCATTAGGAGTTGCACCACTGGAGAATTTTTTTGAACGCGTGACAGAATTTTTCAAAATTTTTAACATGGTGAACTTCCTTGATGCAGGACACGATGAGGGAGCTCTACTCCCGAGAGCATAGGTCATGGGACCTAGCTGGTTACTTGCGGGACTTGAGCGACAGGGACCAGGATCGACTTCGAATTGTGGGGTTGTGGTATATTGCTTACGCAGCGCCCGTGCACACACTCTTAGGGATGCTGTCAACGCTAGACGAGAGATGGCACAGCGAGACTTCTTCATTCCATCTTCCCACTGATGAGGCCGACGTCACCCTAGAGGATGTTTGGCACATTTTGCAATTGCCGATTCATGGTCGTCAAGCGATTTTTGACATGGACGAGGGGCGCGAGGCCTGCTTGAAAGTCCTCACCACAAACAAGATTGTCTTTTGCGAGGGGCAGATAGAGCTCGAGTGGCATAGGATCCTAGCACCTCCCTACCACTGGGTGATTGCAGCCATCATTTTGGGTCTTGTTGCCCCTGACAGGCGAGGGCGATATTTTAGTCCTGGCTGGGGATCCTGCTGGGAGCAAATGGTTCGAGATAGGCCGGTTCGTTTTGCTTGGGGGCCTGTTCTTCTAGCTTCACTATATAGAGACCTCCATGAGTACGTCTACATGGATGGCAGAGCACTCGGAATAGGGGTGACTCTTCTTCATGTCTGGGCGTGGGAGCACATTGTTGTGCTGTGGCCACGTGTTGTTTTAGTTTCGATGGTGCCAGACGATCTCCTCGTTTGGCGATACAGAGGTGGTGTGTCCTTCACACACACCGGCGAGCATGAGATCTCCTATTGGAGGAGAGTCTTGGATGAGATGCAGGTTTTTACCTGGCAACCATACCTTGGTCAGCCCGGATAGGCTGACGATGCCGATCAAATGTTCTATTCCCGCAAGGACCGGTATATGTAGGGGCGGGAGCACACTATGATTGAGAGATACCTACCCGAATGTGTGTAGTGTCAGTTCAAAGAGCCACAGGATTGGCCAGATGATGATTACGTGGCCGTCTTCACCTACTCCATGACACAGGTTTCATGGGGGTGGTATATTCCTGCTTCAAAGGCGGTGGATAGCTTCAGGTAGCTGGTAGCCTGGTGATGGGCTTATGATCAGGGACTCATAGATCTAGGCATTACTCAGGCCTACAGAGATTGGTTTTGGCCTCCGCTTTGGTTGACGATTCCAGGTGCATTTCTGGATCTACAGAGAGTCAGAGGCAGAGGGGGAGGACGAGGACAAAGAGCTAATATTCGACAGGACCCGCCATTTGTGCCTCCAGTCTAGCTAGATGAAGGAGACGTGCACATGAAGGACCAACAACAGGTGCCACCAGTCCCACCACCATGAGGCGAGGGTCCTCCTCGAGTGCAGCCGCAGGTATAGCCAACAGGACAGGCAAATGCATGAGATACTTTGATTGCGCAGCTGCAGGCCCAGGTCCAGGTCATGATAGCTGAGAGAGATCAGGTGAGGGCCGAGAGAGAGCAACTCAGGGTTGAGAGGGATCAGGTCGTACAGTAGAGACAGGCTACAGAGCTAGGGGCAACCACTGAGCTAGGCAGGAGATAGCAACTAGAGAGCATGACAGCCTCCTCCTCCCAGGGTACAGTGTTAGTTCGATCTTACAGGGATGTCGTCCGAGAGGCAGAGTATTATCGGAGGTACTATCATGAGGCCATACCTAGAGTAGAGCGGGTCCCAGAGTACTCAGAGCGGGCTAGCCACAGACGAGCAGAGGGTCATGGTGACAGAGGCGAGGGCAGCATCCATAGGGATAGAGCTTGATCAAGATGCTATGATAATTTTTGTGCCTTATGGGCTCATTTTTGATAGCCCAATGGGCCTTTTGTACTGATTGACATATATGTACAGTGATCTAATTTATTATTGTACTATGACAGCTGTGTTATTGATGATGATATATATATATATGAGCCGATGATGATTTTGATGTGATGCGATGTGTATTCTTTATTTATGCATGGATGATTTTACTTCTATATGCTGTGCAATGATGCTTTTATGGATATATTTATTTTTGATGATGTATGCATTATGATTATGACTAACAGATCTATATTATGTTGCCTTATGATATGCAGATGTATTTATATAATGTGCAATGATGTTGGCTATATGATGATCTACTTATGTTGATGCAAATGGGATAATGTGATATGGATTGCAAAATGATATGTTATGTGAATCATGCGAAATGATATGTGACTTATGTTTATAAATGATTATGGATGCATATCACTTTATATGTGATGTAATGAATTATGTACGTTTATGCTTATGTGGAATGATTTATGCAATGAATGATTTATGATGCTATTTATGAGATGATATGGATGATGTAATATGAATGCGATGGTCGTGATATGATGCAAATGAGATGGTTTTATGAGATGCTTAAAATAACAAATGCTATTATCGTAAACATATTAAATGATGATGTAATGTATGTAATGCATTTAATATGATGTTCTATATGCAATGATATAATATTTTTTTATGTAAAAATGGACTTAATGCATGAGATGACTTTATGATGTTATGCTAGTATGTATGTGATGGATTATTTATGCTTATGTACCTATTGTTTATGATTATGCAGTATGTGATAATGTGAAATGGTTATGAAATGCAAATGAATGTTTATGCAGTGATGAATATAATGCAATACGATGCAATGTAATGGATGAAATGCGATGAAATGGATGCACCTATCTATGAAGAATGCCTATGATAACCTATTTATATGATGATTGAAATGCAATGCATGTGTTTCCTATATGATATATTTATGCAATATGGTAATGGTTTTGTGGATGCAGGATCGATGACGATGATGGTGAAGATGATCAACTGTCATAGTACCTTGTTGGTGCGGTTAGCAAGAAAAGAAGAAGTCATTTCAACAAGACACAAGATGATGCAAATGCAAATGATGATGATGATGATTACTTGCCAAGGAATTGGGATTTTCAAAGGGCCAAATTTTCTTAGTTTTGATAATGCACGTGGTACGATGCATCAAGGTATAGATAACCAGGATGGCGTTGTACCTAGTGTGATGGAATTTGACTTGACAATCAGATAGGAGTATCCTTATTCACACCCGACATATGGAAACCTTGCTAGGATGCACTTTATAAGTTCAAAACACCTCAGACCAAAACACGGAATGGTAAACCTATCCATCCAATAGTCAACAAGTTGTGCAAAACCTCCTCCATACATATCTAACAAAGCAACTATTCACCAAGGTTAAATTACAAGAACCTCACACAAGCATAGCAGACAAAAGATAATAATTGTTGCCCCATTCCTATTTCTCTAAATATTTCGTTCGGATATCATCGAGAGGTCCTTGGAATGAGCACAAATAAGATAAGTCGAAAGATAAAGACCAAGTAAACAAACAAGCCGATGCTCTTCAATACCGCTAACGGAAAGAGGATGTGTTTTCTAAGGATAAGAACCGAAACTATTGCCAAAAGATAATGCCAATTGTAGGAAGGATACATCCTAGGACATGTTAGTGGATGGCGGCACGTCATTTTGTTTAGCCAAAGTGTTTTATATGATAAATAATGCTCATTGTAGGAAGCATTCATCCTAGGACATGATGTTATCAGATGATTGACATGGGACCAATTGGATGATAGGTTATCGATACGAAGAGATGACCAACTTGCTTATGCACTGACTTAGACCTGAGACTTGACATTTTGAGCTCTCTTTCAACCTACTAGACTTGTTTCTAATTGCTTACCAAAGATTGAGGATGATGATCGTTTATTATGGATGGTGTTATTTCGAGTGAAAGCGAGGCCAGATGAGACAGATGGATTTTTTCAAATATTTGGATGTTTTTGACGTTTTGCAATGTTTTGAGGCTATTTTTGGTATTTTTTGAGATTTTTAAATGTTTTTATTTTCTGAATGTTTTGGGATTTTCCAATATTTTGACCAAGAGACTAACCTAAAGACCTATCCTAGGGGCCTCAAGGGCTAATCAATAGATGAGCCTTGCCTACGTTATACACATAGAGACCACGTAGTTCGACTAACAAGTTGATCGATTTACAAATGGAGATATACATGATGAAATGTCAGCTTATTATGATAGACTCCTAAAGAACTGACCTAAGTGTCTCGGGGGATGATCAAAGATCAACCTTGCCTACGTTCAAGCTCAGAGATGATGTAGTTTGACAAGACGACTTTGTTTTTGAATTTTGATGATTTTTGACCTATTTTTGGATTTTATGATATTATGATGTTTTTGGATTTTCTGATTTTATGATGTTTTTGGATTTTTTGATTTTATGATGTTTTTGGATTTTCTAATTTTATGATGTTTTTGGATTTTCTGATTTTATGATGTTTTGGATTTTATGATTTTATGATGTTTTTGGATTTTCTGATTTTATGATTTTAAGGATATACACGAATTTGATCAAATGAGAACATACCCCCAACGTGATGTAATAGACTACTCTGATAAAGGCAGGACAAACTGACCTTGAGGATGGGCTGATTAGTACTAGGAGGGATCATGATATGAAAACAAGACCAAGCTATGGTGCGGATGCGAGTGGATGAGTGATGGATGCAGATCCGAATGTGATGGATGATGGAAGCATAATGGATGAATGATGCATAACAAGCCGTAAAGATCCTAGTGGATGGAAAGTGCTTATTTATGCAAGGCACCTATTTTCCAAGTTTTCACCAAGGTACTTGTCCAAAGTGCCACCGAAGTGTTTTTCACTAGAGGATGATTTTTTCTCTTTACTATTTTTTATCCTTTTTCTATTTTTTTTTGGATTTTTTGCTTTTTTGTTTTTTTTGTTGTTACCAAGATGCCTGTTTGGCAGGTTTTTGCTGAAGTAACCATTTTTTCAGGACATTTTCTAATTTTTTTTTTTTGGTTCTATACCTTGAAAAACTTAGGCATAAAACTTTTTGAGATGAGAGCTATTCATGGGCTCTTGCAGAGGTTCCCCCTTCAGGTGTTGATAACTGATATGCCCCTAATTTGTAACTTGTTGTGATGACGAATGGTCCCAGCTAATTGGGTTCAAATTTTCCTTTGCTACTTGGGTTCGGGAACATTCTTCTAATTTTCTTTTAAGACTAGTTCTTTGACTTGGAACGTCTTTCTTCTGATTTTCTTATTGTAGCTCCTTTTGAGTCTATTTTGATAGACTTGCAAATAGTCTTGATACCTAGTACTCTTCATCTATGATGAGGTTTTGTAGTGATATCCTGAGTGATGGGAGTTCGATCTCAATGGGGAGTACTACTTCTGATTCATAGACTAGGGAAAAAGGAGTAGCGCTAGTGGGTGTACGGATACTGGTTTGATAGGCCCAGAGGGTGGGATTAAGCTGCAAATGCCAGTCACAACTTGCGTCATTAACTCTTTTCTTGAGGATTTTCAGAATGGTTTTGTTTGTAGCTTCTACTTGGCCATTGCCTTGGGGATAGTATGGGGTGGAGAAGTGATGTTGGATTTTGAATTTCTCACATAAGTCATGAACCTCTTGATTCTTGAATGGTGTCCCATTATTTGAGATAATGGCTTGTGGAACACCATATCAGCAAATGAGATAGTTCAGGATGAGCTTAGAAATCTACTTCCCAGTTATGTACGTCATGGGTATGGCCTCCACCCATTTAGTAAAGTACTCTATTTTGGTTATAATGAATTTGTGTCCGTTAGATGAAGTGGGCGTGATTTTTCCAATGAGATCAAGTCCCCACTGCGAAAAGGGCCATGGTGTGACGATAGGATAAAGCTCTTGAGCTGGAGCATGGATGAGGTCCCCATGTTGCTGACATTGTAGACACTTTCTGGTATGATCATGTGCTTCTCTTTCCATTGTGGGCCAATTATACCCCATCCTCAGCAATTTCTTAGCTATGGTCATTCCACTCGAGTGTGAACCACAGATACCGTTATGTACTTCAGTTAGAGCAGTTAATGCCTCCTCAGCATTTAAGCAGCATGGTAGGGTTCCTTCTATGCTCCTACGATATAGGGTATCTCCTAGGATAACAAATTTGGATGCCTTTTTGACAAAAGTTCATTTTAGGTTTGATGGTAGGTCGGTAGGTATGGCTTCTATACGAAGGTATGTGTAAATGTCATGATACCAAGGATCACCGGGACCAACGATTTCTCACACATATTCTAATTTTGGTATCTCGAACATAGGTACGAGAAGCTACTCAATCAAGAATTCATATTTTGGAACGTTGTGAGGGATATCGAGCAAGGATCCAATTGTTGCCATGGCATCTGCTGCTCTGTTGTTGGTTCTAGGAATTTGTTCAAATGTTATTTCGATGAAGGATTCTTTGAGAGTCTCCACCAATTTCTTATATGGAGTGAGTTTGTTGTCCTTGGTCTGGTATTCATTGTTCACTTGATTTATGATCAATTGGGAGTCTCTGTATACTTTGAGAGCTATGATGTTCCACTGCACTGCTATCCTGAGACCTATGGTTAAAGCCTCGTATTCTGCAATGTTATTGGTGTAGGGAAATGCCAGTTTGTAGGACTTTGGTATGCAATCCCCTTGTGGTGTGATAAAGAAAACACCAGCTCCTGATCCATGCTCTGTGTATGAGCCATCGAAGTATAGTTTCCAGTGGTTAGCTATGTTGATATTAAAAATGGATTCATCTGGAAATTTTGAGACGAGAGGGTTCCCTGAATAGATTGGTGCTTCTGCTAATTGATCCGTGATGACTTGGCCCTTGATTGCTTTCCTCTCCACATATTTGATGTCGTATTCTGACAGTATTATTACCCATTTTTCCATTCTTCCTGTGAGCATTGCCTTTGATAGTAAGTATTTGAGAGGGTCGATTTTGGCGATGAGCTTTATTTTATGTGCCAACATGTAATGTCTAAATTTTTGTGATGCAAACACTACTGTGAGGCATTCTTTCTCGATGAATGAATAGTTTAGCTCATGACCAACCATTGTCCTGCTGATGTAATATATAGCCCTT
The DNA here is from genome assembly GCA_007258455.2 of Sequoia sempervirens. Taxonomy (NCBI): domain Eukaryota; kingdom Viridiplantae; phylum Streptophyta; class Pinopsida; order Cupressales; family Cupressaceae; genus Sequoia; species Sequoia sempervirens. Next base: position 477,849,654 of record VDFB02047230.1, read on the forward strand.
TCTGTTCCATTTTCGTCATGCTGAGCTAGAAGAGTTCCAAGGGCTACTATTGTTGCTGACACGTATAAGATCAATGGTTTCTTTTGGATGGGTGGCAGTAAGACTGGTGATGTTAGTAGATATTCTTTGATTTTTTTGAATGCCTCTTCACACTTGGTATCCCATTTATATGCTACTCCCTTGTGGAGTAGGTGAGAATATGGGTTTTGTTTTCCAGTTGTGCTATAAATATTCTAATGGATTGGAGCCTGCCTTGGAGACCTCTTAATTGCTTTAATGTCTTTGGTGCCTCCATCTCAAGGATTGCTTTTACTTTTGTTGGATCCACCTCGATACCCCTCATTGACACTATATATCCTAGGAGCTTTCCTAATTGTACACCGAAGACCCACTTCTTTGGGTTTAGTCTGACCTTGTACTCCTCCAGCCTGTCAAAGATGGCACTAAGGGTTGCTATGTGATCTTTTCTTTTTCTGGACTTAGCTAGAATGTCATCAACATAGTCTTCGACCGTCTTATGAATCATGTCATGGAATATCAATGTCATGGCCATTTGATATGTTGCTCCTGCATTCTTTAAGCCGAATGGCATCATGTTCCAACAATATGTCCCCCCTGGACAAGTGAAAGTTGTTTTATGTTGGTCTTCTTTAGCTATCATGATCTGATTGTACCCTAAGAATCCATCCATTAGTGACAACATCTCATGTCCCGCTGACATGTCGATGTTGGGAAGCGGGAAGTCTCTTTCGGACATGCCTTGTTCAAATCTCTGAAGTTTGTGCAGATTCTGATATTTCTGTCAGGTTTTGAAACAAGTACCAAATTTTGATACCCATTCTGGATAGTCTATCAGTCAGATGAATCCTACATCTAATATCTTTTTTAGCTCCATTTTGACTAATAGAACGATCTGAGGGTGCATTTTTTGAAGCTTTTGTTTGATAGGATTTGCTTCTGGATACACTGCTAAGTGATGAACCACAATCTTTGGATCAAGCCCTGGCATGTCAGCATAACTCCATGCGAAGTTTATTTGTCTTTCCCTTAAGAATGCTGCTAGGAGCTCTTACTCTTCTGATAATAGTGATTCCACATAAAATGTGATATGCGGGGTCTCCTCTGTTCCTAGGTTGACCGGATTGCATTTTTCTGCCAAGACTGCTGACTTTTCCTAATGAATAGCTTTTAAAGGAAGATTGAATCCCACATCCTCGGGCACCTTAGAGAGGTTTTCACCATTGGATGTGTCCTTTCCTTTTACTTTTTTCTTGTTAGAGATTGCCACAGTGTGGTTTTCACTTAAGGACTTGGATATTATTCTTAATTTCTCACTTTTGCAATTGAAGGATTCAATTGTTTCCCCATAATAGGCATGTGTATCCAACTCCATTATAAACCCTGCTTTGTGATCCCCATCTGGAATGTTATTCCGCAGTCCCATGAATTTTGAGAGTGCCTCATCATTTTCAAATGTATCAAGAACTGGTGGTCCTTGTTGGTCATAGTCGATGAATTGGGGATATACTAGGCGAATCTCATGATTTTGATGGTCTGTAAAAGATAGGGTGCTAATCATGCAAAGAGTGGTATCCTCAAATAGCCTAGGTAAATTGGTCATGGTGTCCTCGTCATCACTGCTACTACAAACATTGGTTATATCAAATGTAAAGTTATCTATGACTCTACCTGTAGACATTGGTAATTATAGTTCTATTGGGGTTAGCTGAGGAGGATTGTTAATTGTTCTAACTAGAGGACTTCGACCTCATATGTTTATACTCGGAGGGGTACATCCAAGGCCAAGATTTGTTATTGGTTGTGTCTCTAGCATGATAGGTATTATGAGCCCATTATCGTTTTGTCCCAGTCTTTTATTTCTATTGTAGCCCATTGCGAGCATCATTTGCAGACCCTTGCTTTTGTCATCCATTGGTAAATTCGGTATTGGTCTTTCATCTTGATATAGCATGTGAGATGGATCTACCTCAATAACTTCTCATCCTAGATCTCCCCAGCTTGTGAAGGTGGGATATTTTTTAGGAGATGTTTGGGATGTGGAGGCTTCATTTATTTGTGGTCATCCCTGTGATCTAGGAGATTGTGGTAACTCTCCTACCACAAAAGCATTATTAGGGAGCTTGTAGTTTCCACAACTGTTATCTTGGATGATGACCTTGATGTCAGAGATGGTGGGAGTGGCAGGTGTCTCTGTTGTAGAAGTGGATGCGAGAGTGGTGGGATCGATGTATGGTGTGGATGGGCCCTCATCATTTTTTGGTACTTGGGGGATTTTGTAATACTTTTCTTCAAGATTTTTGCAATAGGAGAAGGGTTCAGGATCTCCATGGATGGTAACTTCTTGTCTGTTATGTGTAAATTTCACACATTGGTGGAAAGTTGATGCTACTGCTTTCATCGCATGAATCAATGGGCATCCTAGGAGGATGTTATATGGAAAGTCGAGGTCCAAGACCTGACAAGTGGTTTCCATGATGGCAGACCCTACTTGAATAGGGAGTTTGATTGTGCCCTGAGAAACTCTTTCTTGATCATCATATGCTCTTATCGTGATACCATTTCCTTTGTTGATGGAACCTTTTGATATTTTCAATTACTTGATGAGGCTAAGAGAACAGATATTCAAACCCACACCTCCATCCACCAAGACCCTTTTGATTTTTCTCTTATGTACTATGGCTTCCAAGTGAAGTGCACAGTTGTGAGACGGTTGAGCAGGGAAATCCTGGTCAGAGAATGTAAGAAGATTAGGCATAATGATATTTCCAACCATAGCTTGGAATTGTTCCGCATCAAGGTCTGTGGGGATAGTGGATGAGGCCAATGCTTCTTCAAGGATTTTCCTATGGGCAGATGATATTTTTAGCAACTCCATGATGGAGATTTGTGCTGGAATTCTCTTGAGTTGATCTAGGACATTATAACCATTAGGAATAGATCTAGATGCAGGGACTCTGTTTGGCTGGGATGATCCTGTAATAGTTACTTTTCTGCCTCTTGTGGTGACTCCATAATCTTCAGAATAGGTGCCCTTGATGGTGATGACGATGCAGTTTTCATCTAGGGAAGCGACTACTATTTCATACACATGATTTATGTTTGAGTGGGTGCCTTTCCCTTTATCTTTTTTATTGTTATTCCCTTTGTTGCCATGATTCAGCATCGGATTCGTATATATCTTAAGATCCTGATTTCCTGTAGGTTGTTCCATGTTTATGATTCTTTTATCGATGAGATCTTGGATTATGTTTTTTAATCTCATGCAACTGTTCATGGTATGGCCTTTGATTTTATGGAACTTGCAGAGTTGATTCTCATTATACCAAGGAGGTTTCACATCCGGTTCTTGGTAATTCTCAAATGTAGGAGGCTTGAGTTTTTTCATCTATCAGCTTTTTCATTATGTCTTCAAGTGGTTCCCCTAAAGTGGTGTATTTTCACTTGGGATAACTCTTGTTGCGTTGGGGTGGTCCCCTTGGCTCATTGAGATTATTGATTTTTGGATTGTTGTGTGGTTGTTGTGTTGCCTGATGATTGTTTTGGTGTTGGATTTGGATTTGTGGTGAGGGTGTGTTTTGGTGAGGGGCACTAATGACCACCTTGGCATCGATGACACCATCATTAGTAACATTCTTTTTCCTTGCCCACATGCGAGGTTTATCATTGTAATTAGAGGATGGGCATTTTTTTTTGGTCCCGGGGTATGAAGTTGATCCTGCTGGTTGAGTCATAAGGGTTCTTTCGATGCTAAGCGCCTTGGGGATCAATTGATCATATGTGGTGATGCCCTAAACCTTGAGATGAAATGCCAAGTGGCCTTCAAGGTTGGCTATGATGTGAAAACTTGTTGTTCTACTGGCATGGTCCACTTGCTCCAATTGGCCTTGGATCGACATCGTTGTAGGAATGAGGCGAATGATTCACCCTTTCCTTGTTTCAAAGCCGAGAGTTCTAGGCTAACATCCATTGCAATGTTGCATGCATAATTTTTAATGAATGCATCCATAATTTATTGGAATGTTCTAATGCCTAAAGGTAAGTGAGAGAACCATTCCATAGCATGGCCTACCAAACTCCTAGGAAATAGTCGCATCAGATAAGTATCGTCATATGCGACTTCCATGCAGTGTACCTAGAATTCCCTGATGTGATCTTCAGGGTTTCCTGTCCCTTGATATTTGTCAAATTTGGGGATCTCAAATCCCTTGGGGAATGATTTCATTACTAAGCTCCTATCAAATGGATAGGGACACAAGTTGCTTCATATTTTAGTTGTTTGCCCTGATTAAAGATTGAGCACTTATTGCTAGAGCAACTTGATTTTTGTCATTACATCATTTTGCAGATCAGGGGGTGGGATGAAAGTGTTTTGGGGTGTTTCAATCATGGGTTGGATGGGTGGGTTGTTTAGTGTGTTGTTCGATGGTATCTATATGTTATGTCGAGCTAGGTAGGCTTCCACCTGTTGCTATATGAACAATGCCTACTATTGATCTTGTTGTTGCTGCGCTAAGATTTGTGTTTTTTGTTGCACTTGTTGCTGTTCCAACAACACTTGTTGTTGTGCTTATTGTTGTTACAACAACGCTTGTTGTTGGGCTGCCAATTCGACTGCTTCTTGCTGCTCTTGATACTATTTTATTGCTTGCTGATATGCTTGAAATTGCGTTGCTTGTTTTTGTGCAAGAAGTTGTGCTTGTGCTTGTGCTTGTTGTGCTTGATATTGGGTGTTTTCCTTAGCTCGAGCTCGTGCTTGCGCTGCTTGTGCTTGGGTTTGTGCTTGTGTCACTTGTTGTTGTAATAGAATTTGTGCTTGAGCAGCTTGGGCAGCTTGTTGTTGTTGTTGCAATAAAGCTTGGGCTTGCACGACCTGTTGCACTTGTAATGCGGCTTGTGCAGCTTGCTGAGCAACTAGTTGTATGAATTTTTGTTTCTGCACTTGTTGGAATCCCCTTTGAAAAGTAGCTTGCAATGTCACGTTGTATTGGCTTGATGTGGTGGAAGTTGGTGGTGATAGGGATGGTGGTGGATTTGGAATGGCATTTGATCATGTCGTGTTGGTGTTTTGAGTGATGGATGGTGGTGTTGATGTGGTTGGTCCTTGGGAGACCATGCTTTGTGACGTTAGGAGGGTGTTTGATGATGTTGCAATTGCTTGTGCATTTGTCGTCTATTGTTGCAATATTGACGACAAATTTTGAGCGTTTGGCATAATGCTTTGATTTATATTTGGGATGTTGGTTTGGTTGATAGTTGGTAGAGGGGGAAGCCCTAATCCGAGGAGTGGTGTGTATGATAATGGAAATGGTGGAGGAGGTAGAAATGTGAGGGGTGCAAGCTCTTGCAAGAATGTTGTGGTGTCAAATATGCCCCCTCGTCCGAACATATCACCCTCTTCTTGTGAATTTGTGAGGAGAGGATTTTGAGGTGTTGCATGAAAAAATGATGATGATGGATCATGATGAAAAGTAAGAGGGACATTCTTATGTAATGGGTTTTCGAATATGTTTTGTTCCAATGTGGTACTTGCATCCAAGTTTTGATTATTAACAAGGGGGTGTGCTTGAATAGCATTAAGAAATGCATTTCCCTTATTAATATTGGGTTGGGTTGGAGAAAATGATGTCGTGATCTACGGAATGTTTTGCATGATGCTTTGGGATGAGGGTGTAGATGAGATGGGAATGGTGGATGAGATTGGAGGAAATGTTGTCTCCACTATGGTACTCACATCAAAATTTGAAGGTAACTTGACCACTTGTTTTGCTAGCTCAAGCATGTATAACGAAGGGTTAAGCCTCATCATGATGTTGATGATTTTATGGTTCTCCAGATTTTGGAGCATTTCAGTTATTTCTTCATGAGACATTCCAAATGTAAGATCTTCTCCTTGGTTTTCCTCTTGCAGATTTTGTGATGATGAGATGGTCAAAGGATTGCTTGATTTGGCAGGATTCATTTCAACGTTTGTTTGGATAAGATCACTTGAAGCGGGTGTTTCTTTGTTGGCTTCCATACTCTTCTTGTATTGAGATCTAGTTTGAACCATAAAACAAGGATCAATTTTTCAAGAATAGGAGAGATGAATCTCTTGGTTCTTAGGATTGATCTTTTCTTTATGCCCAAAGTAGAAAATTTTAGGATACCTTGAGGATCAAAAGGTGATATGATGATGATGCAAGGGATGGATGGTGTGGATTTTTTTGTCTTTTGATAAATCTTGAAGGAGATACTAGGCTTTTAGGAGTTTTGGATATGTTTCTGATTTTTTATTTTGATTTTATTTTGGATTCGGGATTTGTCCTTGACTCTGATTTTGAACAAAAAGACCCTAAGATGTTGGATGATGATCTAAGGGATAGATTTGTTCAAAGGATGATGATTTGAATATGTGCAGGGAGAAGGATGCATCTACCCACACCTATCCAAACAAGATGATAGTTTAGCCAAGTATACAAAGAAGGATGCATCTACGTATACCAAGCTAAACAAGATGATTTTGATAACTTTGACTAAGCATATGCAAAAGGATGCATCTACACATACCTAGCTGAAAGGTGATTTTGATAATGTTTTCAAGGATTTAGTCTCAAATATTTTTGATGATTTTGATTTTTCCAAAAATCCTAGCATTAAGGATGATTCCAAGATTTTCCAAAAGGTGATAGTGAGATGATTTTTGTTTTCATGGATGAAGGATGGATGAAAAGATTTTTATTTTCTTTGATCCTAAGATGAACCTATAAAAGACACTTTGTTTCCCTAGACGTAGGTATTGAAGAGCATACAATACTTCTATAGACCTTTGTAACCAAGAAATGATTCGATTTGAACATACATTTTTGAATTTTAAACCAATGATCTTTTGCTTTGGGATTTGGACTTTTTGAGAATCGTGAGTCTTCAACACACATGAAAGTTCATTTTGCTTAGCTTTGCTTAATGGCTTTATTTTACCAAAAACACTTTCTTTGATTAAGTTTTCAAACTAAGATGTCCAATGTCTTAATTTCTACAAACCCCACAAGATATGTCATGTGGAAATTCAATGAACTTAAGGCAAGGGTTTTCCTATTGTTTACTTAAGTAGAAAAATTGAGATGTAATCCAATGTTTAGAAACCTCTAAGGATGTAAGTCCCAAGGGCAAGCAGTAACATATGGATTGAGTCAATTGTATTTGTCTCCAAAAGGATTTGAAATTTGGATGATGATGTTAAGTGTTTGTTTTCAAGATGTTTTCGATTAAGCAATGCATTTTGTAACCCAAGAATAAGTACAAATCCTATGGATGTATAAGACAATATTTGTTGGATTCCCACTTGGACAAGTCCAACTACACATATCTTTAGCGAATAGTTAGATGCTTGACCCCACTATCTCCCCTCCACGACACTCACTTATACGGGGCAGCCAAGCATCAACACCCATGAAACTCCAATGGCATGTTTTCCATTTCTACTAAAAGAATGTAAAAGTGTGGGGTGGCTGCAGAACGACTGTTCTTGCACCAACAAATAGATTAAACGATTTTGGAAAATTCTAGCACATGGGTTTTAATAAGGACTTTCCATTCGTGGAGATTGACCCATATGGCAAGAGTCCCCTTTCGGATTCATCTTGTCGGAATCAACCGCATGATATTGGTGTTTACTCCAATACCCACATTTATATACCGATTGGAAATACTCTTGGATTTAGAGTGTTACCGGTTGATTCATTCCCTTGGGTGAGTACTTTTTCCCCAAGGCAGGCCCTCTAGTATAAACAAAAGTGAATAAAGAACAATATTTGTAACTCGATCAATCTTTGTTGGCAACAAAGAGGGAGAATATACGTTATAATGCCCCCACTCACACTCGCACAATATTTTGTTCAATTTTTACTCCCAAATTGAAGTGTGGAGGTGATTGCTTTGTCTCCCCCCAAAGTCATGAAAAAGGCCTTTTGATTCTCAAGATCACTATAAAGTGCGAGAGAAGGCCATATGTCCTTTTTCAATGAATTTAGTTTAAGTAAGCCTTCATAAAAACAAAACTACAATTGTTCTTTTTAAATCTACAAAGAAAAATGTGAGTTCTTTTTAAGCCCCAAAAGACAAATGATAGACATTTTGTTCAATTTTTATCCAAAGAAACAAACTCTAGTATATTGTGATCCTAATGTTCATTTTAGCCTTTTGCAAGAAATGGAAAGATTCTTTTTTTAAACCTAAATGAAATTAGTGTCCTAAGGAAGAAGTGATAACAATTTCTTAAAAAGTATTAAGAAAACACTAAAGTGTTCAAAAACACTTTGATTTGATGAAACATCCTCTTCATGCCTCTCCTTTCTTCGTTTTCGATTTCCAACCTACAAGGAAAAAAACCAGTCAAATTATAGAAAATACAAAGATCGAAAAGCAAAAAATGGAAAACAAATTGATCATTAATAAAAAAGCATGTGCTAAAATTTAATTTCCACTTTTTACTCCTTGCCAGCGGCGCAACTCGTGACTGCGTCAGAGTTTGATTTCTCAACAGTGCCCTCACAACGCCGCTTACTAGTCAGCGTCGCTTTGTGTTGGGACAGTGAGCTCAACTGTGTCACAGTTTTTGCCCAGCGTCACAATTTTTACCCAGCGTCGCAGTTTGGTTTTTTTTTTAAAGTTTCTGCGAGTCAACCAGTCAAGCAGTGAAGTTTATAATTCAAATTTTCTTGGTGGGATGAGTCTAGCGTCGTACTTTGAGTTTCCCGCAGTGCTATATAGTGATGCTAAGCTCCTAGCATTGGAATTTTTTGTGTATAAGCAAAAACATGGAAATTTTAAGAAAAGATGATAAAGAATGATGTTCAAGCCCTCCTAGCACCAAATGTGCGAACCCCAATCCTAGTACCTGCAAAAACAACAAGAATAAACAAGTTAAACAAGAGATTTCAAGCTAAAACAAGGATTCCCCATGAAATCCATTTACAAACAGCGGTGCCAAAATAGCGATGCTAAGCTCCCAGCATTGGAATTTTTTGTGTGTAAGCAAAAACGTGGAAATTTTAAGAAAAGATGATAAAGAATGATGTTTAAGCCCTCCTTCTAGCGCCAAATGTGCGAACCCCAATCCTAGTACCTACAAAAACAACAAGAATAAACAAGTTAAACAAGAGATTGCAAGCTAAAACAAGGATTCCCCATGAAATCCATTTACAAACTTTGAATTAGGAAAGAAAAAAACAAAGAACACAATGAAACAAAGAAATATAAATTCAATCCTAATTTAAATGTGCAAACTCATGATCACATGGGGGAATTGGTGCCAATTTGATGTGAAAATTGGCCCTTTCCCAATTCCTAAGATGCAAGTTTGATATGTTGATGGAGATTGATCCACTTTGATGGTGAAGAATGAGAGCTCCAAGCCAAAATCTGCAAAAACCTAGCTAAGAACTCAAGATTGATGGATGGAAATGGCTAAATATTTTAGCATGATAACTTTGCATAATTTGTGGATGCTCAAATGAGGATATGAGCTCTTTATTTATAGAATGCCAAGATGGGTGAATTTCCAAATTTGAGCAATGTGGGACTAACATTCATCCAATGGCATGATGCCACTTGTCATTCTATGAATGGATGAAGGATGTGCAAGATTTGGGGATTGTGCCAATTAATGCATATTTTTGAATTTCAAATTTCTTGAAATGACTTGCAAGAGGGAAGGGAAATTACAATAAATTCCACTTGGCTCAAGACAAAGGACATGTAAGATGAAGTTATTGCCTTGTTGGATGTACATGTTGACTTGGAATTTTTGAATTCAAATTTGGAGAATATTCCAAAAGATGCCTTGTGAGGAAAAATAGAGATTTAATAAATGAATTAAATCTATTTTCATGTGCAACTTGCAAAATCTAGAGGATGCGACATGATAAGAGATTAAATTAATCAAGAGTTAATTAATTTAATAGGAGATGTTAGATGATGTGACCTATTTGACTCAAATTTATGGATTTATTTAAATCAAATAAGGGAGGAATATGATAAGAGTTTAATTAAATAAGGATTTTGATTTATTTAATTAAAAGAGATGGTGTTAGATTAAATCAAACAAGGTTTTAATTTATTTAATTTAATGGATGGACTTTAGAGATTTAATCAAATAAAATTAATTATTTAATTAAATAGGGATAATTAGATCAGATGGATTGATTTAATTAACAAAAGAGATTGACTTAATTAGATATTTATTCAATTAAGGGATGAAAGTTGATGAATTTAATCAGATAAGGAGATTTGATTAAATGGTTAGACCGAGGGATGATTCAGGGTGAAATGATGTTAGTAGTCGGGATCAGATGCACAATGTCAATCGGTATATTTTACGTGTCTACACCAAGAATTTCTTTTCAGTAGTGGTGTAATTTTGCTTAGTTGGATTAAGATTTTTACTTACATAATAATTGGCATGCATTGCTCCTGATTCTTCCTTATGTCCAAGAACTGCTCCAATCACAAAATTAGATGCATCTGCATTTATATGAAAAATTTCACCCCAATTGTCCCAACTATGACAAGTGAGGTTGCTAAGGCCTATTTTATATCATCAAAGGATTGAAGACACATTGAAGTCCAAATAAATTATGAATTTTTCTTTAATAAATTAAATAGAGGACCTGCAATCTTACTAAACCCTTCTATAAACCTCCTATAATAGACATGTCCTAAAAAGCTTCTCACCTCGGTTTGAGTTTGAGGTATTGGTATTTGCATAATAACCTCAATTTTCTTAGGGTCTACCTTGATTCCTTCTTTTGACACTTGATGTCCTAACATAATTCCTTCAGTCATCATTAATAGAGTTTTCTTAAGGTTTAATGACATCCTATGCTCTTTGCACCTATTCAAAGCTTTATTCAAATTATTCAAAGATTCTTCATAATTTTTACCATGGACTATAAAATCATCCATATATACATCTACACATGTTAAATCTACAAAAATAGCAAGAACAACACATTGAAAAGTCGCAGATGCATTACATAGTCCAAAAGACAAGACTCTATAAGCATAGGTACCCCATGGGAAAGTAAACATTGTTTTATCCTGATCTTCCAGAGCTACCTGAATTTTGTTATACCCACTAAAACCATCAAGAAAATAAAAGTAACTACTGCCTGATAAGTTATCCAATACTTGATCTATAAAAGGTAGTGGAAAATAGTCTCTCTTAGTAGCCTTGTTCAACTCTCTGTAATCCACACATACTCTCCATTTACCAATTTTCTTAGGCACTATGACCAATGGAGAAACCCATTGACTATCTAAAATAGGATAAATGAATCCCACTTGGAGCAATTTCTCTATTTCTAGCTTCACAAAATCTCTTAATGTAGGATTAATCCTTCTCTGAGCTTTTCTTATAGGTTTAACATCCTTGGTGTAAATGTGGTGTTTATAGATATCATGATGGATCCCTCTCATGTCCTTATAATCCCAAGCAAATGCTTTAGTATTCTTTTCTAATATCTCTTTTAGATCATCTTCTTGCTTAGTTGATAAGGACCCATTAATGAATAAGGGCCTATCTGCCTACAACAAGATTTGCTTAGTCTTGTTTTGAAGAGTAAAGGGGTCTCCAATCAAAGTATTTAAAGGATAGGGATGTGGAAAATTTTGATGAAGTAATTGGTTACAATTTGAATCTGAATTCATGATATCAATTAAAGGGAAGGGATTATGAATATGTAATGCCTCTTGTGTTGCTATCACTATTTTGATACTTCTTCATGTCATATTGTGTACCATGAGACTATGTTGGTGGTTGTTCACCAATTTGATTTGTTTGGTTGACAGTTTAGTTTGCTTGGATGATTATGATACTCTCTTTTTTGATGTTGATGATATGTTGATACATGGTGTTTGGATTCAACTAGTTATGTTTATCATCTGGATGTAGTACTATGTTGTTATGTTATTGATTAATTCTTTCTTTATGATATTTATGATGATGTGTTTACTAGTTGGTGTCTTGGTGAGAGGACAATGTAGCATCACTCATTTGTGAGCACCTTGCTATGCTGCAACTTCCTCTCACAGTGTGTTTGTTATGGGATATACATGTTTCTTGACATTTGGTTTGATGTAGGATGTAGGTACCGGGCATTGACTACACCTGCATTGTTAAGTTTGAGCATGCCTTACAAATCCCAATGGGTATGATTTAGAAACCGGATTTGACAAGAAAGTACCTCGCCCTAGTCTGTCACCCCATCATTGTGTTTGACGATGTGATCTGTTTGCAACCCCATTCCCATTTTGGTTTTGTTCTATTTTGAGTCATTTATTTTAATTATTTAATTAATGTTGTGTTAATTATTTGATATAGTGATGCTCATTGTGTTGACTTTATTAATTGTCGTTCAATTAACTGGTTTAATTTAATGTCGTTCATAAGTATTATGTTGATTTAATTAAAGTATCAAAATTAAATTATCAAATTATTAAGTGAATGTTATTGATTAGTTAATTATTAAATTAGATTATTAAATGAATGGCCCGTTAATTAATTATTGAGTTAAATTCGTAAGTTATAGCGATTTGATAATATATATATAATTACTTTATTAATGATGAATATATTAATGGGACATTATTTGCATTTTTAAATAATTCTTATTTTAAATTTAAATGTAAGGGGATAAGGTTGTTTATAATAAATTATTAAATTGGAAGTTTAAATGGAAATTTGGAGATAATGGTAAATCACAAAAAGTAATTAAATGAATTACATTTATAAAAGGTATATGTGGATAACCATTATTATTTATTAAATTAAATAATGTGATTTAATGTTTTAATTGATAAAATAATAATTGAAGGTAAATATTAATATCATTAGATTTTAATCAATTATTGTGGAAAGAAATATGACTTCAAATTAAATAAAAGTGATAAGATTGGAAAACGGATGGAAAAAGCAAGAAAAGAGGGAAAAAGACGAATGCATGCACTTGCATCCTTCAAAACTAAAAATTGAGTTGGGAACTTTCTATCTTTATTGATTTTTTTTTTGAAAACTTATATGGAGGTTTTGGAAGAGAAAATTTTAAGTAGGAAGTTATTTTTGTTTTTGAAAACAAGTAATTTTTCCGTGCTCTATAATAATTCTTTGTAAAAATTTAAAAATAAGACAACCTTTGAATTGGGAAGAAGTTGTTGTTTGGAGAACGAAGATTAGTTTGGAGGTAGCATAAGAGGTCATTCTTGATCATCTCCATCAACAAGTGTTGGATTTCAGGTCGGTTGTAAATTTCTTTATGTGTGTTTAAAAGATTAGTGCTGAAAATATTTTCTTTCCATGTGTTAGCTCTCAAAAATGCAGGTTTGAACCACGAAAGGTTGCCAAGATTTCACAACGTTTTAGGGTAACAGACAAGGCCAAATGAATTGAACCTTCTACTCCTCAGGTGCTGCCAAACCTAGGCGGATGTACCTATATGAGTGCGATAGACTTGACTTGTGCTTATCTCTCTTGAAATGTTTTTCCCACAATGGCAGATGGGAGTGGACAAATAAAACTGGAATTTGGTATAAATTGTATAACAATATTAAAACTAAAACCTAATATGTTAAGTTAAAAAATGTAAAGAATGAATGAAACTAAATGATAAAATGTAGAGACTAGTGCCTTATTGGGTATGCGGAGTCAAATGAAATCAAATTGAGCAACTTCTTTCTGGAAAACATTCAAATTTTTTGGCATATGTTTTAGTTTATAACTTGTATAAACATGCAAGACTGTGTCTACCAAGTTCTTCTTAATGATCCAAATGAATTTCCTTGATTACTGTGATCAATTAAAAAGATTTAATCTTTTCTTGAAAGAGCCAATCAATCAACCAGATATATATAACAAATGTGCACTAATAAACTGAATATAAACTTGTTACATCAATTTAAATAACCAGAAAGCATAAATCTTGGAGAAAAATTTAGTAATACTTTCAATGAGCACAACAAACAATTGACACTAGAAAAATGTCATCACATCAGAAATTCAATTGAAATCTCCATTGTTTTCAATCATGCATCATAGTCTCAAAAAATTATGTATCCTACTGTATTTTTTACTCTGTCTCTCTTCCCTATTCTCTCCCCTTCTGCTGTCAAAAATGGGTTTTATATATCGGCCACATGAAAATTCGCGTCCATTCGCATTCACATCCGAGCAGTTTTTTTATTCGAGCCTTTAAAACTATTCATTGGACTCCCACGAAGACATTACACAGTCATACCAATCTTCAATGTCTCACCGATAGTCAAAAAATGTGCATCGCTATAACGTCCCGCCATCTCATTGAAATTTGATGTCTCACTGATAGTCATCGCTTGAGTCTTATGGAGTTGGTAGGATGTCCCACAACTCACTTCATGTCTTACCGAAACATCTCCTTAATTTCACTTTCTGATTGATGTGACATAGCAATTTTCTTGCCGATGAACCTTCATTCGGTATGACTCACATAGCTCTTGCCGAAGAATCTAGTCTCACCGAACGTATCTCCAAGTTTGAATCTTGTCGTTGTGACATAGGAGTTGGTAATACTTCATGATTTCATTCTAATGGCAATGACGAGACCCACCTTCAACAGTATCGATGAGACCAAACATATGCTACATGACATTTCACCGACGACTTAAGTCTGGCCGATGTAACCCTTTGTATCCCGATCGATAAGACTCTTATGTGTTCGATATGACTCTCCTTGATAATTATTGTCTCGGTGATAAGTTCACTTTGCTTTCTAATTGGTATGACCTACAATGACTCGCTATGACATATAGCGATAACCATTGTCTTGCCGATAGATATCCCTTTATCTTATGTTTCACTATGACTTTTGGAGTCGGGGAGAGGTTTCATAGAATACTTTTTCTTATCGATATATACCCCTTAATACTTTTTGGTCACTGAGACACAATCATTTTCTCACTGATGAAACAATACTTCGGTGTGACATATGAGTCGGAAAGACTGCATGATTTCATTCAGATAGTCATTTGATATAATCCCCTTATGCTTTGTCAGTGAGACCAGGTCCATTCACTAAGAATTTATTCTGATAACCTTTAGTCTGGCTGATACTCCATTCTGTGAGCTAGTCAGTGAGACATAATACATTCGGTAAGACCTCACTCCGAATACTTTTGGTTTGGTCGAAACGTTTGCTTGGGCACCGATCGGTAAGACAATATGATTTCGCTATGACTCATCCCGATGAAAGATTTCTCACTGATATGTCATTCTGTAGCCGAAACAATGAACTGTTTCCTCTCGATGGGTGTTTGCATATGAATTTTGATCAGTGTGACATCTTTGAAGTCTTGCCGATAGACCTACAATAGATGTATATTAGCAAAAAAAAAATTATGGATCAGGGAGACCCTCACCATCTCTTGT
The DNA here is from genome assembly GCA_007258455.2 of Sequoia sempervirens. Lineage (NCBI taxonomy): Eukaryota > Viridiplantae > Streptophyta > Pinopsida > Cupressales > Cupressaceae > Sequoia > Sequoia sempervirens. The sequence continues at coordinate 477,865,108 of VDFB02047230.1, forward strand.
TGATATGGATTATATAGTGAAATATTCATGACTCGATGGATTCTATGGGACCAGATGGAAAAATATGGGAAAAATGTTATGAAGAGAGGTTTTTTTGCTTATGGTAAAGACTCATTTGGAGACTCATGGGTATGAACACCTTGCAAAAAATTTAGAATTTTACAGTTCTAACAGTGGCTTCGTCTGGGGATGAATGGTTGTGAAATCATTGCAAGGATCTAGATTTCTAGGTGAGTAGACCAGACTCAAGATGATGAATCAATGAGCAAAGTGGAGTGAATGGAATTGGAAATGAATGTGACCCTATACTACTGTACATGGAAAGATTTATTTTGAAAGAAGGAAAATCGGGATTGTCCATGTACTGGAAATTCCTGTTCCTTTATTCCCTAAACTACTGTGCATGGAGAAGAATTTTTAAGAGGATTATCAAGAGTTGTCCATGCACTGGAAACCCTTAACCCTCTGTATTGCTCAAGAGAAAAAGTGCTTCAAAAATTTCCCATGTACAGGCAACTCCTGATCTTCACCAGTTAGGTTTTGTAGATAATATGAATCTTCACCTTTCTTTCCAACAACCACAAAAGGTCCCAACCACAATGCTTCAAATTTCCCATGTTTTCCCTTCTCTTGACACCTTGCATTCCACATTAACACCAGATCACTTTCTTCAAATTTTCTATCTTTTTCTCTTCTATCAAATAAATACTTCATTTGTGCTTGCAACTTTACATTCTAATTTTGAGCTATTCTTCTTACTTCATCAAGCTCTTCCAATTGTTCCATTCTTTCTTCCATTGGTTCTGGTATATCCATACCTTCCTAAAGGATAAATTTGTAAACTGGTAACATATTTTGTAAAGGCATTCTAGCTTGCGTTCCATATACCAATTCAAATGGGAATTTTCCAATTGCCTTCTTTATAGTGATCCTATCAGCCCAGACAACTAGTTTCAGTTTTGAATCCCAAGCTTTCTTATTTTGATGCAACATCCTCCTTATGATCTTGAGAAGACTCTTATTGCTGGACTCTACTTGACCATTAGCTTGCAGATGGTAAGGAGCTGCATAAGAAATGGTAATGCCATATGCGTTGCAAAAGTTTTTGAATTCATCAAATCTGAAACACATCCCATTATCAGTAATTAGTCTTAGTGGTGTACCAAATCTAGTAATGATGTTATCCATTAAAAAATTTGTCACAACTTTACTTGTAGCTTGCTTGGTAGGAACTGCTTCTACCCATTTGGTAAAATAATTAGTAGCTACAAGTATCCACTTATGTCCTCCACTCAATTTCTCTTGTATCTCCCCAATGAAATCAATTCCCCACTGATGAAAAGGGGCATCAACCTGCAAAGGTCTAAGTGGTAAAGTTCCCTGATACTTCATTTTCCTAGATAATTTCTGGCAGGCTTCACATTTTCTTACATATGAAAAGGAGTCATTAAAAACTTTTGGCTAGTAATAACCTGCCCTGACGATTTTATGGGTAGTTTTCTTTGCAGAGTAATTCCCTCCACAAACTCCTTCATGCATTTATCTTAAGACATGCTTTGCTTGTGACTCATCCAGACATAACAACAATATCCCATCCCTATTCTTCCAAAACAAATCACCTACCATGAACACATACTTAGATGCTTGCAACTTTAAAGTTCTTTTCTGGCTGTCATTTAATCCTTCTAGGCACTTCATATATTTGAGGTAATGCATGATGTCTGCATACCAAGGAGTATGCTCAATAATTGTAATTACTCTTTCTTCCTCCTCTATATTACAAATCTGATTTGCTTCGATATTTTCCTCTGCCATTAGCCTAGCCAAACCCTAACCTCTCACCAGTTTAGTGATCTATATTTCCATATCAAACTCTTGGATTTTATTGATCCATCTGCATCTTTTTCCTGTTACTTCATATTGTGTCAAAATATCTTTAACAATAGCATGAGGGACATAAGCAATCACCTTTGCTCCAACAAGATATGGCCTGAAAGCTTTTGTAGCTTTCACCAATGCAAATGCTTGTTTTTCCATTATATCATACTTCAATTTTGACCCCTGTAATGACTTACTGAAGAAAGACACGGGCTGTTCATGACCTTCCTCATTTTTTTGTAACATGACAGTAGCTATGGTGTGTAATGAAGCAAATGAGAATATTTGAAAAGGTTTTGAAAAATATGGGGACTTAAGGATAGGAGCCTCCTTGATAGCCTTTTTGATTGATATAAAAACATCTAATTCTTCTGCAGTCCAATCTATTTTTTGTCCTTTCCTTAACATTTTTGATATGGGTTTAATGATTTCAGGCAAATTAGAAACAAACCTCCTAACAAAGTTGATCTGTCCAAAGAATGACTAGATGGCCTTAATAGTTTTAGGGATAGGAACTTTATCTATGGCCTCAACCCTCTTAGGATCTATTCTAATCCCTTCTTTTGATACAATATGTCCTAAGATTTTACCCTCTGTGACTACAAAATGACATTTTTTAGGGTTAAGACTAATCCCATATTCTAAAGCTTTAATAAATACCTTTTCCAGATGTTCTACATGATCTTCAACCTTCTTTGAATAAGCAGTAAGGTCATCCTGATACACCACCATGATAGCATTAATCAAGTCTGCAAATGCTACGTCCATAGCTCTTTGGAAGGTTGCTCCTGCATTCGTGAGACCAAATGACATTCTTAGATAAACATATGTCCCCCATGGGGTTGTAAAAGTTGTTTTATACTACTCAAATTCTTTAACTTTAACCTGGTTATAACTTGAAAACCCATCCATCATAGATAACAGCTCGCACCCTGTCACCTTATGTAATATAGCCTCCATATTGGATAGAGGATAATTATCCTTGAGAGATGCCATATTTAGATTTTTGAAATCCACACATAATTTGATATCTCTATTTTTCTTCCTCACAGGGACCAAGTTGAGTGCCTGATTGGTTTGATAATGCCACCGTCTCTGAGCTTTTCCAATTCTTCCTGCATTTTTGGTTCCAATGTTGGATTAATGGGTCTTTGTTTCTATCTAAATGGCTTTGCATCCAGCTTCAATGGTATTTCATGCTGAAACAAATCTTCCCTATATGCTTTTAGATCTTCATAAGACCGTGCAAACACATGTTTATATTTTCTTAGTAATGCTATCAACATTCTTCTAATTGTCAAGCTTATTTTCTTCCCTATGTACACCTTTCTTGGTGCCATCTCAATTCCCAAGTTGATCTCTTCAATATCCTCCTTATTGATTGGCGTTTGCTTCATGAGGGACCGATCACTTCCATTATACACTATTTGCAATGCCACTAGCCCCTTAGGAAGCTTATTTGTCTTAAGCTGTAAGATTTCCTTCCCAAATACTGTCTACTTCCCATCTACTTCTTTAATGAAAGCATTGAAATCAATTTCTTGGGCTTCATATTGATCTATACAATGAAGAAATTTCAAAAGGTCAGTATCATCATTAAAAACCTGCCAACTATATATGTTATTAGGCACACTAGGCCTTGTTTTGAACTCAATTTGTGATACTCCAGCCAATGTAATATCATCCCTTCTTAGAGCTACATTTTCCAAAAAGTTTGCCATTATTTTCTTTGACCGATCTACCCATTCAATAGAAAATACATCAAATAGCTCTACTGTGTCCCATACAACATTCCTATATTGCTTCAATCTTTTATGTTTTGCTGCATATTTTGATTTAACTTGTGAAACAACTAACTTAGAATCCCCTAGAACAGCCAGTAACTTGATTTTATGTTTCACAGCTATATTCAAGCCTGTTAATAAAGCTTCATATTCTGCCACATTATTTGTACATTCAAATGTTAATAGGAACAAATACTTAAATGTAATACCTTCAGGTGAAACAAATACTACTCCTGCTTCGTTACCTTCATGGCTACAAGCTCCATTGAAGTACATTTTCCACACACCATCACTGTTCTTTGCTACATGTTTATCAATTAGATCATTGTTGATTAACTCTGGCTGAGTTGGTTCTATCTTAAAATTTCCAAGAACCACATCACAGAAACAATTGACTTGATCTTGAGGTACACAATCTACAATTGGGTTCATCCTCAACTCCCTATACAACTTAACTTCTTGTCCATTCACTAGAATTGTTGCATAAGATAAATCAAATTGTACATTTCCCCCAACTGTTGTCGTCCACTGTCTTGACAAAATCATTCCAAACTGAGGAGTATCAATTACAGTTATATCTATATTGTAGGCCACCTGAGGATCAGTAGCTAATTTGACTTCAACACCTTTCATAACACCTACTACTAGAACATGCCTACTATCCATTGCATAGCATTTCCCTTCATTACTATCTATCCACATGCCTAGTTGTTTCATAATATCAACTGGCATGATATTGATTGCAGCACCAAAGTCTATCATGCAATTCCTCAACAACTTGTTGTTTATAAGCAGTGTGGTGAAGAAAGGTTCAACCTGTGGGGAACTTACCAATACATCATTTAAACACACTTCAGGAGCAATCACTTTCTCTTTCTTGTTAATCATTTTAGTAGCCATCTCGTTTCCACTTGATATCAATTGAATTGCACTATCCCTATACTCCTTGATTCTCATCATCTCAAGTAGTGGAACAAACATTTTTACTTGGGATAAAGCCTGAGTGAAGTCAAAAGAGGAACCTTCTGCCTTAATCATTTTCTTCTACTCCAATGTTTCTCCTTTTTCTTCCTTTTGATCAGTCTTTTGCACTTCTTTGTGTAACTATTTAACTTCCTCCTTTTGGATAGGCTTTTGTTCACTCTTATCATGTTATTTGTTTTTTGTTTTCTTCGAAATTCCTTGTGCCACTTTTTGATCCTTCTTAAAAATTCCCCTGGGGACACCTTCCTTCTCATTCACTGTCCTATTTATCAACCAGTACTTACTCTTTTCTTCTTCAACTGCAACAATGGTTAACCTCTTTATCTCCTCTTCAGTGAGTTTCCTCATACTACACTGAGTAGGCATCTCAACAGAATGTGGATTTGTATAATCTTCTTCTGAGTCTGAAAGAACCTGATGTTTAACCATATGGACATTGTACCTCTGATTTGAAACATCCTACTCATATCCTTCATCTTTTGAAGATGAGTATTTCTCCTCAACATGGTGAAAAGTATTTGAAGTCAAATACACTGTGTGATCTTCTCCACCGTTTCCCATTAACATTCCTTCTTCTTGCATTCTTTGGGCTACAACACAATAATCTAGGGAATGTGGCTTATCAAATATTTCACAAAAATAATTGTTATTAACATACATGCACCCTTCTTCCTTAATGGATCATTTGTTTCCTTGTTCCTAGGTCTATCAATTATAGGTTTTCCATCTTTCCAACTTGTATTATAAGGCATATCATGTAACCTAGGCCTCTTACTTCTGTACATGTTCTCCTATTTGTACTGATAATTATTTACTTGCTGAGGAGCCCTAGGATTATCTCTCCTACTGATCATCCCAACAGCCTTCCTATTGTTTTCAATAGTTAATGCTATCTTCTGGGCTTCAGGTAAATCTCTTGGAAACCTATTTCTTAGTTCATACCCTATTTTTGGATCAAATGCTTTCAAATAGACACTCAAAGCTACTGAGTCTGGCAACTTGAACCCTAGTGGTATCTTATTTTGCAATTTGTTAAATCTCTGATTAAAATCATAAATTGATTTGTTCTAATTTTTTTGAATTCCCACTAATTCATGAAAAGCAGCATCTGGTGCACATAGGTTTCCATATTGTTCTAGAAATCGATCCTGAAATTCTTGAAAAGAACCAACAGAGGCTGTTGGTAGGCCATTGAACCAATCCCTAGCTTCTTTAGTGAGTGACATCATGAACAACCTCATATGTAAGTCTTCATATGGTATATCCAAATCTTGAATAAAAGCATTAAAAATTTTCAAATGATCTTTAGCAGTAATTGCACTACTCCCTGCAAATTTGAGGACAAGACTTCTCCAGCTGCTATCCATAGAGTAAGGGTATAATTGAAACCCTGTCAAATCAAATTGTCTAATCATTGTTGTATATTGTTGAGGGGGAGGGTTAGGTGGATACTGATATTGGTACATTGGATTATTGTATTGCGCGTGATGATGTGGCATGTAATGTTGACCATGAGGTGGTTGTGTATTTGTATAATGTGTTGCAGTATATGGTGGATGATTTGGCTGCTTGTATTGATTTCCAATCTAATTCTAAGGAACCTTTGGCTGATATGAAGATCCTACATTATTGTTTCCTTGTTTATGAGATGGCACATACTTTGAAAGATTAACTACCTGAGCTTTAATTTGAGCTTCCTACAATTTCAAGTCTTGAATTACTTTTATCATTTGGATCTTTTCCTGTTCAGCTTTTTCTCTTTCTACTTCTTGTTTATGAAACTCAAACTATGCTTCTATCTCTTCATGAGTTGAGAATTCATAGTTTTCTTGAGGAATTACATGATCAATAAGCTCATCTTGATTACCTTCCATTCTTCGATCATATTCCTGTTGATATCTAATTCATTCAGCTTCAAGTTTAGCATCGAACTCTGCTTGTTTCTGAGGATTATAAAAGGGATTTTTTTGTTCTTCTGGGGTACAAGGCTCTGTGCTTGAATAATCTCTCCATGTATCATAACGGTCATATGTCTCACAATGTGGTCTTGTTGTTTTGTCTTTATTTTTTATACACATGTCATCCTCTTTCTTCTTACCCTTATCATCCTTATCACCCTTTTGTGTCCATTTACTATTACTAGCAGAACCTTCAACAGGACCTCCCTTATATTGGGATCTTCTACCATTCATGATGAATTGATGCAATTTTCTTGTTAGAGTCGCCACTCACTTTGTGAAAAATGAGAAAAATGAAACTATTCTTGAGTATATCCCCAGTGAAATCACTTTTTCTGAAACTTCAAATTATGACTTTTTCTTCAATGAATCTATACAATCTTCAACCAGATATCCTACAATAATATTCCCCAGCAGAGTCGCCAATTTGTTAGCTCTCAAAAACGTAGGTTTGAACCACGAAAGGTTGCCAAGCTTTCACAACATTTTAGGATATTAGACAAGGCCAAATGAATTGAACCTTCTACTCTTTAGGTGCTACAAGACCTAGGCGGGTGTACCTATATGAGTGAGGTAGACTTGACTTGTGCTTATCTCTCTTGAAATGTTTTTCCCACAATGGCAGATGGGAGTGGACAAATAAAACTAGAATTTGGTATAAATTGTATAACAATATTAAAACTAAAACCTAATATGTTCAGTTAACAGATGTAAAGAATGAATGACACTAAATGATAAAATGCAGAGACTAGTGCCTTATTGGGTATGCAGAGTCAAATGAAATCAAAATGAGCAACTTCTTTATGGAAACCATTCAAATTGTTTGGCATATGTTTTAGTTTATAACTTGTATAAACATGCAAGACTGTGACTACCAAGTTCTTCTTAATGATCCAAATGAATTTCCCTGCTTACTGTGATCAATTAAAAGGATTTAATCTTTTCTTGAAAGAGCCAATCAATCAACCAGATAGATACAACAAATGTGCACTGATAAACTGAATATAAACTTGTTACATCAATTTAAATAACCAGAAAGCATCAATCTTGGAGACAACTTTAGTAATACTTTCAATGAGCACAATAGACAATTGACACCAAAAAAATGTCATCACATCAGAAATTCAATTGAAATCTCCATTGTTTTTCAACCATGCATCATAGTCTCAAAAAAATTTGTATCCTACTGTATTTTTTACTCTCTCTCTTCCCTATTCTCTCCCCTTCTACTGTCAAAAATGGGTTTTATATATCGGCCACATGAAAATTCATGTCCATTTGCATTCACATCTGGGCAGTTTTTCATTTGAGCCTTTACAACTGTTCATTGGACTCCCGCGAAGATATTACACAGTCATACCGATCTTCAATGTCTCACCGATAGTCAAAAAATGTGCATCGCTATAACGTCTCGCCATCTCATCGACATTTGATGTCTCACCGATAGTCATCGCTTGAGTCTTATGGAGTTGGTAGGATGTCCCACAACTTAATTCATGTCTTACCGAAACATCTCCTTAAGTTCACTTTCTGATCACCGTGACATAGCAATTTTCCTGTCGATGAACCTTCATTCGATATGATTCACATAGCTCTCGCTGAAGAATCCAGTCTCACCGAACGTATCTCCAAGTTTGAATCTTTTCGCTGTGACATAGGAGTCGATAAGACTTCATGAATTCACTCTGATGGAAATGACGGGACCCACCTTCAACAGTATCAACAAGACCAAACAAATGTTACATGACATTTCACCAACAGCTTAAGTCTGGCCGATGTAACCCTTTGTATCCCGATCGATAATACTCTTATGTGTTCATTATGACTCTCCTCGATAATTATTGTCTCGGCAATAAGTTCACTTTGCTTTCCAATTGGTATGACCTACAATGACTCACTATGACATATAGTGATAACCACTGTCTTGCCGATAGATATCCCTTTATCTTATGTTTTGCTATGACTTTTGGAGTCGGGGAGAGGTTTCATAGAATACTTTGTCTTACCGATATATACCCCTTAATACTTTTTGGTCACTGAGACACAATCATTTTCTCACCGATGAAACAATACTTCAGCATGACATATGAGTCGGAAAGACTACATGACTTCATATTGATAGTCATTTGATATAATCCCCTTATGCTTTGTTGGCGAGACCGGGTGCATTCGCTGAGACTTTATTCTGATAACCTTTAGTCTGGTTGATACGTCGTTTTGTGAGCTAGTTGGTAAGAGATAATAAATTTGGCAAGACGTCACTCCGAAGACTTTTGGTTTGGCTGAAACATTTGCTTGGGCACCGATCGGTAAGACAATATGATTTCGCTATGACTCATCCCAATGAAAGATTTCTCACCGATATGTCATTTTGTCACCGAAACAATGAATTGTGTCCTGCCGATGGGTGTTTGCATATGAATTCTAATCAGTGTGACATCTCTGAAGTCTTGTCGATAGACCTACAACAAATGTATATTAGCAAAAAAAACATTATGGATCAGAGAGACCCTCACCATCTCTTGCCAATATGGATTATATAGTGAAATATTCATGACTCGATGGATTCTATGGGACCACATGGAAAAATATGGGAAAAATGTTATGAAGAGAGGTTTTTGTGCTTATGGTAAAGACTCATTTGGAGACTCATGGGTATGAAAACCTTGCAAAAATTTTAGAATTTTACATTTCTAATGCCATGTATTAGCATATCTGTGTTTTTGTCATCTTGTTATCTATGCCTTCATTCTTTGCTACTCTTCCCATGCATTTTGGTTGGGATTCCAACTTAGACTACCCTTCATTCTGGTGATATTGATCCCCTTAGCTATATGTTCAGTCGTTGCTTTCTTTTGTTATGTTGTGAAATTGTAGTGGAGAGGGAGTTCGGCTTCAGCCACGCCCCGTCCACTCTCTTCCCTTCGGTGCTGCTCAACAACACTAAGGCTACTATGTGTAGCCTATATACTAGTCGCTCCCTCCCTCGTTATCTTTTCTAGTGCTCTAAGACTGATGTACTTAATGTGTTTTGAATTAATTTTATATAATGAGGTTTCCTTTACTCGCCTTCATGATCTTGTAGCCCTGTTGCTCCCTAAGCTACAAAATTTATTTGATTTTAGGTTGCAGTGTAGTTTGTATTGAATGGACTCATTTTGGGCATCGATATTAGTTTATAAGCCTTTGTTTGTTGAAATAAGATTGTTGTTGGTTGTAGGAATTTAGAGATTGACTTCCTTTCACCATAACTTCCAACGCATAGTTTAGATTTTCAACTACTTTCATAATCACGCTGCCTTATAGATGATGTTCATTGAAATTCCTTTTGGGTATCATTTTTATTCTTGCAAGCTTTATCTCATTCAAAATACTGCATCTATTTTTTAGTTTACTTTTACAGCTTTATGAGGTAATTGCATAGTGATCCATGGTTACAAGTTTAAGTAGCCTTGAAGTATTGAATGGTTCGATCCCTTTAGAGGGAATTAAGTTTGGTATGTATGCTTTTGATAGCCATGCACAGCTCTATGCTTAGCCTTCATATATTTTCTATTGATGATATCGATTCTTTCTTAATCTCTAATAGAGTTGTTTTCTTTTAGTTTTCCTTCTTTTTTTTTTCATGCATAAATTCGCCTATGTGTCATTCCACTTTGAAAGGATATGCTTTTATTTTTTGTGTAGAATCAATAAACATTGTCTTTGTTTGGATAATTATATCTATATGCTTAAGTTTGTAGTGATGGCGCCATGTTTATACATTTTTTTTGGTTGGGTTAGAAGTTATGTTTAGTGCCCAACGCTATGTATCTTTTGGGTCATGGATTTATTTATATATGTGTGTGTGTGTATTTTTTTTTGTATAATGTGTTGCTAACACAACACACTACCTTATTCCAATCATATATAATTATGATTCACAACAGAGTCTTTTTATTAAATATATTTAGAAATATATATATATATATTTGTGTGTGTGTGTGTGTGTGTTTATATATATATATCATCTTGGATGAATATATATATATACATATGTGTATATATATAGGTGCAGTTATATGCATTTCATGAATTATCATTAAGAGAAATTAGTTTGTATAAAATGTTTAATTGGATATTCGTTGTTATTCTTAATTAAATTTATTTATTTATGTGTAAACAAATGTATATGTTAGGAATCATAATTAAGAGAATTCTATTGGTTTAAATATTATAATATTTCATAGTTCTTTATTTATTTAAATGATTTCAATAAGAATTTTTAAATAAAATATAATTGGTGATTATTGATTATTTAGATATTCTTTAAAAGTTATTAGGCGAGATTTGATTGTTATTACATTTAAGTAAGTGGGTATTTGATTATCCTTGAATATGTTTTGATAGTTATCTGATTATTTAGAAACCTCATTGAATTTAATACCTTAACATGGAATTTTATGTACCCTTGATTCTTTTCATTGTTCCCTTGTATTATGATGTGATTTCATGTTTAGTCTTGAGGGAACCTGTAACACTGAGTTATATTCTTTCCACTAGGAATTTATGGGTAGGTTGTTCTATAGGCTTCCAGAGGCAATGGGGAAGCTGGTGTATGTTGGATTTCTAGGATTATAATTTTTGGAATTGTTTGATCATATTATTGGTTTTGAGCTCTTGTGGGTGTTACCTGATACCATAGTTTTTCCTTTTGTTATGGCTTTTGGGCAAGAAGGTTTATGCCTTGCATATGTTCTTGGTCTTCGTGATTTTTGTGCTTTTGTGATTTGGTACACCCCCTTGATGTCATGAGGTTTGATTCAGTGCAATTAGGGAGAGTAGCTCTTCACGGGGTCCGGCGCATAAAGGGGTAGCCTAGATAACCCATGGTAGAGTTTGTTTAATAAGTGAAAACCTAATAAAATTAGCTAGTGGGTTTGGGTAGGATCACACTAACTAAGATAAGCAAGATACCTCGCCCATGCCATTAGTGCTTTTGTAGACTAAGGGTGGGTTGAGAAGGCCATGGTTAGAAAGATCACTACATTGTCCTCATGAAAAGTTAGTGGTCCTGCATCTGCCACCCTATGGGGCTGATGCCTATTGAGAGGCAACTAGGATAACCATAGATGGGGGTTGATGCCTATTAATAGGCAGCTAGGATAACCCATGATAGGGTCGTGCAATGAAACTCTCCTATAGTATCCCTTGTTATTGCCTTTGTGTGCCTCTGGAAGCAGTTATCTTATAAGTTGTTGTTTGATGTTGATGTTAATTATGTTTATTGTTACCCTTGTTTGGTTGAGTCTTGTTTCCTTTCCGCTTGACTATTCTTTGTTGTGGGTCTTTCTTTCCAACTCCTAGCATGGGGGGTGGGTCTTCAGGTCCATGTAGTCAAGTTGAATGTGCTTTTCACCCCATTGGGTTCCCAGATCGTGTTCATGAAATGTGGAGCTGGTACTGAGGCAAATGATCCAGAGCTTAACTGTAGTTCAGTTGTACCATGTTCTTTTCTATATTACTCTTGTATTTGATGTATCATTCCCATAATGTGTTAGGAAGCACTATTGTACTTTATAAACCTGAAATGATGTAATTTCATATTATCAATGTATATGTACATTCTGAGTTGATCAATGTAAAGTATGGATATTAATGACTAAAACATGTATTTCATATATGCATGTTTCTCATTGATGTACTATAATGGATGCATGATCATTGTTTACATATTCTATATTATGGTTTTATATTGTAATCTTGGAATTCATTAATTATCATTATGGGATGGGTTTATGATGCGTAATGTCATCACGTGTACCCCAGAGGACGTAGTAGATATTGTATATGTATAATTGTGTTGCATGCATTGTTTGTTACTGTTCATCTTATGTTATGTTTTACTTTAAAAAAAAAAATATGCTGAGATTTTTTAGTTTTAGTTGTCCTTTGGGGTTCGCATAGCAAGGCATTACAACTTGGTATTAGAGCCAGGTTATCAAACACTTGGTACTCTAGGTAGTCTAAGCCCATTAGGTTAACCTTTGCACTTAACTCTTGATCTCACATGTTCCCCTTTAATGTTGTGCAAGAACATGCCTAGGGGTAGGGGTCATGGCCATGGAAGAGGCTAAGGTGGTGGCCATGGAGCCAACTACCAGAGTTCATAATCTCTAAGCTCCCATGGTTCAAAACATGAGGAACGTCAGAGTTCCCAAAATAATCCGAGAAGCAGAGATCAAAATCTGGAGCAGTCATGGCTTGATGGATTGCAGTTACGACAATTGTTAGAGGAGGAACTAGGCCGCTTAGACCCTAGGCAGGATGGGGAGCAGTGGGTGGAGAGATAAAGAGAGAGATCACTGAGGTAGAGAGAATTAGCAGCTGAGCAGGATGCCATAGTGGTGGATCACATGAGAGACCTGTTGAGAGCATGGCCTCCCACATTTGATGGTACTGGTGGAGGAATCGAGGAAGAAACATGGTTGATTGATCTAGATTGATGCTTTGTTATGCATCCTTATGGCATAAATACTAAGGCTAGGTGTTCCATCATGCACCTCAAAGGCTTTGCATCCAGTTGGTGGCAACTTGAAGAGAAAAAATTGCACTTGGAAATTAGTGTTGTGACTTGGGAGCTATTCGTGGAGAGATTTAGGGCCCATTTCCTTTCAGAACATTGGAGATAGCACTGGGAAGATGAATTCCACAAGTTGAGACAAATGGAAATGTCCCTATAGCAGTATGAGGGCCAGTTCTATGAGCTCAAGTAGTATACGGGAATCAGTAACGATGAGGTGATGCTAGTACAACATTTTGTCAAGGGCTAAAACACTCAAATTAGTGGAGTTTGAGTATTCAAGCCGAAGATGATGGAGGTAGTTGTTGAAAAGGTTAATCTTGTGGAGGAAAACTTGTCCACGGCTTTAGGAGGCCACATAAGTGTTCAGATTGGCAGTGCACCTACATCCAGATTTGGTTCTCGAGGTGGGCAGCCTCAAGCTATAGCTCTTCTAGGAGTCATCATGCGCCCTCTAAGGGTGGCCACCAACAAAACCAGAATTCGTAGCCTAAGAACAACAATATTGAGTCTTATTAGAGTGGCAGATCTTAGGTAAGAAAGAATCAGAATAGGCAACAAGCTTTGCAGGACCGTTTTGAGTAGCCTGCACAGAGTACACAGTTGGCACCCAATGAGGGTATTTTTCAGTAGTTTAATGCACTCTCTGGTGGAAAAGGTTTAGGCTCGAGAATAGGTGGTTTCTCCTGCAGTCAACAAGGGAATATTGCTAGAAAATGTCCACAAAGGAACACTATAGGTTTTAGCTAGAGGCCAGGTGCTTCTGAGCCAATGGTGGGCAATGCGGACAAATCACATAGAGTATTTGTGGCAGTTGATAACCATCAAACTGATCATGAGGGCACTGTGGTTGAGACATCAGGTGTGTTACAAGGCACTAGTATTTCTATTCTCTTTGATTTTGATGCATCAAATTCATTTATTTCTCCTTTGGTAGTAGAGCATTGTAAACTAGTGGCAACAAGGCAAGGTATTAAGTGGTAGGTTGAATTGGCCTCCAGCCCAAAGGTAGCAGTAGAATCACTTTTTTAAGGTTGTAGTATGAAAATTGGGACAATGGTGACTACGGTGGACCTCTGAATCCTACCTCTTCGATCCTATGATGTGGTTTTAGGTATGGATTGGTTGAGTGCTCACTGAGCTATGATAGATTGTCATCGCAAGGTTGTTCGATGTGTAGATGATTCAGGTAATGAAGTTGAGATTGTTGGCATATAGAGACCCATCTCATTACAGATGATTTGTTCTATGCAACTAAAGAGGTTCTTCTGTCAGGCTTTTCAGTTGTTTGTTGTGTCGTTCAAAGACTTGGATTTGGGAGAGAGTCAAGAGGTGTCACTGGATGACTATCCTCTCCTTAAGGAGTTCTTAGATGTTTTTTCGAGTGAAATTTTGGGGATGCCACCAAAGCGTGGCATCGACTTCAGAATTGACCTTGTACCTAGAGCTGAGCCTATATCTTGGGCTCCATATTGAATGACAACAAAGGAATTTCAAGAGATTTTTTTTGCAATTGGAGTAGTTATTAGCAAAAAGGTTCATTTGTCCTAGTGTTTCCCCTTGGGCAGCACCGGTGATATTCGTGAAGGACAATTCCCTTTGTTTGTGCATTGATTATAAACACCTAAACAAAGTGATGGTGAAAAACTAGTACCCTCTGCCAAGAATTGAATATCTATTTGATTAGATAAAGGGGGATCAGGTATTCTCAAAGATTTATCTTAATTCAGGATACCATCAATTGGGAATAACTAAAGCTGATACACACAAAACTGCATTTTTCACTTGTTACGGGCATATGAATTCACTATTCTATCGTTCGGGTTGACGAATGCACCGCTAGTTCTCATGAGTCTGATGAATGGAGTCTTCCATACCTACTTGGATATATTTTTTCTTGTGTTCCTCGATGATATCCTGATCTACTCAAGGACTATGGAGGAGCATGAGGAACATTTGACACAGGTGTTGTAGTGCTTGAGAGACAATTAGGTGTATGCTAATCTAGCGAAGTGTGAGTTCTTTAAGACAGAGGTGAAATACTTGGGACATGTTATCTCCAATGAAGGTATCACTATGGATACTTCAAAGATTCAAGCCATCATTGATTTCCTTGCACCCATGAATGTTCCTAATATTCACAGTTTTATGGGTTTGGCAGGTTACTATCGGTGGTTCGTTCAAGGATTTTTGAGGATTGTACATCCCATCACTTCTCTTCAGAGGAAAGGGAAGTAGTTTTTTTGGTTAGAGAAGTGCCAATCAGCCTTTCAGACCCTTAAGGAGAAGTTGACTAGTGCACCTATCCTAGCAATTCCTGATCCTACTAGGGATTTTGTGGTGTGTACAAATGCTTCCTTGGAAGGCTTAGGATCTGTTTTGATGCAAGAAGGTTGTGTGATTGCATATGAATCCTACAAGCTTAAGGATCATGAGCTGAATTACCCCATACACGATTTGGAGTTATTCGTTGTTGTTCACACCCTTGTGAGATGGAGGCACTTTCTATTGGGGCATCGGTTCAAGTTACATAGCAATCATTGCAGCTTGCAGTATATTTTTACGTAGTAAAACCTGAATACTAGGCAGAGGAGAGGGATGGAATTTCTCTGTGAATATGATTTTTAGGTTAAGTACATCTAGGGAAAGGAAAATGTAGTGGTAGATACTTTAAGTTGACAGAGACATGAGATATCTGTAGTGACTATTGGCATGGATTTGAAGATCCAGATCCTTGCAACACTTCCCATAGATACCTGGTATTAGGAAGTGAAGTCAAAAATTGAGTCTGATAGAGCTTTGGAGGGAAAGTTTATTGGTTATTCACTGGAATCAGATGGAATTTTGTGGTATTTTAGTTGTATGTATGTACCTTCAACTAAGGGTCTTTGTACCCTAATCATGATTGAGGCACATCAATCTCCCTATTCTGCTAATTTGGGAGTCAAGAAGATGTATGAAGACCTTCATTTGCTATATTTTTGGGCTGGCATGAAGAGGTACATCATAGACTTTGTGGCGAGATGTTTGGAGTATCAGAGATTTAAGGAAGAACACCAACATCTTGCAGGTCTGTTACAGCCTCATCTCATTCCTGAATGGAAATGGGATATCATATCAATGGACTTTATTGTTGGTTTGCCTATGTCTTCTCATTGACACGATGCTATCATGGTCATTGTTGACAGGTTGACCAAGGTAGCACACTTTTCTCCCGTCTGACATCTTATACTGCTTCATCAGTAACTAGAATATTCATGGAAGACATTGTTCGACTACATGGAATTCCATGAAGGATTATTTCCAATAGAGATCTAGTGTTCACTTTTACATTGTGGATATCCTTGTAGTGTGCCTTAGAGACCCAGCTGAACTTCAGTTGTGCATACCATCCAAAGATGGATGGAAAGACACAGAGGTTCAACCAAGTTCTTGAGGACATGCTCCAAATGTACATGATGGATCAATAGTCGCATTGGGAGAACTATGTGCATTTGGTGGATTTTGCTTATAATAATGGAAATCATAGCTCGATTGGTATGGCTCCCTTTCAGGCATTGTATGGCCATCCTTGTCAGACCCTGTTGAGGTTGGAATGTCTTGAGGACAGAGTTCTGCTTGGACCCAAAATGATTTAGGATATGGAGCAATAGATTGCTCACATCAGAGAGCACTTGGTAGCAGCGCAAGATAGGAAAAAGAAGTATGCAGATACACATAGGGTCGACCGTCAATTTTTTGTTGGTGATCAGGTTTTCTTGTGAGTGCATCCATGAAAGAGTCCAATCCGTTATGGGAAAGGCTCTAAGCTCATGCCTTGTTTTGTGGGACCGTTTGAAGTATTGGAGAGGATTTTCCCCATTCCTTATCATCTAGCATTGATGCCTAGTCTATCACACATACACAATGTGTTTCATGTTTATGTACTTAGGCCTTATTATCAAGATGTATCTCACGTACTTGATTGGAATGCATTATCGGTAGAGGATGGGCAGCTGGAACTCAATTTAATGGTCGTTCTTTAGCATATGAGGTTCACTCTCAGGGGCAAAGAAATTGAGCAGGTACGGGTCCAATGGGACCCTAATGATGAGGCTTCAATGACATGGGAGGATGCATCCCACATTAGAGAGTCTTTTCCTTATTTGTTCACTGGCTTCCAGGAGTAAGCCTAGTTCTAGGGGGAGCATGTAATGCCTTTCATGTTGTTTTCACTGTTCTGATACTTCTTCATGTTATATTGTGTACTATTAGACTATGTCGGTGGTTGTTCACCAGTTTGATTTTTTTGGTTGACAATTTAGTTTGCTTGGATAATTATGATACTCTCTTTTCTGATGTTGAAGATATGATGATACATGGTGTTTGGATTCAACTAGTTACTTTTATCATATGGTTGTAGTACTATGTTATGATATTGATTAATGCTTGCTTTATGATATCTATAAAATGTTTAATTGGATATTCTTTGTTATTCTTAATTAAATTGATTTATTTACTTATTTATGTGTAAAAAAATGTATATGTTAGGAATCATAATTAAGAGAATTATATTGGTTTAAATATTATAATATTTCATAGTTCTTTATTTATTTAAATAATTTCAATAAGGATGTGTAAATAGAATATAATTGGTGATTATTGATTATTTAGATATTCTTTAAAATTTATTAGGCGAGATTTGATTGTTATTACGTTTAAGTAAGTGGGAATTTGATTATGCTTGAATATGTTTTGATAGTAATCTGATTATTTAGAAAGCTCATTGAATTTATTACCTTACGATGGATTTTTATGTTCCCTTGATTTTTTGCATTGTTCCCTTGTATTATGATGTGATTTCGTGTTTAGTCTTGAGGGAACCCGTAACATTGAGTTATTTTCTTTCCACTGGGAATTTATGGGTAGGTTGTTCTATAGGCTTCCAAAGGTAATGGGTAAATTGGTGTATGTTGGATTTCCATGATTAGAATTTTGGGAATCGTTTGATCGTATTATTGGTTTTGAGCTCTTGTGGGTGTTACCTGATACCGTAGTTTTTCCTTTTGTTATGGCTTCCTTCAAAGCATTAAGCATTGTTTCCATCTTAGGACCAATCAATCTTTTGAGCTCAAAAACTCTTTCAACAATTTTTTCTTCTCCATGATTCAAACTTTTAATCTTGTCAAGCAGGGATATGACTTGACCTTCTTGCTTTCCAACAAAAATGATTAGAGGATCAAATGCTTGAGAGATATCTACTAACTGTTTCTCACGTTCCTTAATTTTCTTTTTAGTGTCTTTAGTGAACTTAGACAAATATAAACATGACTTATAAATGTTTCCACCTTCAAACAAAGAATTTTGAATATTTTTTACACAAGTAGCTAACAAATATTTGTCGTTAGAAATAATTCCCTTCAATCTATTAAACCTTATATCATCAAATTCCTTTTGAACCTTATCCATAGTTGACTTCTTAAGTGACTTAAAGAATGAAGAAGTTTCTTCAACTGACCGGATGGAGAATCAGATGAATCCTTGACATATGAAGGCATTATCTTCTCCAGGATACTGGATGCAAGATTTAACAACTCACTATCCTCAATGTGAGATTTTAGAATCTCCTCCCTTGCCTTGGCTTGAGCAAATGATGAAACTTTTAGTTTCTCAATGGGAGAAAGAGTAGCCAAATTTATAGGACCTTTAACTAGTTCAAGGTCAAACTCTTCTTATTGCTCTTCCAAGAACTCATTTATTGCCTTAGCAGTGTCTCTTGTTTCCACATGAATCTCCTTCACTTCATCTTGCTTTTCTTCAGTCATTGATTCTTGCATGGCTTCAGGAATCTCTTTTTCTTACACTAACACAAATTTTAGAGCTTTAGTATCCATAGGAATTTTAGTGTCATGTGTATCTAGAGGATTCAAAGTATCCTCAAATGTATCTTCTTTTCCTTCTTTTGTTACCAGACCAGATGGAGCATCTTCAACATGCACTTCTTCAGAAACTACATTGTATCTGTTCTTTAACAAAATTACCTTAAGGATTTTCTCGGTGTCTTTTGCAACTTCTTTAGTTTTTCCAATCATCAGCTTGTTTACCCTTGTTTTGCTCTTAAAATCCCTTTTAGCTTCATTTAGAACATTCTTCATCTCTTCTATAGACATCACCGAACACAGATCAACAAGAATCCATTCTCTCATTTACTCTTCTTCAATTATTGCATTCACTCTCCTCATCTCTAAGACTTCATATAGCCCTTTAGGCAACTCAGACATTATTTCAATAAGAGTCATTGAAATTATTCGAGTACTTTATTGTAACTTCCTCAAGAATTCTTTGACCTACACTATCAAAGTTGTCATACCATTCACAAAGTGGCCTAAGATTACCATCCTTAATCAAGGCTTTTTCCACTCCTCTACAGACATACCTGATTTGTCAATTTTCATCTTTTTCTTTTCTTTCTCTTCACCAGAGGGCTTGTCCTTAGTGACTTTTGTTTCCTTAGAGCCCTTTTGCTTAATTTCTCTTACCTCTTCATTAGATTTAGTTTCTTCATCTTTAGAAATAGCAACATAAACTATTGTGCTATTTTCCTTCTTCCTCTTTCCTTCTCTCCCAAATCTCTTGACTTGAGCTTTCATAGGACTTGACTTCTTTACAGGACCAGATGAGAGAGAAGAGATCCTTGTGGATGTAGTTCTGGTAGAGGATGTTGTCAGACTAGCAGACTTAGTTCTAGCTAGCTCTCCTACTTCAACTTGTTCTCTTTTCCTTCTAGCTTCTCTCACAGCTTCAACTAATATCCCTATGCTTTCTACAAAAGCTTCAACTTCCTTTCTTACCTTCCAAATTATCATTGGCTTCTTCAATTGTGTATAAAATTCCATATTATTTTCCTCAAAGGTTCCAAACCTTTCTTTTGTTGGATCCCACGATTTACTTAGCAAGTGTTGAGCATATAGCTCCAAAATGTGTTCCTCAACCTCATAACCCATAGGCATTATCCAGACTATTCTAGAATCAACAACTTCCATCAAACACCAATCAATATCAATCATGAAGCAAATTGTATCCTTATATTTCTCCACAATAGAAGTAGGAATCCTTTCCTTGGCTTGCATTTCATTCTGAATATTCTTGAAATAACCCCAGATAACAACTTTTCTTGTTTTACTATCACCAATGTTGTACAAGATATCTCTAATCTAAATAGCTACAAGTTTATCACCTTGCTAATGCACTTTTCCAACTCTCAGAACTTCATTCATGAAGTAGAAGAATAAACACAATAATAGATTACCATACTTGAAGGAATTCTTCTTATCTTTCTTGATTTTGCGAAGATTCTCCATTAATTGGCTCCAAAATAACTCACATAGATCATAATCTATATTTTCTTTGATCATTTGATATGTTGCATAGATTGCTATACTGGATACAAAATTGTCCCAACTGGAGTGATAAATCTTGTACCCAATGACCATAGATGCAAATCTCACATCTACTTCAATAATATCATCAATTTTCATAGCTCTCTTGTAAAAAACTAAACCGATTGCATCTGTGACTGTTTGATTCTTCATGGATTTCAATGTCAAAAACCCACCTAATGAATTTAAACTAGTAACAATCCTTATGGCTTCCTTTGTGATCTTAAAAGGTTGACTTAACCACATAAACTCAGCATGCACTCGAATCAATATATACTGAACCCATTCGTTTTCTTCAAACACGGGAAATTTCACAATCTGAGTGAATTTCTTCTCCTCCAAAGTTTTGAACTCGGGTTTCACACAGAAATCCTCTCCCACAATATCATTGGAGTATAAATTTAGCAACTGAGAGCTTCCTAATTCTTCAACATTTACATGAATGTATGCCCTAATATCTTTGATATGCAAAACACCATATGGAATGAAATAAATGCACCTAAAGGTTTTGTTTCAATGGATTTGAATGGGTTCCATTTGAATTTTGGATGGGGCCTATCCTTAATATCCACAACCAATGGAGAAACCATTTCCAGAATTTTTAAGTTCACGAGTTTTCAAATAAATACCTTTCACCGGATTAGGGTTTGATCGACGAATCACCTTCACACTTGAATCTTCACCAAATTTCACCAAAGTTAAATTCAAAGCTCTCCAACTTTCTTCTTCTTGAAATGAAAAGTGACAAATGAAGAATAGAAATGAATTTTTATCGTTCATGCACCTAAATTTTTCATCGCAATAAATGTTTTTACCCTAGGTCTTCTAGATACCCTATTTTCACAAAATGTGTAAGAAAATTCTTCTACAGACCTTCAATTTTGCATAAACTTTCTTCACAAGACATTCCAAAATATCTACACATCACTAATGCAATCATTGAAATCTACCACTTCCAGTTCCAACTACCAACAAGGGGTTTAAAATATTTTCTTAAGAACTCCCCTTAGGCCAAAGGCCTTAAACTAATTCCCAGAGGAATTACCAAAACCTGGTTCTGGTGTGGAATCATTTCCTGCATCAGAAGTACTCTTCTTCATTTGCTTCCTGATCTCATCTATTGTAACTTTTCCTTTTCCCTTTCCATCCTTTTGCATGTTTTTCTTTTGATTTACCAAACCCTTTCTGCTTCTACAAAATCTAGCAATGTGACTGGATTTGTTGCAATTGTAGCACACCACATTTCTTTGTCCAGACCAGTTCTTCCATTGATTTTCTCTTGATCGGCACTGGTTAGCAATATGGCCAAATCTATTGCATGTATAACATCTGACATCTCTACTAAAAAAGTTGTTTGACATATTTTTGCATTCATTTGAATTATGACCATACTTGTTGCAATTGAAACACTGACCAGAGAATGATGGACCACTTGAATTCATTCTACTTCTACATTGAGTAGCCATATGACCAAATTTATTGCAAAAAAAATAATAACCATTGAACCTTTGAGCATTAGGTTGTCTTACCGGATACCTTCCAGCATTGTTCATTTGATTTCCTTGCCTGAATTTCCTTTGACCAGATCCAGAACTTTCTCCTTTCTCATATCCAAGACCTCACTTGTCACTAGTCCTTTGAATTTTAATCAGTTCATCAAGCTTGGTTGAACTAATCTTGAACTTCTCCTTGAATTAATTTGTAGTAGCAAGTTCATCTCTGAGATCAACAATCTTCTTTTCAAGCTCTTATTCATTATTTCTAGATTGTTCCAATTCAAGCTCCAAATAATTGAATCCATCAGTAATTCGGTTGGATTCTTTAGATTTCTCTTTCAAGGAATGAGCAAGATTCTCTTCATTCTTCTTTCTTTCTTCAATCTCCTTGGTCATCCTCATCATAATAGATTCCATATCATGATTTAGGTCTACATTATCTCTGGCAAAATTTTCACATTCTTTTGTCTTTTCCTTCAGGGCTTGACTCAATTATTCATCTTCAATGCTTTTACTTTATTTGTGCTTGATTTGATCACAAAGTTACCTTCTCTTCTCCTTGGATTTATTGATTTTATCTTTCAATGATTGAATGAATTTTTCAGCATTCATGAGGTTTTCTTGCAATTCCTAGAATTTAGATTTGGATTGGTCAAGACCATCTAGTGCCACCAAAATTTGTTGTTGAAGACTACTTGAATCCATTGAATTAATTTTATGGATCTTCCCCAAGCTTTTAAAATTCTTCCAGGGAACTAGGCTCGAATACCAATTTTTGGAATCAAGGAACACTGAGAGGGGGGGTGAAGCAATTTTCTACAATTTTTAACTTTATTAATCTGATCTTCAAAGCACTTATAACATTCAACCAAAACAAAGATGCATGAACATAAGAAAATAAACCACAACACCATAACACAAGGATTTTTTTACATGGAAACCCTGTTAAGGGAAAAACCACAGTGGAGGTCAATCCACAATATGATCTGAGCATACTCAAATAAATGTTTACAAAAGGAATGCACATGCATTCAAGCACACTGCCTAAAGCTCATTGCTCAAATACAAAATGAAGACTCACTGTCTTACAAAAATATTTGGATTACATCTAGAAGATTTGAACTGAGAAAATAGTATCTACTAATACCTGATTACAGTTTTGGTTAAGCACATCAATCGCTTTCTTGAACTTCTGTCTGATTCTTCTCTTCTACTTTGTCTACTTTAATTCGCATCACAAATCCTTTTTCTGCACAAGTGAAACTGTGCATAATCACTCCATAATCCTTCTAACTTTCGCACACACATCAACACACTTCGTACATTCTTCAAAATGATTTAAATGATCGCTTATATATATCCGCAACTAAAGATTTAATCAACCACATGTCAGCTACAACAAAATATAAAATGTTTACAAACTGTCAGCTCAATCCACAAATAATTTTCAATGTGCACCAACCAAAGTTGTCCACAACATAGTGAGGGCCCAAATCAACATGATCAAACACAAAAACACTTAAAAAATTACTCCTCGAATATCCGCAACACGCTATATTCACTTAGTCGGCCTTCTTGTATTGTTAATCAAAAAATCAATCAATCAAATCTTCTAACTTTCACAAAAATTGATACGAGGCCCTAAGATTCAAGGATAACATAGATCATATACCAAAAATCCTTCCGTGGGATCCACAACTCAAAAAGATAACATAAAATTTTCATAAGAATTGATGAACACAATTCTGTCGGATGCTCTATTCTAACTTGACAGATAATCATTGATCTTCAATTTGACTTGCGGTATGAACAAATGTTGATGTGTGGATCAAATCACTGACTAGGGTTTCCATCAATGACAACACCAAATGGTGTGTGTAGTGTCTCTTGCCAACATGAGGTAGAGAGAATTAGTAGCAGAGCAGGACTCCATAGTGGTGGGTCACATGAGAGACCTGTTGAGAGCATGCCCTCCCACACTTGATGGTACTGGTGGAGGACTCGAGGAAGAAACATGGTTGATTGATCTAGATCGATGATTTTCAATGCATCCTTATGAAAACAATATTAAGGCTAGGTGCTCCATCATGCACCTCAAAGGCTTTGCATCCACTTGGTGGCAATTTGAAGAGAAAAAATTGCACCTGGACATTAGTATTGTGGCTTGGGAGTTGTTCATGCAGATATTTAGGGCCTGTTTCCTTTCAAACCACTGAAGACAGTGCCAGGAATATGAATTCCATGAGCTAAGACAAATGGAAATGTTCGTAGAGCAATACGAGTGTTGATTCTTTGAGCTCAAGCAGTATGCGGGAATCAATAACGATGGAGGTAGCTTTTGAAAAGGCTCATCTTCTAGAGGAAAACTGAAGAGGTGCTTCCATCAGGGTTATCAATTATTTGTTGTGTCATTCAAAGACTTGGATTTGGGAGAGAGTCAAGAGGTGTCACTGGATGACTATTCTCTCCTTAAGGAGTTCTTAGATGTTTTTTTGAGTGAAATTATGGGGATTCCACCAAAGAGTGACATCAACTTTAGAATTGATCTTGTACCCAGAGTTGAGTCTATATCTCAGGCTCCATATCAAATGACAACACAGGAACTTCAGGAGCTCCATTTGTAATTGGAAGAGTTATTAGCAAAAGGGTTCATTCATCCTAGTGTTTCCCCTTGGGGAGCACTAGTGATATCCATGAAGAAGAAGGACAGTTCCCTCTATTTGTGCACTGATTACAGATACCTAAACAAAGTGACGGTGAAGAACCAGTACCCTCTACTGAGAATTGATGATCTATTTTATCAAATAAAGGGGGCTCAGGTATTCTAAAACATTGATCTTAAGTCGAGATACCATCAATGGTGGATAGACAAAGCTGATATACACAAAACTACATTTCACACTTGTTACATGCATTATGAATTCACTCTTATGTCGTTCGGGTTGACAAATGCACTGTCAATTTTTATGAGTCTAATGAATGGAGTCTTTCATACCTACTTGGATATATTTTTTCTTACATTCATCGATGATATCCTGATCTACTCAAGAACTATGGAGGAGCATGAGGAACATTTGAGACAGGTGTTGCAGTGCTTGAGAGACAATCAGTTGTATTCTAATCTGGAGAAGTGTGAGTTCTTTAAGATGGAGGTAAAATACTTGGGACATGTCATCTCCGGTTAAGGTATCATTATGGATCCTTCAAAGATTCAAGCCATCATTAACTGGCTTGCACACATGAATGTTCTTGAGATTCACAGTTTTATGTGTTGGGGGGCTACGATCGACAGTTTGTTTAGGGATTTTCGAGGATTGCACATCCCATCACTTCTCTTTAGAGGAAAGGGAAGACATTTGTCTGGTCAGAGCAGTGCCAGTCATCTTTTCAGACTCTTAAGGAGAAGTTGACTAGTGTACCTATCCTAGCAGTTCTTGATCCTACTGGGGATTTTGTGGTGTGTACAGATGCTTCCTTGGAAGGCTTAGGATTTTTTTTTATGCAAGAAGGTTGTGTGATTGCATATAAGTCCCGTAAGTTCAAGGATCATGAGCTGAATTAACCCACACATGATTTGGAGTTAGCCATTGTTGTTCACGACCTTGTGAGATGGAGGCACTTTTTATTGGGGCATTGATTTAAGCTACATAGTGATCATTGCAGTTTGCAGTATATCTTTATGCAGCTGAACCTAAATACCAGATAGAGGAGATGGATGGAATTTCTCTGTAAATATGATTTTGAGGTTAAGTACATCCAGGGCAAGGAAAACATAGTGGTGGATACTCTAAGTTGATGGAGGCCTGAGATATCTATAATGACTCTTGGTGTGGATTTGAGGAGTCATATCCTCGCAACACTTCCCATAGATAGCTGGTATCAGGAAGTGAAGTCATAAATTGAGTCAAATAGAGCTTTGGAGGGAAATTTTGTTGGTAATTCACTGGAATCAGATGGAATTTTGTGGTATTTGGGTCGTATGTATGTACCTTGAACTAAGGTTCTTCATACACTAATTATGAATGAGGAACATTGAGCTCCCTATTCTACTCATCCGGGGGTCAAGAAGATGTATGCAAACCTTTGACTGTTATATTTGTGGTATGGCATGAAGAGGGACATCACAAACTTTGTGGTGAGATGTTTGGAGTGTCAGAGAGTTAAAGCAAAACACCAGCATCC
Source organism: Sequoia sempervirens (assembly GCA_007258455.2). Taxonomy (NCBI): domain Eukaryota; kingdom Viridiplantae; phylum Streptophyta; class Pinopsida; order Cupressales; family Cupressaceae; genus Sequoia; species Sequoia sempervirens. The sequence continues at coordinate 477,891,370 of VDFB02047230.1, forward strand.
TACAGGTCTATTACAGCCTCATCTTGTTCCTGAATGGAAATGGGATATCATATCAGTGGACTTTATTCTTGGTTTTCCTATGTCTTATTGTTGGCACAATGCTATCATGGTCACTATTGACAGGTTGACCAAGGTAGCACACTTTTCTGCCATCTAATCATCTTATACTACTTCATCGATAGCCAAAATATTCATAGAAGACATTGTTAGACTGCACAGAATGCCATGAAGGATTATTTCCAATAGAGATTTGGTGTTCACTTCTACATTGTGGACATCCTTGCAATGTGCCTTAGGGACCCAGCTGAACTTTAGTTGTGCATACCATCTAGAGATGGATGGACATACCAAGAGGGTCAACCAAGTTCTTGAGGACATGCTCTGAATGTATGTGATGGATCAACAATCATGTTGGGAGGACTATTTGCATTTGATGGATTTTTCTTATAATAATGGATATCATAGCTTGATTGGTATGGCTCCCTTTTAGGCATTGTATGGCCATCCTTGTCGGACCCCGTTGAGTTGGGACCATCTTGAGGATAGAGTTTTGATTGGACTTTAAATGCTTCAGGATATGGAGCAATAGTTTGCTCGCATCAAAGAACACTTGGTAGAAGTGTAGGACAGGCAAAAGAAGTATGCAGTTACACATAGGGTTGACCGTCAGTTTTCTGTTGGTGATCAGGTTTTCCTATGAGTGCATCTATGAAAGAGTCCAATCTATTATGGGAAAGGCTCTAAGCTCATGCCTTTTTTTGTGGAACCATTTGAAGTATTGGAGAGGATTGGCCCCATTCCTTATCACCTAGCGTTGACGTCCAATCTATCACACATACATGCTGTGTTTCACATTTTTGTACTTAGGCCTTATTATCTAGATGTATCTCACATACTTGATTGGAATGCATTATAGGTAGATGATGAGTAACTGGAACTCAAGCCCATGGTCATTCTTCAGCATAGGAGGCTCACTCTCAGGGGCAGAGAAATTGAGCAGGTGCGGGTCCAATGGGACCCTAATGATGAGGCTTCACTAACATGGGAGGATGCATCATGCATTAGAGAGTCTTTTCCTTATTTGTTCACTGGCTTCCAGGAGTAAGCCTAATTCTAGGGGGGAGGATGTAATGCCTCTCGTGTTGTTGTCACTATTCTGATACTTCTTCATGTCATATTGTGTACCATTCAACTATGTTGGTGGTTTTTCACTAGTTTGACTTGTTTGGTTGACAGTTTAGTTTTCTTGGATGATTATGATACTCTCTTTTATGATGTTGATGATATGATGATACATGGTGTTTGGATTCAACTGGTTATGTTTATCATCTGGTTGTAGTACTATGTTGTTATGCTATTGATTAATGTTTTTTTTATGATATTTATGATGATGTGTTTACTAGTTGGAGTCTTGGTGAGAGGACGGTGTAGCGTCGCTCATTCGTGAGTGCCTTGCTATGTTGCAACTTCCTCTCACGGTGTGTTTGTTATGGGCTATACATGTTTCTTGACGTTTGGTTTGATGCAAGATGTAGGTACTAGGCATTGACTCCACCTACACTGTCAGGTCTGAGCATGCCTTACAAATCCCAATGGGTATAATGTGGAAACTAGAGTTGACAAGAAAGTCCCCCACCCTAGTCAGTCACCCCGTCATTGTGTTTGACGATGTGGTCTGTTTGCAACCCTGTTCCCATTTTGGTATCGTTTTGTTTTGAGTCGTTTATTTTAATTGTTTAATTAATGTTGTGTTAATTATTTGATATAGTGTTGCTCATCATGTTGATTTTATTAATTGTTCAATTAACTGGTTTAATTTAACGACGTTCATAAGCATTATGTTGATTTAATTAAAGTATCATAATTAAATTATCAAATTATTAAGTGAATGTTGTTGATTAGTTAATTATTAAATTAGTTATTAATGATGAATATATTAATGGGACATTATTTGCATTTTTAAATAATACTTATTTTAAATTTAAATGTAAGGGGATAAGGCCGTTTATAATAAATTATTAAATTGGAAGTTTAAATGGAAATTTGGAGATAATGGTAAATCACAAAAAGTAATTAAATGAATTAAGTTTATAAAAGGTATATGTGGATAACCATTATTATTTATTAAATTAAATAATGTGATTTAATGTTTTAATTGATAAAATAACAATTGAAGGTAAATATTAATATCATTAGATTTTAATCAATTAATGTGGAAAGAAATATGACTTCAAATTAAATAAAAGATGAATGAATGCACATGCACATTTTGAAACTAAAAATTGAGTTGGGAGCTTGTTATCTTTATTGATTTTGTTTTCAAAAACTTATATGGAGGTTTTGGAAGAGAAAATTTTAAGCAAGAAGTTATTTTTGTTTTTAAAAAAAAGTAATTTTTTTGTGCTCTGTAATAATTCTCTGTAAAAAGTTAAAAATAAGACACCTTTGAATTGGGAAGAAGTTGTTGTTTTTTGGAGAACGAAGATCAGTCTAGAGGAAGCGTAAGAGGTCATTCTTGATCATCATATCCATCAACGAGCATTGGATTTCGGGTTGGTTATAAATTTCTTTCTATGTGTTTCAAAGATTAGTGCTGAAAATATGTGATTTCCATGTATTAGCCTATCTCTTTTTCTACCGTCTTATTATCTATTCCTTTGTTCTTTGTTGTCCTTCATTCTGGTGATATTGATCCCCTTAGTTGTATGTCCAGTCGTTACTTTCTTTTGTTATGCCATGAAATTGTATTGGAGAGGGAGTTCAGCTTTATCCATGCCCCCTCCACTCTCTTCCTTTCGATGTTGCACAATAGCACTAAGGCTGTTGTGTGCAGCCTATATACTGGTTGCGCCCTCCCTAGTTGTCTTTTCTAGTGCTATAAGATTGTTGTACTTAATGTGCTTCAAATTAATTTTATATAACGAGGTTTCCTTTACTCGCCTTCATTATCTTGTAGCTTTGTTGCTCCCTAAGCTATAAAATTTATTCGATTTTAGGCTGCAAGGTAGTCTGTATTGAATGACTCATTTTGGGCATCTATATCAGTTTATAAGCCTTTGTTCATTGAAATAATATTGTTGTTGGTTGCAGGAATTTAGATATTGACTTCCTTTTTCCATAACTTCCAGCACGTAGTTTAGATTTTCAACTGCTTTCATAATCACGCTACCTTATAGATGACGTTCATTGAAACTCCTTTTGGGCATCGATGTTATTCTTGCAATCTTTGTCTCATTCAAAACAATGCTTCTATTTACTTAGTTTACTTTTGCAGCTTTATGAGGTAATTGCATAGTGATCCATGGATATAAGTTTAAGTAGCCTTGAAGTATTGAATGGTGTGATCCCTATAGAGGGAATTAAGTTTGTTCTATATCCTTTTAATAGGGGTGCATAGCTGTATGCTTATCCTTCATCTATTTTCTTTGATGATATCGATTCTTTCTTAATCTCTAATAGAGTTGTTTTATTTTAGTTTTCTTTTCTCTATTGTTTTTCATGCATAAATTTTACTATGTGGCGTTCCACTTTGAAAGGCTATGATTTTGTGTAGAATCAATAAACGTTGTCTTCATTTGGATAATTATATCTATATGCTTAAGGCTGTAGTGACGACACTATGTTTATACATTTGTTTTGGTTGGGTTAGAATTTTTGTTTAGCGCCCAACGCTATGTATCTTTTGACTCTTGGCTTTATTTATTTATGTGTGTGTGTTTGTTTGTATAATGTGTTGCTAACACAACAAATTGCCTTATTTCAATCATATTTAATTTTGCTTAATAGCAGAGTCTTTTTATTAAATATATTCATATATATGTATATATATGTGTGTGTGTTTATATATATATAAATAGAGAGAGAGGTGTAGTTATATGCATTTCATGAATTATCATTAAGAGAAATTAGTTTGCATAAAATGTTTAATGGGATATTCATTGTTATTCTTAATTGAATTTATTTATTTATTTGTGTAAATAGATGTATATGTTAGGAATCATAATTAAGAAAATTCTATTGGTTTAAATATTATAAGATTTCATAGTTTTTTATTTACTTAAATGATTTCAATTAGGATGTGTAAATAAAATATAATTGGTCATTATTCATTATTTAGATATTCTTTAAAAGTTATTAGGCGAGATTTGATTGTTATTATGTTTAAGTGGGCATTTGATTATCCTTGAATATGTTTTGATAGTTATCTAATTATTCAGAAAGTTTATTGAATTTAATACCTTAAGATGGAATTTTATGTTCCCTTGATTGTTTGCATTGTTCCCTTGTATTATGATGTGATTTCTTGTTTAGTCTTGAGGGAACCCGTAACATTGAGTTATTTTCTTTCCACTAGGAGTTTACAGGTAGGTTGTTCTATAGGCTTCCAGAGGCAATGGGGAAACTAGTGTATGTTGGATTTCCATTATTAGACTTTTGGGAATCATTTGATCATATTATTTTTTTTGAGCTCTTGTGGGTGTTACCTGATACCATAGTTTTTCCTTTTGTTATGGATTTTGGGTGAGAAGGTTTATGCCTCACATATGTTCTTTGTCTTCATGATTTTTGTGCTTTTGTGATTTGGTACACCCCCTTGATGTCATGAGGTTTTTTTCAGTGCAATTAGGGATAGTGGCTCTTCATGGGGTCTGGAAAACAAAGGGGAAGCCTAGATAACCCATGCTAGAGTTTTTTTAATAAGTGAAAATCTAATAAAATTAACTAGTGGGTTTGGGTAGGATCACACTAACTAAGATAAGCAAGATACCTCGCCCATGCCGTTAGTTCTTTTGTAGACTAAGGGTGGGCTGAGAAGGCCATGGTTGGCAAGATCACTACCTTGTCCTCACGAAAGGCTAGTGGTCCCGCATATGCAACCCTATGGGGGTGAAACCTATTGAGAGGAAACAAGGATAACCATAGATGGGGGTCAATGCTTGTTGAGAGGCAACCAGGATAACGCATGATAGGTTCGTGCGATGACACTCTCATATAGTATCCCTTGTTATTGCCTTTGTGTGCCTCTAGAAGCAGTTATCATGTAAGTTGCCATTTGATGTTGATGTTAATTATGTTTATTGTTACCCTTGTTTGGTTGAGTCTTGTTGCCTTTCCGCTTGACTGTTCTTTGTCGTGGGTCTTTCTTGCAAACTCTTAGCATGGAGGGTGGGCCTTCAATTCCATGTGGTCGGGTGGAACGTGCTTTGCACCCCATTGGGTTCCCAGACGATGTTCATGAAGCATGGAGCTGGTACCGAGGTAGTTGATCTAAAGCTTCATTGTAGTTCAGTTGTACCATGTTCTTTTTTGTATTACTCTTGTATTTGATGTATCATTCCCACTATGTGTTGGGAAACACTATTGTAATTTTGTAAACCTAAAGTAATGTAATTTCATATTATCAATGTATATGTACATTCTAAGTTGATCAATGTAATGTATGGATATTAATGACTAAAAAATGTGTTTCATATATCAATGTTTCTCATTGATGTACTATAATGGATGTATGATCATTGTTTACATATGCTATATTATGGTTTTATTTTGTGATCTTGGAATTCGTTAATTATCGTTATGGGATGGGTTTATGATACATAATGTTGTCACGTGTACCCCAAAGGACATAGTAGATATTGTATATGTATAATTGTGTTGCATGTGTTGTTTGTTAATGTTCATCTTATGTTCTGGTTTACTTTTCAAAAAAAAAATTATGTTGAGATTTGTTAGTTTTAGTTGTCCTTTGGGGTTCACGCAATGGGGCATTACAAAATATCAATAAGATCATGAAATTCAAGGTTTCCCTTTTCCTCATTCATATATTCTTCATACTCTTCCACATGCTCTGTCAATGTTACCATTGCAAGTTATTGAATCTCATAATCTTTTGAATTAAAATCATCAATCCAGCTCTAGTTTTCAGATGATAAAGAGGGTTTTGTTGGTGGGTAAATGGATAATTCTTTGTCTTATTGCATTAGAGATGGTCATGCTTCCAAACCTACAATCAATAAGGGAAATGGTTGTTTCCAACCAAGGTCTCCCCAAAATGATTGGATAGACTATATTTCTTTTATTACTTTTCAAGATAAGGAAATCAATAGGATATTCCCATGTATCGATGGTAACAATAACATCCTCAAGAATCCCTTCTAGTTTTGCAATTGATTGATCTACCAGTTTTAAGACTGTGGTTGTTGGTTGAACATTTGTGATTCCCAATTTGTCAGTTTTTTCAATTGCAATAACATTAATAGCAGCCCCTAAGTCAATAAGGACATTTGGAAGTTCAATGCCATTAATGTTAAGGGTAATCACTAGACTTCCTAGGTCACCATACTTTTGAGGAATCAACTTCCTTCAAAAAACATTAGATAGTTTTCCTCCAATTTGAATTGTCGGAGGAAACTTATTTTTCCTTCTAGGTGTTTTGACACACAAAGACTTAACCACCTGGTTAATTCCTAGGATATCACAGATAGCTCTCAAGAGTGGAATTTCAATGTTAATCTTCTAAATTTCTTTGATAATTTGGGAATCTACCAAATCATCCTACTTCTCCTCAACTTGCTTCCCAACCAATGATTCTTGTTGAAGCCATCCAAGGAATGGTGCTTGTTTATCAAAAGAAATATCTTCATTCCTCTACAATGTATCCTTCATCAAATCTTGTTTATGTTCACCTTTAATAAAATTAGGTTTTGATGGTACTAATCAAGTTCTCAATTGAATATCATTCAAATAAATATTGTTTAAACCAATTGTATTAGGATCAACATTGTAAGTTGGCTGTCGAGGTTTAACATTTTTAGGATTGGGAACTGGATGAGATGGAATTTCAAGTTGGTTTACGGTTGCAGAATTTGAAGGTTGTGTAGGACCTAGAAAAAGTGATTGATTTTGATTCCAAGGTCTTCTTGGTCCTTGATTAGGTTGTCATTGAGGTTGATTAGGCTGCCACTAATATTGATCAGGTTGCCACTGTGACTAGTTCCATTGAGGGTTAGTCCATTCAAGTTGTCCCCAAGGTGGTCCCCAGGATGTTGCTATAGAAGGAGGTGGAATTGGATTTTTTTGGTAATTATAATGAGACTATGGATTCCACTAACCAAAAGGATTCCATTGACTATTCCATTGATTTGGACCCTAATTGGAATTATTTCTAGCATTAGATATCCTCCAAAAGTAGGGTTAAACTCCCTCTATCCTATGTAGTTGATTTCTTCTTCCACAGGTGAAGATTGAGAAGGCTTCTTCAAATGGTTTTTAATCTATAGGAGGAGACTAAATTTAATAGTAGGATGCTTCTTCTCACAAATATCACACAAATCTACCTGATTAAGAGGACATTCCCTTAATGGATGTTTGTTTGTACATTTAGGACAATATATAGCCAATGGTTCTATTGTTCTTTTATTAGGTTCAGAATTAAGGTGGAGAAGAATATCAGTTTTTAAATTTTCTATTTCCTCCATGACCTTAGAAACATCAGTAGAGGAACCCTTGTTCTTCTTCCTAGAGCTTGGTCTTGTTCTTGAATAGTTCCTACAAATCTCAACTATTTTTTTCAAAAGTGAGTTTATTGATGTCTAATTTTCCTATCAAGTTCAAGGCATCTCTTGAATCATTATCAATTCCCTTGAGGAAAATGGACTTACTAATTTATTCATCCAACCCATTTCCACATCTTTTCAAAACAAAGAGGTATCTATCCACATAATCTTCTAAAGTCTCCTCTTCTAACTATAACATTTTAAACAATTCCTCCTTCTTGTCCCTAACTTGACAATAATCCTAGTATTTATCAAAAAAAATATTTCCATTTCTTCCCAAGTGTTAATGGAATTAGCATTCAACCCCATGAATCAACACAATGTTGATTCCTTTAGAGTGGATAGAAATAGTCTTAACTTTTGATTATTAGATGTGTAATCATAAGTTTGACATAATACCTTGAATTCAAACAAGCATTGGTCAGGGTCCTCGAAATACCCATGAAATGTAGGTAAAACAGAGGGTGAAATATTTTTCATAGGTGGTTCATTAGCCTACCTATTAATGGAAATAGGGAAAGAGAATGTTCTATTAGGAACCTCTTCTTCCCTTTCATGTCTTTCTCCTTCTTTGTCCTCCATGTTTTCTATGTGGTTGGAGATTATTCGAGTAGATGATGATGAACTCGTAGTGTGTGCTTGAGATCCTTCTAGAGAAGGTATTAGATTTCTTCTTATGAATCTTCCAAACTGATCTCTTTTCCTATTTATCAACTAACAAAGATATTCTTACCAACACTTAAGGCTTGAATTTTCTTTTTAAGGCCAAATCATTCCCTAAAAATGACACCAAAAATGATGGATAGGGGTTGTCACTATCACAATTCCCTAATCATTTAATCTTTAATTGTAAACCTGGGGGTTTCTAAAGCTATCTATGTTAAGATTTGGATTAGTTTTTGGGGGGGTTTGTTCTTTGGTCTGCTTTGTTAGGAGTGGTTCAGAGTTGTTACTTCCTTGTCGATAGTGGCTCTACGCCATTCTTATAACTTATTTCTTACTCAACCTTATTCTAAAGCTTCCAAATGAAAAAAAAAATCATTTTAGAATAGAAAATGTGTAAATGTAGGTCATATTCTGATGAGGGCACAACCCGAGACACAGAAAATAACCCACAAACAAGAGAATAATTTTATTATTCTGAAAATGGAGCTTCTTACATGTAGAGGATCTCAAATCCCCAAGTTCTACAACACATGCAAGTTACAAAAAGCTACAGAATAACCCTTTTGCAATATGCGAGCTTGTCCCCAAAAAGTTACCCAAAAATTAGAAACCCGCCCATAAATAGAGCTCCTTATTTGTTTGGAGCCAAAACAACATTCAAATTTGAGTTTAGGCGGTTTGGCACCAAAAATTTACAACATGAAGTTCAAATTTCAAAAGAGCATTTGCAATTGTATCTTCTAGAAAATGCGCCAACTTCCCGGGACCATAACTTTTGATCTGAGACTCCGATTTGAGAACCGTTTGAACCGTTGGAAAGGTATCGAAGTCAATAACACGCTCAAAATTAGCTATGCCAATTTCAGCAAGTTTCAAGGCCGATCTGGGAGCTCTAAGTGCCTCAAATCTAACTCAGAAGATTTTCAAGTGCAAATATGGGAAACTAAAACTGCAATATCTTTCAACCCAGGAACCGAAAATAAAAACCGTAAATTGAGAGTTTCATTATGATGAAAAGGGTATCCAAAAATGTAAAAACATCTAAAAACTGAGAAACTTGAAATTTAACTATTTTTGGGTGATGCAAGATTGCCCTTACACCACTGGATGCTCCTGCATCATATTCCAATCTAAATTAGATTATGAAGAATGGATGATTAAACTTAATCTAACTTGCAAAAAAATTAGAATCGAACCTTTACTTGAATTTAAAATTTATCTAATCAATAGAATTGAAATCTAATTATTTGCTTATTCCTAATTCAAAAGCAAGCTACTCCATTCCTCATAAATCCAATCTGGCAAGTAATAATCCCTTCTCTGTGCATATTCCATTAAGAACATGATTATTTTTCAATGATAATTAACTATTTTATCTGCAATCTTATGAACTAGAAAGTGAACTAAATTAAAGCAAAAGGAATTCTAATTAATCAACACAGTAATGGAATCAAAGATTATAATAATATAGTCCTAGATATAAGATTTACTCTACCATTATATGAATTTCAACTTTAAAACAAGAATGAAGATGAAATATTAACTAACAAGATCACATTCCTTTGGAAGAGTGGGTCATGCTCTACCTCTAGAGGAATCTAACAATAGAAATGGAACAACTTTTTATTTCCATCAAATTTTCCCAAAGAGGGGCGAAGTAAAAAATTTTCAACAAAGAATTGAGAAATGTAATCTACTTGAAATCATAAACTAATACATTCTACTACCTAACCAACTTGAGACTAGATATATATATATCCTCTCTTATTTGAAAAGTGGGAAAAAGCGAGAAATCAAGCTAACTCTAGATTATTAAAGACGTTATGGAGTGTAGGAAGAATGATCATGAAAATATTGAAATCATCTTTAGTTGATGTCAAGAAGAACTACAAAGGTGGAATGCATGTTTGGCTAGAACTGTTATTTAACTGATAGGTCACTTGGTCGAAGCTGGTGAGTCATGATAGGTTAGCCACCAATATCATTTGAATAGAAAAATGGTTAGCGCTTCATCTGATCAATAAATTTTCTTCTAGTCATGAGTTAAATATACATAATAATGAAACAATCACAACATTAAATGTAATTTAATCACTCATTCAAAGAAAATAGGCATTTATATAAAAGAATTCAAATTTTAAGTCTTCATGCATAATTAAGTTCATAAATGAAGTCTATAAAAGATAACATTATCATTTTTTAGCCAAATATAAAGCATCAAGTATCAAATTTATAAGACATATGAGGTCTCTGCAAGCCCTCATCAATTTCCATGTCTACATCTCATCATGTATCATGGGACACAACATCTATGCATCTTCTTTCCTTTCCTTAGGATATTGCGAGCGAATGAATCCCTTATATCTCACCATGTAGCATGGACCAAAAAATCTCTACATCTCTCCTCTCTCCTTATGATTCCACGTGCTCCTACTTCTACAATTTTTAATAAGGTGTATTCAGTGGCCAACAAATCTCTTATTAAAAATATTACATTTTTCAACAAGGATCCCCTTAGCAAGATTTTCTTTCAAAATCGAATTCGTAGAAAAAAGAATTGGACAACTTTCCTTTGAGAAGGCCATTTTTTTTTTTGGATTCCTTAAAAAAAAGGGCTTTCAAAAGGATTCCTTGATAACAGACCATTTGCAAAAAATGTCATCACTTTTCAAATGGAGTGTCACTTTGTGTGGGCTCCTTGCAATCTTGAAGTGTTCCCAATGGACCCCTTTGAAAGATTCTCCTTCAATTGTTTGTTCTAAGATATAACTATTTGTCTACATGAATTTTTCTTGCCTAACATTGGTTGTCTATGGTTTAGCATGTTGCTTTGTAGGACCGAGCACCTATGAAACTACTTTCATAATCAATCTTGGAGGACCAAGCACCTCATCAATCTTGTCTTGTAGGATCAAGTACCTATAAGGACCAATCGGACTCTATTAAGCCTTTCATTTTTTATCCCCCAAAATTGAGCACATGTGGTGCCTCCTTTCAAGGACTGGGTATCTATAAAGTGCTTTCATTATGCAGGATTGAGCACTTGTAGAACCTTTGGTCAATTTTTGTGGGATTGAGAACCCATGGAGCCAATTTTGTAGGATCGAGCACCTGTAGAGATTTTGTTCACTTTCCATAGGACTAAGTACCTATGGAGCTACTTCTCTCTCTCCTACATGTCTAAGCATGTTAGATTGTTGTCTGCTCCCTTGATGGTTCAGGTATATGCTTTTTAGCTTTTTCTCTACTTTACCTCACATTTAATGACATGAATGCTCACTAAAGTGGGGGAAAAATGTAATGGCATGAGTTTGCACCCCTTGCAAATTCCTCATTTTCATACACTTCACCTTAGAGAATGTAATTTTGATGATGCAACCCCAACATCCATCACCTTTTCCTACTCACTTGACAACATGTTTTTGTGTTGATGGAGAAATTTTGTGAGGGATGCGTGCACGACATACAGATGTTTGCACACTGTGATGCCATCCTGATAGGATTCCTTCCTCTAGAATCTAAAAAGGTGTTACATTTATCCATTGGATGCAAATTGTAACACCTCCTTCCCCCTTGAATGATGCAAAACAACTCTCTTTCTGCCCTTTCTCTATTCAAATTGCTTAATCTTTCATTCCATCCATCTTCCTAGAACTTCTTCACCATTATTGTAGACTTGATTGAATTCTTGATGTTTTGTTGATCAACTTACAAACTTTCAAGCTTCACCACCACCTCCATTATAGTTGTAAGTTATTGGTATCTTAGCTTCTCCACACCATTCATTGTGACAACATTATTGGAGAACTTGCAAGCTTGCTCCTTCCTCTATTTTCCTTGAGATCACATAGTTGTGAAGGTGATATCCACCATTATTATTTGTTTTTGCATCATTATGTTACATAGTAGCATATTATCATTTTGTGTATTGCTTGGAACTTCCATTCCAATACACTTTCTTTATCATTTTCTACATCTTTGCTATCTAGCTATCTATGGAGGTGGAAACACCAAAGTGGGGGAATGAGTGAGGCAATCCTCTTAAAAGCCCCCAACATTTTTCCTCGATCTTGTGTATGTAGTTGATTTTTGGTTGGAGTTATTCAAAGAATCACGTTTCAAGGGGTTCAATAACATTTCATCACTTCCTTTGTCAATTTGAACATAGTTAAAGTATTATTCTTGTTGCACTTCATTTTTTTACTTCTTTGCATTCTTTCATAGCTTAAAAATTTTCCAATCAAGCAATTAGTTTGGTTTCTTGCATTTTTATCTATCTCAAAAGACCTCTATTTGTATGGACGCTAGTGCCGCGCTGGATTCTATGTCTTGTGTTGCCATCCTTAGATAGTAAGTTGTCCATGCCACAAATTTAACTCTAAGAATCATCTTGTTTGACTTCCTAAAGCATTCGGGTTAGTAGAAGGATAGTAACAAGCAGATTGATCTTCCTTTTTTACCTTAGCATCTTAACCTTTCCAAATCATTTAGCAAGCTTGAGGTAGATTAGGGTAGCTTGTTTCTTAGGACCCTCCCGTGACCTAGGGTCTTAGAGTAGCTGGTCCCCCTCCTCTACAAGACCCATATTAGTTAATGTAGCTTCCTCTTGGATTAGGATATTTGCAAAGTCATCAAATTTAAGGTCAACATATGATGCTCCCATAGAAAGTGTATGGGTATGAAAGATAGAAAAAACACTGAATACTAAGGACCAAGCTTGGATAACACATTCATAATAAATTGTAAATCCTCTTTATGAATTTTGCAATCTTTCAGTTGTGTTCTTAGTTGCTTAAATTTGGAGATGTAGTCTTGGACATGGTCAAAAAATTTAGGATCAAGATTCAACAAATTATTATCAATTTTATATCCCCTAATCTTTTTTTTTTTACCATAGAATATTTCAAAAGCCTCCCAAGCCTTTTTAGGTGTTTTGCATTATTCAACATGAAATTTTAAGCCAAATGAGACTAATGAACATATGCATCCAAGTTTTTTCTCATGATCAAGCCACCATTTTTCCAATTCTTTAGCATCAATAGACTAAGGAATGGTTTCCTTTAGATATCCTATTAGACCTTTCATGATGAGATAGTTTCATACTAATTTTCTCCATGTAGCATAACTATGTGGAGTTAGGAGTTCAATTTGAGATTTCCCCATTGCAAGAACACAAATTAAGGAAAAGAAAGCAATCAACAACTACAAGATTACCCCCCCAAATTACTCAATCAAGAAACATCCCTAGAAAATACAATTTATAGTGCTTTATACTTAGTGTGATTATAAATGCCACTTTCCAAAAACAACAAAGTGGACCTAATCGTAGTGCTTACAGATTGCCAAATTTGGCCACAAGCTCAAAGTAAATTTTTTACAATGGATGAGATCAAAATTATTACACCACTAGAAAGTACATGAAACAATATGCACTTTAAAAGAAAAATTCACTCAAAAATATTACCATAGGAGCAAGAATGAAGCTCCTAAAGTTCTAAAAATGAGAACGACTAAGAAACACCTATGAGAATATATGATTTCTAGAAAAAATCATGCACCAAAATTAAAATCTTACTGTACCACTACATAAAGCATGAAATTATACCCCAATTAAAAAAAATCTCAAGAAAAAAAGGTCATATGAGCAAGTTATAGTCTTCCAAAGTTGGAGTGCAAATTCAAAAAGTTCATTGGAGAAGGAGGCAATTTTTTTTCTTAAATGTTGACATCACTATTGATGCAAGATGACATCAACAGAGTGCTAGCTTAAAATTGATGGCCATATTGATGTCATAGAGAATATTCTCCTCTATGCAATAGAATATGCCTAGGAATATTCATGCACCAGAATCTTGTGGAATATGCCCAAAGGTCGGCAAGATCTTTTTATCAAGTTGTGTATGGCGGGATCGGGGGCCACACGTGGGTCGTGTAAGCTTTGCCACATGTCCCTGCCAAACCACATAGAACCTGCCTATGTGCAAGTGTTGCAATGCGTAGTACCTATGTAAGTAGGACTATCAAAAGGATTTTTTATTTTAAACTTTTTTTTTTAATTTTATAAATAAAAATTTCCTGACTGGCATCAATGATGATTTGGGGGGCCATATGACTCCCTAGGCAATTTTTTTTTTCCTTGGTGGATCTTGACTTGAATTTTGACGAATTGACAACTGATCTTAGGGTTTTTGGGCCTCCTAGACATGATGGAAAGGTCGATTTTGACCCAAAGTGCTCTAAAATTTCAGCTACCTTTTGGATTTGGCAACCACGCTTAGGCCTCATATGTCCGATTTGGATGAAATAAAAGGAAAAACTAACTTTCTTGAACCCTTTGATCTCAATGGTGAGTTTAGATTTGCACCAACAAGCTCCAATTTGAACCTGCAATATAAAACCACAAAGAGGAACCACCCAAATTTGGTATTTATTTCAAGATTTCTTGATTCTCCAGATCATCATTCGATGCAAGAGAAGAGCATACTCAAATATTCAAGATCAACCAAGATTTTCAACCTAGATCTCTCAATAAAGACTAACAAGAAGCAATCCCACAAGCTTTGATACCATGTAAGAGTTGGTATAGAATAACTCTACACCATGCAAGATTTAGTTGAAGATTATAGCCACCAAAAATATAGGCACTTCATGAAAGCACAAGAGAGATAAATATGCAATGCTCAAGGTTACAATGGAATTGATTAAATCTAAGAATTCAATATGACTTACATATGAGACCACCTGATTATATAGGCAAGGTGAGACACAAAATTAAATAGGATTATGGCAAGTGTCTTAATCCTATGACATGTGACAACTTATCACAACTACCTAGGACACATGTATTACAATTCAAAAGATAAGATAGAAAATAACACCTTCTAGAAAGATTCCTTCCTAGGACCTAAGTAAACTTAACATGTAAAAAATTCCCCTAAGTCCCCTAGTAATTAATTAACTAAGTACAAGACTTTATTTACACCAACACTTCTCTCTTATGGGGATTTTTTCCTCAAATAGGGTTTTGTGCTTCTCATTCATTAGTGGGAGCATTTTTTTCATCTCTCTTTTTGGGATTTTTTTGTTCCACTGGGTTTTCTCATTTTCTCTATCTATGAGAGATTGCATTTGTATTTGTATATGGGTACCTAAAATTACCTCATAGTCATGACCCATATTTGTGTCATTTGCATAAGTACTCCCTAAGTTGTACTTAAGGGGGGTGTTGGTGTAAACAAATATTTGTCCTATCTAGGTCCTATTTATATGTTAAGACACGTAGGTCATAGAAAGGAATCTTTCTAGTTAAGCATTAGTTGTCACTTATCTTCTCTACTTGGATTTTATTTAATGTGTGTATCCTAGGTAGTTATGAGTTAGTTGTCTCATGTGATAGGATTAAGACATTGTTCATGATGTTGTATAATCTCATCCCTCACCTTGCCTTTATAAGAAAGGATTCATATGTATATTGTAACAATGAACAACAACCATGTTCACTCTTGCAATATTGCATTCATAATCATAGCATGATATTTCTGCCATCTCTATTATGGAAGTTATTTTATCTTGTAGGTGATCCTGGACTATTGACGAGTTTACCATAAACTCCTACAATGAGAAAAATGACAAAGATAATGACTTATAACTATTTACCTTACATTAAAAGGCACACATTTTAAATTTTATAAGGGACATTGATCTATTAAAAGAATCATAACTTTCTATAAAATAGAAATTAAAAGGTTTTGTGATAAAATAATTTTGCTATAATGGAATAATTTTGAATTAATTGGATTACAAAATATAATTCTCAAAAAAATAAACATCATATATCACCAAACAATAAAATAGTTGGTAATCATAATCCTATGCTATATGAATATGTTTAGAAAAATAGTTTTAAATTCTCTTAGATATCACCTTCAAAAAATATTATAATTTTCTAACTTGGCTCCAATAAATTGATTCTAAAATGATATAAAAGACACATTGGATGCATTGTACAAATAACCTTGCACATGTGTTGTTTGAGCATAAAGAGGTTTTCCATCAAGTTTTGTATTTCTTCTAGCATAAATTATAAATGATTTATATAGCCTAACCTACTCTAATACCATGTTAGAAATGAGGATCTTAAATTATTAATCATTACAAATAATCATTAAATAAATAAAATAAGAATTACATGCACACAAACTAAAGACAATGCACAAATAAAACTTTGACATGAAGGATAAAGGACAATTATAATGAATTTCAAAGTATAGAGAAAGGTGCAAAAGAGGTATTCAAATGCTCATCCTACTATTCCACATATTTATTCCTACTCTAGGATGATTCAACTACCAAGAGTGATGACACCTATTCCAAATGAATATATTTGTATTTTATAGCCTAATAACCATAAATGTAAAGGATGTTTATAGATTGGTAAAAAATATGCTAGGAATAGGGTGTTGTACACCTCACACATGAAATAAATTATTTTAATATGTAAAATAAATATTTATTTGTGGTGCATCTTTAGGAGGTGCATTCAACCACATTAAATATTTATCTGTGTCCACTTGTAAATTTGTATGTAACATTAGTTAGATATTTTATGTGTGGGTTTCACATGATAAAAATATCTAGTATTGGAAAACCTAGTACCAAAAAGTAAATGCATAGCCAATGATTGAGTGTAATCTATTAGGAAAAGGTGTGTTGTCCACCTTGCATAGTGCTATAATATAATATATATTTATTTATTTTGTGGTGCCCCGAGGGAATATAGGGGTGTGCACATCACATGGGTCTAGCATTCTTGGGGCCACTTTATATGTTGTATGTAACATTGGTTTAAATATTTAATGTGGGGTTGCACATGGGAATAATATTTAATATTGGAAAAACTTCGTACCAATATTAAATGAGGTGTTAATGGTTTTGTAAGTTCATGGAATTAGTCATATGGTTTTATGTAATACCACTTGGTGGTTTTGTGTGAGCTTGCCTCTATAAAAGCAAACACATGGGTAGTTGTCTAAGGTTGGATTATTGGCTAGTTGAGGTTAGTTATTGTTAGTATTTGTGAGGGTTGAATCATGGCATGGGTTGTGTAGTTACATGCTTGTTCACATGGAGTGATTGTAGAGGATTTTATGATTCAAAGGTGTTCATGGAGGACTTTGAAGATGTATTGTAATGTTTATTGTTGAATAATACATGAGTGATGGATGCTTTTGGAGGTTGGATTTCTCCCTCTTGAGGGTTTTCCCATGGTATATTTTGTGTCATCTTTGATGGTATGTTGTCTATTCTTTTACATATTGATTTCGAATACTTGTTTGCATAGATTTTTCTATTTTGGTTATGTGGAAATTATCTTAGATGGATGCACATTTCCTTTAATTTGGTATTAGAGCCATGGTTGTGGTTTATATAACCCTTGTTGGAGTAGATTTGGTGCATAGTTGAATCCAGAGATTTTGTTGAAAGAATGAATACATTGCAAGATATGAGGGGTTTGTGTAGGTGTTTTTTTGCATATTTGGGGTTTTGGGTTGCAAATTTGTGGTTTTTTTTTGCAAATTTGGGATTATGAATCTTTGTTGGAAAAATGGTTTTTTATGGATGTTCATACTGATGGTTTTGTAGGGAAAATTTTGTAGATGACCCTTTGGAACAAAACAGACCTCACCATTGGATCCAGGAGGCCCGAGAGATGAAGATTGACATAAAATTTGACCTATTTGGTTGCAAAAAAAAAAAAAAAATCCACTTGCCCTTGTTGTACGACCATATGATTGTCTACTTTGTTGTAGAGAAAAATAAAATTAAAAAATAATTAAATCCCATGATTAAATTTAAGACCTTGTGTTTAAATTAAAAAAAAAAGGGGGGGGTCTGTAGACCCCTGTACCCTGCAGGACTAACACCTTGCCACAACTATACAACCACATGTGTTGTCAACCTCATGGTGGACGAGGTGGTGGACGAGGTACTATCATCAATGGGGCAGAGCCCCTAGCTTGACATGGTCCCTAGATCTTGTGGGGGACCATAGACTCAACGCCTGCAAGGCATTAAAAACAAAATCCCACAAATAAATTTTTAGATGTTTGCATTAAAATTTAATATTTGCCTAGTTTTTTTTTTTTTTTAATATTTCAAAATTAAACTACAATATATAATTTTGGCAGGTCCACTAAGCTTTCAGTTGATGCCACCTGGGTGGTGCCACCACCACTGGCTGGCCACTAGGCGGTTGCCCTAAGGCCATCCCATTTTTCTTCTATAGCCAAATTGTGCAACTTTTTTCTAGGCCCACACAAATTTTTCCCGGAGTGTCCATTTTGTGACTTCTTGTACTCATTATAAAAGTGATTCCATGTACTAAACTATGGTATCAATTTTTTCTAGTTTTTTCTATTTTTGATAGTGATTTTCTTGTTAGAATTTGGATGTTTCATTCAAGATTGGATAGGCCATAACTTGTGGATACATAGTCAAATTTTGAACTTCTTATAGTTGACAAAAAGCTTGTTTAGAGCATTACATAGTGGAATAGATATGGAGATGTTTTAGCATGAATTATTTCTTATTATTCCATATAATGTATTTATGGGTTACTTTGATTATGGTGATTTTGTGAGCTTATGGCTATTTGGATCTTGGTGATTTGATGTTGGATCCATTGTATACTCACATGTACATCTCTGATTATTCTCATTTGACATGGTTATCAGTATATTATTGGATTCAAAGTATGTTGCATTGTTGTATCTACAAGTTGTGCAATGTTGTAGGCAGTTTATACTTACAGGTTGCATATATGACTTTGATATGGGTTGTCTATGCCCATAGATACTTCAATGTTGTTATAGATTTAGATTGGTGGCTTGGTTTAGTTAGTTATTTTTGTAGGTTGTTTTTCATGTTGAGGAGGAGAGATGGTATTACTAGGTGTAGTCATAATGTGAGACCTATGTGGTTGACTATGTGATGCAAACATGTGTGACACTATTGGATTGTGTTGCTAGTATATTTGGTGGTGATCTGTTGAATGTACAAGACAACTGAGGGGGGGTGAATTAGTTTTTCATTAAAACATCAAACCCTCACTAACATTCAAATCCACATTAACCTTAATAATTTATAATGATTTAGCATTAAAGTTAATAAAAAAAATTGAAAAACAAACCAACACCATACACAACAAAACACCAGATTTACATGGAAACCCAAGAATAAGGAAAAAAACATAGTGAGGGTTAGATCACAATATAAAGTAATTGTAGTACCCCTCTAGTTGCTACTTTGTGTATCAATTTTCTTATGTTCGTTTGCTATTCGTTTAGCTATTTTGGATACTATATTGTATTGCTTCTCGTTACGAAACTGATGTTATGTTAGTTGTTAAATGCGGTGGATGATTCATTGGATATCATGATTATCTGGTTAAGTTCATATGAAGACATTATGATTGACGTGTGAGTGTTATGGTTATGTTGTTTCTGAGTTTTAATGAGGCTATCATGATGTAATTGATGTTTATGATATAATGATGCTTGTCAGTCCTGGTGAAGAAGACGGTGTAGCACTACTCACTTGTGAGTACCCTACTATGCTGCAATTCTTCTTCACAGTGTGTTTTCTGATATATGATAATATGTTTAACAAGTGATGTTTTATGTAGTTACAGGTACTGGGTATTGGCTCCACCTACTTGGCAGGTCTGAGCATACCCTAATCCAATGAAATTATGTTGGTCTGGAGATAGTGTCAGGTCCTCATTTAAGCCATCGTTCTTCATTGAACAAGTATCTATTTGTCACCCGTTGTGTTGTGTAATCTGTGTCAGTTGTGTTGTCTTTGTCTGTAATGTTTTGTTTGGGAATTCATTATTTTAGTTAAATAATTATTTGATTAAATGTTTATGTTTATGTTTATGGTTTAATTTATTAATTTAAATTAAACAAGTCAATTAATTAAAATTGATTGTTAATCTTGTAAAAAGGTATTTATTAAATATAATTGTTGACTTAGTTGTGCAAATGGGATTTACATGAAAGACAGATATTTTAAAAGATGTTTTCAACAAGTTATGAATTTTGGATTTGGAGTTGAAAATGCGATTTGGAGTTAAATGGTTGAGTTAGAACTAAATGATTAATTTTAGAATGCATGAATTACAATCAGTTAAGTTTTATGAGTTGGATTTAATTAAAGGCATTAAAATATTTTGGGGGTTGTAACTTTGATGCACGACAATGTTTTGGAAGAATTTTCACGACAGTAGCTTTTAGGAAATTTTTGCATGGCAGTTGTTCTGGAAAAGCTTTCATCTCAGTTTTGATTACCAACATATTATTGAGCTGGTTTTTTTTGGATCTCATCATCAAATAGCCAGTGTTTGAAGCAGGATTGACAGAAGCTTTAGATTTTGTTTTCAGCTCAGCTTTCAAGTCTTTAAAACAGGTTCCATTTTTGTTTTGCAATATTTTATCTAGATTTTCTGAAAAGATTGTTTGAAATTTATCCATTTGGAAATGTATATGCTATTGTGGGAAAGGAATTGTTTCATTAAACTTGCACATATTCAAACAAGGAAACAATTAGGGGAAAGTTTCAATATTAAAAGTTAAACATAGCAAAACAATGAATAGAGAAGAATAAATCGTTGAAGGAAAATATTTATAGCTTGAGAATATTTAACAAGAAGGAATAGCTTGCAATAATCTTGGAGACAAATTTTAAGGCAACATGTTTCATAGATTTATTCATAATATGAGTTTGCTTCTTAAATCTATTCGTACGATCTTCCCGCCTATCTTACTTCAGCCTTTTCTTCCTAATGTGTTGATGATGGATCTTGTTAATTATATCATGTAGCTTGTATCTTTTGTCTCATGCTAATTTCTCTCTAGAGGCATTAAGTCACACCTACCCTCTCTACATGAATTGGCCTGGCCTTCTAATAATGTGTGCTTTTGAACTCAATAAAGATTGAGTTCCAGATAGCATCGCCTATTTCCATTTGTTCCTACCTTCTTGCATTTGCTTCAAAAAAATGTATAAGTTGTTCAGTGCCTTATGTTACACCCCTCTATTTTATTGTCAATGAGAGCAACTTTGTTTTGGTTGAGGATTCATTCTATTATAGGTTATGGATGTGTTTGTTGAGTATGAGTAAAACATGGGAGGTCTTGTATTGTAAAATCAATTGAATCTATATCTGATGGCGCCATATTTATCTTGTGTACCAGTTGCTACACTTAGACTTAGAAGGGTGCGAACATTTATTTATGCTCCCTGATTCATTTGCAACTTGTCCCAACTGCAACACACGTACTTAGAAGGGAATGGACAATTAAATAACTGTCTGATTCCATCCGCTACCTGTCACAGCGGCAATACTTGAGCATGTTAGAGTGTATAAATTTAAATAAACTCCCTAATTCCATACGCAACCTGAATCATTTGTCACACTTGAACATAGTGAGGTGTATAGCTTTAAATAATCCCCTGTAGCTTCTTTAATCGATTTAACTGATAGTGATATTATCTCTATATGTTGTAAACTATTTAAAAAGGGTTGATTTCATTTAGATTTATGTTTTTTACAATGATAATGTATTACAATTAGTTAGCTGAAGCCAGCCATTTACTTCTCATATTTTGTTGTTCTTCTTAATCTTTTTCTGATTTCTCTAGATCAAAAGCTACCTTTGTAATGCCATATTTTCCCTTATTTGTGTTGTATTGGGTTTTAATTGCATTCTCTTTGAACTTGCATGCCACCAAAACTTAGGACGCGTATCTCCTTTACCAAGGCATGTTAACTACCTAATCTTGGTTTGATTTATTGCACTCAACCAAATTGTTGTTGCATGACGTGTATTTATCCTCTTTTATCTTACCTTTGGTGTAATTTCAGTCCACTGAGACTTCTACATGCTAAATTAGTATTTATCATGCATGGCGTGAGTTTCCCCTGTACATGAGTACGACTGCAGTCATTTAATTTTATTTATTATATTTAAGTGAAACTTGATTAAGATTAAACCTTATAAATGAAGGTTTTAGTAAGTATTAAATTCTAATGACTTTATATAGCTGGTGAATATACGCAATAGTTCTTTTGTTATTATTTGTCATTTGATTTAAATGATAAAAGAAATATCTTCTTTTATTTGTAAAGTTGTATTGTGCTTTAAATTTAATTTAAATTTCTATTAATATCGTTTATTAAGATTTAATAGTTTTAAAATGATTATTAATTTAGTTGTAATATCTATTTTCTAAATCAGTATCTACCATGCATAGTGCATTTTCCTGTGCATGGCATGTATTCCTTACAGTCCCTGCACACATCTAAAGTTTATGTTTGTTTTTAGGAATTTTTATGGATATCTTAAAGTTCGTTATGATTACATGGTGTGCAGATTATTTAATTCTTATTTGAATTATCGTTTCTTAAATATGTAGAGTGCGTAGAATTTCTTTAAAGTTAACTACAGATAAAGGGATTATATTAAAATTGATAGATTCTTTGATTTATGTATTGAAAATTATATGTTTTGAGAATTGTATTATGCAATTTGATTCAATTGTAATTATGTATACATGTAAACAAATATACATTTATTTATAGTTATTTATATATATTAATATAATTAAATTGTTAGCTCTTATATGTTGAATAGTAGTATATAATATTCTAGATGAAGAATGATCCTATATTTGTTTTGTTATAAATAAATACTCTTGATTTAGACAATGGATTATGTTTTGTGATTTTTGGTCCATGATGTTGTCTTGATGATAGTTTATGATGGGCAGTATTGTGCCAATTTAAATTTATGAGTATACTTTTGAGTTATGAGTCCTTTTGCTTCCAGAGGCTAGAGGGTTGATTTGAGGTATGAGATTTTAATGTTTGTTCATTGTTGTTTTAAATACCTTGATCTATTTTGGGACTTAGCCATGCAAAATTTATTTGTCACCTTTGAGGTGTTTGAAAATGTTTCATGATTGGATCATGAATGAGATATGTTTTATTATGGCATTGTTTCATACGCATGTTAGCTGTCCTTGGTATTTTGATGTCGGGTCGTGTTTTTAGGAAGAGGGGCTTGCAATAGGGGTCGGAACCCTAAGTGGTTGCTAGGGTAACCTATCATGGGTTTTTGTAATTCAGTGGAAACCTAATTAATGTACACAGGGTTGTGTGATAAACATAATTTAATTAAGATAAATGATTGCCTCACCTAGTGCCTTAATGCTCATTTAGATTAAGGGTAGGTTGAGAAGGCTTGGAATGGCTTGTCATCTACCTTGTCTTCCTGAAAGGTAATACGACTCCACATGAGTTTATCTAGGGGCCAAGAATCAGTAGAGACTACCAGGGTAACTCTAGATGAGGGTCGGTAGTCTAGGAAGATTCACTAGGGTAACCTAGAACAACTATTTGATGACACTCTATCCTGAAGCATCTTTTTGGTCTCTTATGTAGAGTCACCCATGTTACTATTGTTGCCTCTGGGAGTTTGTTGTGATTATGTAATTTGGATACTGTCATGTTGTTATGTGTTTGGTAGCCATGTAATGTAATGTCTATTCTTTGTTGTTTGTTTGATTTTTTTGTGGCCTGTCATTATCTCCTAGCATGGAGGGAGTGGACCTTCGAGTACCACGTGGTTGGGAGGAAATTGTGCTATTATCCACTATTGGATCCTCTGACAAATGTTGCTATACTTGGATAACATTGTTCATGGAACTGGTTCCTATCACTTTCTTGTTCGTGACGATGGACGTTGAATGTGTTTGAAGATGTGGATGTTAGTTTTGAGGAGATCATTATCTTCTTTGTATATTTACCTCATGTGTATGAGAGTACTATTTTTCTCGAGATTATGATGTATCAAGATTTATTAAAATTTCACTAGGTGTTATATGGATATGTTTATATCTTGATTGTTTAAAGTTTATGGAAGTGGATCAATCATGTATATGATATGTACTTATGTTTTTATAAATTGAGTTTTATAATGTGACATTCTTATTTTTAATTTTTAAGTAACGTCATCTTGGAATCCTTAAGACAATTGTGTAATCGAATGACTTCTAAAAAAAATATTATTTGGTTAATTTGTACTTTATGCTTTATTTTATTGGATTCCCTGGTGGGGCGTTATAGATGGTATCAGAGCCAAGGTTCTAACACTGGGTACTTTGGACATTTGTGAGCCCATTACGTTGTCCTAGGTGTTAGACTTTGTAGTCATGTTTCCTAATTGTTTGTTTGTCTTGTAATTGAGACTTGCCTTGATTTGTGTAGGACCATGCCTAGACATCAAGGTAGAGGTTGTGGTCAAGGATGAGGTAGTGGTTGTGGAGCTAACCGCTAGGATACTACTCCTTAGAGCTCTCATGAGAGTGAACATGTGGAGCAGCAGGATCCTCGGGTTGATCAGAAAGGTGTGGTCATTAAAGAAAAATCCACACTAGAAGTTCCATCTTGTAAATCTGATGATGAGACCTTGGCCCAGGCTCTCTCTTGGCTCAAAATGGAAAAAGGGAAAAACATCAAATAATCAGAACACTCAGTTAAAGTGAAGAAACCATCCACCATTTGAAATTGGTCGTTGGGGTGTGGACCTAACGTACTTATTTTATCTAAGGAAGAGAAGGAAAGCCTTTGTATACAACCTTCTGCTTCCATGAAGACAATTATGGACTCAGATGAGGACCCTGAGGAAAGTCCCCTATCTGATAGCGAGTAGTCTGTTAGTGGAAGGAGGGATGTAGTACTTTCTTTCTTGTTGCCTTGTTTGACTGAAACTTATTATGTTTGTGTTGTGCACTTGACACTTTTTATAATGTGTATGTTGTACCTTATCTTGTGGCTTCCAGGAGTAAGCCTTATCCTAGGGGGGGAGGATGTAGTACCCCTCCAGTTGCTACTTTATGTATCAATTTTCTTATGTCTGTTTGCTAGTCGTTTAGCTGTTTTGGATACTATATTGTATTGCTTCCAGTTACGACACTGATGTTATGTTAGTTGTTAAACTCGATGGATGATTCATTGGATATCGTGATTATCTGGTTAAGTTCGTATGAAGACATTATGATTGACGTGTGAGTGTTATGGTTAAGTTCTTTCTAATTTTTAATGAGGCTATCATGATGTAATTGATGTTTATGATATAATGATGCTTTCCAGTCCTAGTGAAGAAGATAGTGTAGCACTACTCACTTCTGAGTACCCTACTACATTGTGATTCTTCTTCACAGTGTGTTTTCTGATATATGATAATATGTTTAACAAGTGATGTTTTATGCAGTTATAGGTACCAAGTATTGGCTCCACCTGCTTGGCAAGTCTGAGCATACCCTAATCCAATGAAATTATGTTGGTCTGGAGATAGTGTCAGGTCCTCATTTAAGCCATCGTTCTTCATTGAACGAGTATCTATTTGTCAGCCATTGTGTTGTGTAGTTTGTTTCAGTTGTGTTGTCTTTGTTTGTAATGTTTTGTTTTGGAATTCATTATTTTAGTTAAATGATTATTTATAAATTTATTTGATTAAATGTTTATGTTTATGTTTATGGTTTAATTTATTAATTTAAATTAAACAAGTCAATTAATTAAAAGTGAATGTTAATCTTGTAAAAAGGTATTTATTAAATATAATTGTTGACTTACTTGTGCAAATGGGATTTACATGAAAGACAAATATTTTAAAAGATGTTTTCAACAAGTTATGAATTTTGGATTTGGAGTTGAAAATGTGATTTGGAGTTAAATGGTTGAGTTAGAATTGAATGATTATTTTTAGAATGTATGAATTACAATTAGTTAAGTTTTATGAGTTGGAGTTAATTAAAGGCACTAAAATCGTTTGGGGGTTGCAACTTTGATGCACGACAATGTTTTGGAAGAATTTGCACGGCAGTAGCTTTTAGGAAATTCTTGCATTGTAGTTGTTCTGGAAAAACTTTAATCTTAGTTTTGATTACCAACATATTATTGAGCTGGTTTGTTTTGGATCTCATCATCAAATAGCCAGTGTTTAAAGCAGGATTGACAGAAGCTTTAGATTTCATTTTCAGTTCAGCTTTCAAGTCTTTAAAACAAGTTCCATTTTCGTTTTGCAATATTTTATCTATATTTTCTGAAAAGATTGTTTGAAATTTATCCATTTGGAAATGTATATTCTGTTGTGGGAAAGGAATTATTTCATTAAACCTGCACATATTCAAACAAGGAAACAATTAGGGGAAACTTTCAATATTAAAAGTTAAACATAGCAAAACAATGAATAGAGAAGAATAAATTATCGAAGGAAAAGATTAATAGCTTGAGAATATTTAACAAGAAGGAATAGCTTGCAATAATCTTGGAGACAAATTTTAAGGTAACATGTTTCATAGATTTATTGATATTATGAGTTTGCTTCTTAAATCTATTCGTGCGATCTTCCTGACTATCTTACTTCAGCCTTTTCTTCCTAATGCGTTGATGATGGATCTCGTTAATTATATCCTATAGCTTGTATCTTTTATCTCATGCTAATTTCTCTCTGGCCACATTAAGCCGCACCTACCCTCTCTACATGAATTGGCCTGGCCTTCTGATAACATTTCCTTTTGAACTCAATAAAGATTGAGTTCCAGATAGCGTTGCATGTTGGAATTTGTGCCTACCTTCTTGCATTTGCTTCAAAATAATGTATAAGTTGTTCATTTCCTTATGTTACACACCTCTATTTTATTGTCAATGAGAGCAACCTTGGTTTGGTTGAGGATTCATTCTATTATAGGTTGTGGATGTGTTTGTTGAGTGTGAGTAAAACATGGGAAAACTTTAGTCATGTTCTAATTTTAGATTGTAAGATTTCCTTTGGAAACACTAAATCTTTCCTCATATACCATGTTTTAAGTTTTGATTTTATTTTCATCAAAAAAAATTTATATGAAGACTGTTTCTTACTGTCAAGAATTCAGTCACCATGATTCTGAGTAATTGGCCTCTTTTGATGGCTATATACAAATAAGAGTCTAATTGAGGTCCTGTATTGTAAAATCAACTGAATCTATATCCGATGGGGCCATCCTTATCCTGTGTACAAGTTGCTACACTTAGACTTAGAAGGGTGCAAACATTTATTTATGCTCCTTGATTCATTGGCAACTTGTCCCATCTGCAACACACAGACTTAGAAGGGAATTTGCATTTAAATAACTCTCTGATTCCATCCACTACCTATCACAATGGCAATACTTGAGCATGTTAGAGTGTATAGATTTAGATAAACTCCCTAATTCCATGTGCAACCTAACACATCTATTGCACTTGAACATAGTGAGGTGTATAGATTTAAATTACCCCTTGTAGCTTCTTTAATCGATTTAACTGATAGTGATATTATCTCTATATATTGTAAACTATTCAAAAAGGGTTGATTTTATTTAGATTTATGTTCTTTATAATGATAATGTATTACTATTAATCAGCTGAAGCCAGCTGCGCACTTCTCATATTTTGTTGTTCTTCTTAATCTTTTCTGATTTCTCTAGATCAAAAGCTACCTTTGTAATGCCATATTTTCCCTTATTTGTGTTGTCTTGGGTTTTAATTTCATTCTCTTTGAACTTGCATGTCACCATAACTTAGGACGCATATCTCCTTTACCAAGGAATGTTAACTACCTAATCTTGGTTTGATTTACTGCACTCAACCAAATTGTTGTTGCATGATGTGCATTTATCCTCTTTTATCTTATCTTTGGTGTAATTTAAGTCAACTCATACGTTTGCATGCTAAATTAGTATTTATCATGCATGGCGTGAGTTTCCCCTGTACATGAGTACAACTACAGTCAATTAGTTTTATTTATTATATTTAAGCGAAAATTTATTAAGATTAAACCTTATAAATGAAGGTTTTAGTAAGTATTAAATTCTAATGACTTTATATAGCTGATGAATATACGCAATAGTTCTTTTGTTATTATTTATCATTTGATTTAAATGATAAAAGAAATATCTGCTTTTATTTGTAAAGTTATATTGTGCTTTAAATTTAATTGAAATTTGCATTAATATAGTTTATTAAGATTTAACATTTTTAAATTGATTATTAATTTAGTCATAATATCTATTTTCTAAATCGGTATCTACCATGCATAGTGCATTTTCCTATGCATGGCATATATTCCTTACGGTCCCTGCACACATCTAAAGTTTCTATTTGTTTTTAGGAATTTCTATGGATATCTTAAAGTTCGTTATGATTACATGGTGTGCAGATTATTTAATTCTTATTTGAATTATCTTTTCTTAAATATGTAGAGTGTGTAGACTTTCTTTAAAGTTAACTACAGATAAAGGGATTATATTAAAATTGATAGATTCTTTGATTTATGTATTGAGAATTATATGTTTTAATAATTTTATTATGCAATTTGATTCAATTGTAATTATGTATACATGTAAACAAATATACATTTATTTATAGTTATTTATATATATATAATTAAATTGTTAGCTCTTATATGTTGAATAGTAATATATAATATTCTAGATGAAGAATGATCCTATATTTGTTTAGTTATAAATAAATACTCTTTATTTAGACAATGGATTATCTTTTATGATTTTTGGTCCATGATGTCGTCTTGATGATAGTTTATGATGGGCAGTATTGTGCTAGTTTAAATTTATGAGTATACTGTAAGGAAAGCTAGATATGGAAACAACTCTCCTAACATCAAAACCTCAAGGAAGAATGTAGAGACCCTTTAAGATTTTACAATTACAATCCAATTAAGATGCACTAGAAAGAGATAACAAAAACATAGAAATAGACAAACACATATGAAACTAGATATATGTGGGAAAACCCTTACGAGAGAAAAACCCACCACACCAAGAGAAGTCACTTTGTATTATAGTAATAAACATTAAAAATAGAGTTCTGACTTATCTTTTTGATGTCAGTTTACAACAACATTCACCATGAACAACCTTGTTACAGAACATTCACGTTACAGTCTTCACATAATAGAATTCATCCACTGATCATACAATCACACAACAATCCATCGATCCATCAAACCAGACATCATCTGCTACTCCAGACTATATTCATGTTGCCCCTATCTGTTGAGCTTTCTCTCAATAATGGCTGCAACAGTCCAACTGCTAGCGGTTCCCATTCGGCTTCTTTGATTTTCCAAAGACTCACCATGTAGGATGGTCTTCTCTCGATCAAAGCGATCAACCTATGTTGGCATGTTGGTGAGACACTAATCGT
The DNA here is from genome assembly GCA_007258455.2 of Sequoia sempervirens. Taxonomy (NCBI): domain Eukaryota; kingdom Viridiplantae; phylum Streptophyta; class Pinopsida; order Cupressales; family Cupressaceae; genus Sequoia; species Sequoia sempervirens. The sequence goes on from VDFB02047230.1 coordinate 477,920,899, forward strand.
GTCTCCCCGATGCCACAAGACTTAACCATCAATGTCGCCAAGAGTCATCCTTATTGCCAAGATGTTACATCGAGTCCAGAGAGCTATCGCTCAGACTTTGCCATGTCGCCAAGACCTCATACCGACGATCATCACATGTATTGCTATCACCAAGACTTATTGCTATCAGTGAAACATCATACCAAAGCTTCAAATTCACACAAACGTGAGTTTTCCACTCGGCAAGACAATCATCTTTCACCAAGAGATCATACCGAGCTCTTTATGTTATACCGAAACATCCAATAGTCGGCAAGACTTATTGCTTTCGCCAAGACATCACAGCGAATACTTCATGTCACCTCGAGGACCATTTAATATCGGTGAGACTCTCCATCAGTCGCTAAGACTTCATACCAAAGCCTCCACCTTTGGCGAGACTTCACGTAGTCACTGAGAGTTCTTCCTGAGACCTTTGAGTTACCCCAAGTGAGTACTATCGATGAGACATTCCTAACGGTAAGACTTCTTACCGAACACCCAAGACTCTCCCCGAAGGCTTCAAAAGAAATGTTGTCGGCGAGACTTCGTTCGTCACTGGGACCTCACACTGAAGTAAGACTTTTGGCCAAGGGTCTCCCCGATATATGATATGAATGGCCTGTCAGCCAGAGATCTCCACTCAGCATAGGGTTACAATGACTATCACAAGTCACAGCGATAAGCTCCTTCGGCATGACTTAAACATTGTCTCGGCGACCTGTACAAACCACAAGATCCAAAGCTGCTAGTCGGCTAGACCCAAAGCATGTCACACTAACTTTCCCTTTCAGAGGTTTCAGCCTGTGGGATTGAGACACACATTTCTAACAATCTCCCACTTGATGAAGATCACACAGGCACCTCCAAAGCACAATGAAACTACAGAAAATCATGGGCACTAAGGCCCATCGAACTAGCACACCACCTAAACTTGTTTGTGCTCACCAGCTTCGTCAATGCATCTGCAACATTCTCCATAGTATCAACTTTTTCCAAACTAACCTTTCCATCCTCCACTATATCTCATACAAAGTGGTGATGTACATCTATATGTTTCATCCTGGCATGGAAAGTAGGATTCTTTGCCAGACAAATTGCACTCTGATTGTCACAAAAAATAGTTATTTTCCTTGCATCAAAACCAATGTTAGAACACAAATTTTTTAACCAAACTACTTCTTTACAATCATGTGTAGCTGCCATGTATTCAGCCTCTATAGTGGACAAAGTGACTACAGCCTATCGCTTACTCATCCAACTCACTGCACCACCATTCAATATGAAAGTATATCCATAGGTGGACCTCCTGCTGTCAATGTCCCCTGCCCAATTAGAATCCACATAGCCTCGAATACTGAGAGTCCTCTATGATTCAACCAAGTTCCCATGGTAACACAAAGTAAACTCTGAAGTGCCCTTCAAATATCTGAAAACTCTCTTTACAGCATCCCAATGTGTCCTTCCAGGATTAGCCATAAACCAACTAAGAACTCCCACTTCTTGAGCAATGTCTGGCCTTGTACAGACTATTGCATACATAAGACTGCCAACCACACTAGCATAGGGTACACTGGTCATGTCCTCCATCTTAGTAGGAGATTTTGGGTAGTCTTCAAAAGATAGCTTTGTTCCCTACAAGACTGGAACAACTAGCTACTTGCAATCATTCATGCAAAATCTCTCTAGAACAGTCTTGATATACTTACTCTGACTGAGCCAAAGTTTTCTACTATTCCTATCCTTGGTTATCTCCATCCCCAGAATATACCTTACTGCACCAAGATCTTTCATTTCGAACTTAGCAAACAACTGAGACTTAAGGTCAGAAATCATCAACTTACTATTGCCTATGAACAACATATCATCAACATAGAGAGCAATAATAAGAATTTGATCACTTTTAGCTTTGTAATAGACACAATGATCAGATTTTGATCTCACAAATCCCAAAGACAATACAAAAGTATCAAATTTCTGGTACCACATTCTAGGTGACTGCTTTAACCCATACATAGACTTTTTTAACTTGCAAACCAGTTTATCTTTACCTTTCTCCAAAAAGTGCTCAGGCTGGGACATGTAAATATCTTCTTCAAGATCACCATGAAGAAATGCTATCTTCACATCCATCTGTTGACCTCTAAGTCATACGCTCTGCAAGTGACAAAAGAAATCTGATAGATGTCAGCTTAGCTACAGGAGAAAAAATTTCCCCATAATCAATTCCCTCTACCTGGGAATAACCCTTTGCAACCAACCTCGCCTTATATTTTTCCACACTGCCATCTAGACCAATCTTCTTTTTAAATACCCATTTGCAACCAATAGCTTTTCTGCCTTTAGGAAAGGGCACCAAACTCCAAGTCTCATTCTTTTCTAATGATGCCATTTCTTCATTCATGGCTTCCAACCAAGAGTCCGAATCAGACATTCTAAATGCCTCTTTCACATTCCTAGGCTCATCAGTGATAGAAATTAAAGCATAGGCACAAGTAGAATCTATCAAAGAAAAACCATACCTATCAGGTTGCTTTCTTTCACGAGTTGACCTCCTCACTTGCTGAGGCTGAGGTTCTTCTTCTTCTTCAGAAATTTCAAAACTACTTGAGCTCTCCTCAGTTTCAGGTACATTTTGAATTTTCAATTCCTCTTTATCTGGTGTAGGAGGAATTCCAACTACATCCTTATTTTTTTCTGACTTAGTCTCTGACTGTAGATCCAAGGTAGAAGGCTTCAGCTCACGAAATATTACACTTCTACTGTATACAATCTTCTCGGTATCAAGATTCCAAAGCTTGTATCCTTTTATGCTAGCACTATAGCTAATAAAAATACATTTAACAGCCTTGTTCTCCAACTTAGATCTTTTCTCATACAACACATGAGCATATGCCTCATAGCCAAAAACACAAATATGTCTTAAAGAGGGCTTCTTACCAGACCACGCTTCCAAAGGTGTTTTCTCAACAAGAGCAGAATTTGGAGAATGATTTATCAAGTAACATGTTGTAGTAACTGCCTCAGCCCAGAACTTCTCCTCCAAGCCAGCACTACTCAACATACTTTGTGCTCTCTCCATCACTGTCCTATTGAACCTTTCTGCAACTCCATTTTGTTGTGGAGTATAAGGTGTAGTCTTATGTCTTTTAATCCCATGTTCTTTACAATACCTCTCGAAATCATCAGAAACAAATTCACCACCATTGTCAGTCCTTAAACATTTTATTTTTCTTCCAGTCTGATTTTCTACAAGGTTCTTAAATTCCTTAAACGGAATGAACACTTCTGATTTACTTTTCAAAAAATAAACAAATGTTCTTCTCGAATAATCATCAATGAATGATACATAGTACCTTGACTTAGACAAAGAAGGAACATTCACTGGACCAAATACATCATAATGAATATAATCTAGCAAACCAGAAGATTTATGAGGATTGGAATAAAATGAAACAAGGTGTTGTTTTCCATATATACAATGACATAATTCAAATTCAAGGTTACAATCTTCAAGCCCCTCAACCAGTTTTCTATTCTTCAAGGTTTTTAAACCTTTCTCTCCAATGTGGCCTAGCCTATGATGCCAGAGCATAGTCTTTTCTACTAGAATTTTAACTTCCATAGAGTTTACCAAATCAGGAACATTTCCCTCTTTCCCTCCATGAGTAGCCTTCTGTGACTTTACAGAGACACTGTTGCATTGAACATGTGCATCCAACTTGTACAAGGTACCAATACGAGCACCTCTTGCTAGCACCATTGAGCCTCTATTCATCTTGCAACCATTTCTAGATAACGTGACTTGCACTCCAATATCATTCAACATACTAACAAAAAGTAAATTTCAAGCCAGACCTGGTATATGCATTACATTATTAATTCCCTTCACTCTTCCATCAGGGAATTGAATTCTGACTCTTCCACAACCAACAATTTCCAAAGTTGAATCACTTGCCAAGTACACCTTTCCACCATCGTATTCTTCATACTTCGTGAACCAGTCTCTATGAGATGTCATGTGGAAAGATGCTAAAGAATCAATCAGCCAGACATCATCTAATGTCTATGTAGCCAAGGCTGCAATGAAGGCGTCTGCATCACTCTGAGAAGAGTCATTGTCAGAAGAATACTTCTTCTTCTTCTTCTCGGATTTACAATCCTTTCGGACATGACCTAGTTGCCCATAGTTTGAGCACTTTACCTTGGACTTCTTGCCAGGAGACTTTGATCTCCCCTCTGATTTTGATTTAGATTTCTTGTCATTCTTCTTGCCTTTCTCTTTCGATCTTCCTCTAACAGCAAGAACCTCCTTTGCCATCTCATAATATTTCCTTCTCATCTCTTCTGATAACAAAGAAGCAACAACATCTTCCATCTTGAAACTAGATGTTGTACTCCCAATAGCCATCACCAGGTGATCCCATGAATCTGGAAAAGAACACAATATCAGCATACAATGATCCTCTTCATCAATCTTCACACCAACAGATGTTAACTGTGCAATCAACATGTTGAATGTGTTCAAATAATCAACTACAGACCCTCCTTCCTGCATTCTCAAGGTGTACAACTTCTTCCTCAGGAACAGTTTATTCACCAAGGATTTCCCCTGATAAATAGATGCTAGTCTCTTCCACAAGGAAGATGCAATCTTCTCTTCATGCACATTGAGAAGAATGAAGTCTACCAAACAGAGCCTTATCAACCCCTTAGAATTTCTATCTGCAAGGTCCCAATCTTCTTGCTTCATGCTTGTAGGCTCAGTTCCAGACATAGCAATCCAAAGATCATGATCAACCAATAGATCTTCCATCTTAAGTTTCCACAACTCAAAATTGTTGCCATTGAATTTCTCTATTTCAATCTTTCCTGACATGCTAGCCATCTCAATCTATAATTAGAATTAACAAAATTCTACAAGACTCCCACATAACAGAAATTGACACAAAAAACCCAATGTACCCACAAGGATAACACAACTGGCCAGGCTTTGATACCACTTGTAAGGAAAGCTAGATGCAGAAACAACTCTCCTAACGTCAAAACCTCAGGGAAGAATGTAGAGACCCTTTAATATTTTACAATTACAATCCAATTAAGATGCACTAGAAAGAGATAATAGAAACAGAGAAATAGACAAACACATATGAACACCAAATATACGTGGGAAAACCCTTACGGGAGAAAAACCCACCACACCAAGAGAAGTCACTTTTTATTATAATAATAAAGATTACAAACAGAGTTCTGACTTATCTTTCTGATGTCAGTATACAATAGCATTCACCATGAACAACCTTGTTACATAAAATTCACGTTATAGTCTTCACATAATAGAATTCATCCACTGATCATACAATCACACAGTAATCCATCGATCCATCAAACCAGACATCATTTGCTACTCCAGACTATATTCATGTCACCCTTGTCTGTCGAGCTTCCTCTCAGTAATGGCTACAACAGTCCAACTGCTAGCGGTTCCCATTCGGCTTCTCTGATTTTCCAAAGACTCACCATGTAGGATGGTCTTCTCTCAGTCAAAGTGATCAACCTGTGTTAGCATGTCAGTGAGACACTAACCGTGTATCCCCGATGCCACAAGACTTAACCATCAATGTCGCCAAGAGTCATCCTTATTGCCAAGATGTTACATCGAGTCCATGTCGCCAAGACCTCATACCGATGATCATCACATGTATCGCTATCGCCAAGACTTATCGCTATCGATGAAACATCATATTGAAGCTTCAAAGTCACACAGAGGTGAGTTTTCCACTCGGTGAGACAATCATCTTTCGCCAAGAGATCATACTGAGCTCTTTATGTTATATTGAAACATCCAACAGTCGGCAAGACTTATCACTTTCGCCAAGACATCACAGTGAATACTTCATGTCACCTCGAGGACCATTTACTATTGGTGAGACTCTCCATCAGTCGCTAAGACTTCATACTGAAACCTCCACCTTCAGCGAGAATTCACTTAGTCGCTGAGAGTTCTTCCCAAGACCTTTGAGTTACCCCGAGTGAGTATTGTCGGTGAGACATTCCTAACGGTAAGACTTCTTACCGAACACCCAAGACTCTCCTCAAAGGCTTCAAAAGAAACATTGTCGGTGAGACTTCATTCATCGCTGGGACCTCACACCGAAGTAAGCCTTTCGGCCAAGGGTCTCCTCGATATATGATATGAATGGCCTATCGGCTAGAGATCTCCACTTGGCATAGGGTTACAACGACTGTCACAAGTCACAACAATAAGCTACTTTGACGTGATTTAAACATTGTATCGGTGACCTGTACAAACCACAAGATCCAAAGCTGCTAGTCGGCCAAACCCAAAGCATGTCACACCGACTTGCCCTTTCAGAGGTTTCAGCCTGTGGGATTGAGGCACACATTTCTAACATATACTTTTGAGTTATGAGTCCTTTTGCTTCCAGAGGCTAGAAGGATGATTTGAGGTATGAGCTTTTAACGTTTGTTCATTGTTGTTTTAAATACCTTGATCTATTTTGGGACTTAGCCATGCAAAAGTTATTTGTCACCTTTGAGGTGTTTGAAAATGTTTCATGATTGGATCATGAATGAGATATGTTTTATTATGGCATTGTTTCATACCCATGTTGGCTTTCCTTGGTATTTTGATGTCGAGTCATGATTTTAGGAAGAGTGGCTTGTGATGGGGGCCAAAACCCTAAGTGGTTTCCAGGGCAACCTATCGTAGGTTTTTGTAATTTAGTGGAAACGTAATTAATGTACACGGGGTTGGGTGATAAACATAATTTAATTAAGATAAATGATTTCCTCACCTAGTGCCTTAATGCTCGTTTAGATTCAGGGTAGGTTGAGAAGGCCTAGAATGGCTTGTTGTCTACCTTGTCTTCCTAAAAGGTAATACAACTCCACACGAGTTTGTCTAGGGGCCAAGAATCAGTAGTCTAGGAAGATTCACAAAGGTAACCTAGAACAACTATGTGATGACACTCTATCCTGAAGCATGTTTGTGGTCTCTTATGTAGAGTCATCTGTGTTACTGTTGTTGCCTCTAGGAGTTCATTGTGATCATATAATATGGATAATGTCATGTTGTTATGTGTTTGGCAGCCATGTAATGTAATTTCTATTCTTTTTTGTTTGTTTGATTGTTTTGTGGCCTATCATTATCTCCTAGCATGAAGGGAGTGGACCTTTGGGTACCACACGGTTGGGAGGAAACCGTGCTATTATCCACCATTGGATCCTCTTATAGATGTTGCTATACTTGGATAACATTGTTTGTGGAGCTGGTTCCTTTCACTTTCTTTTTCGGGATGATGGACGTTGAACGTGTTCGAAGACGTGGATGTTAGTTTTGATGAGATCATTATCTTCTTTGTATATTTACCTGATGTGTATGAGAATACTCTTTGTATTGACATTATGATGTATCGAGATTTATTAAAATCTCACTAGGTGTTATCTGGATATGTTTATATCTTGACTGTTTAAAGTTTATGGAAGTGGATCAATCATGTATATGATATGTACTTATGTTCTTATAAATTGAGTTTTATAATGTGATATTCTTATTTGTAATGTTTAAGTAACATCGTCTTGGAATCCTTAAGACAATTGTGTAATCGAATGACTTTTATAAAAAAATTATTTGGTTAATTTGTACTTTATGCTTTATTTTATTAGATTCCCTGGTGGGGCATTATAGTAATTGTAAAACCAAATACAATAGGCTCACTTTCAAAGGGCTCACTTCCCTTAAGAGAAGAAGGGATCACTTGAAGATTACAAAAATGAATAAAGAAGACTATTATAATGAGAAATCCATCTCAGAGCAACAAAAAAGTTCCACCACTACACCACCAGTACATTCACACTCTCTTTAAAGAATATAGACATCTTATGCTCACTTCTAGTAGTATTAGTAGTTTAAGCTCACACTGCACTTCACATTTTCCCACATCACAATTCACATTACACACACTCCATACTTACATCCTCCATCAACTCAATAGATATATATAACCATCACAACCTTGAAAATAAAATTTACAAGGTTGGCTATGCACCTCAACCATAAAAATTCAAATTAGGTCAGTATTAAGAATTCCCATGATGGAGAGGAATGAAAGTGGACCACACCACATATTAAATCATACCTAAATCCACTCATACATGTCATGCCACACTTCCTTAAACATTGAAGCAAATCCATAATTAGTGTAAACACTCAAGTTCGACCGAACTTGTGTTAACAACATTAATCATTTTGAGTACACGCTTCACCAAATCCATAGGTGACTCACAGACTACACACAAAACTCAAACATAATCTGGAATATTCCACAAACACCCTAAAATCCAACAAATTCCTTTGCAAAAACTTTCACCTGAAGAATGTACCATCTTGTACAGCTAGTTAACCTTCCACATATTTTAACTAAAGAATCCAACCTTGTGGAGCACCAAAATTTTAAAAAAGTTCAGATTGAAGCTAGATATGAGAAATTTAATCATACCTTCAGATTTTCAAGACCGGAAACCATATTGTGGAGCAAAACAATTTCTCTTAGACAACACTAATTTCATAGTTCACACACTGGTGAACATAACTTTCTCTACACAATGATTTAGGACAAGAAAATTTGAATATAACACTTTAGAACACCTTTGATCAACATATTTGAACTACACAAGAAGATCTTCAATACAGAAGAAATGTAGAGAGAAAACCAAAACACTACTCTGCTATACTCTTTACCACATTGTCTCCTCTTCTATTCAAATTTTCTCAAAAGTACTTGGGAATTAAGTACCAAAAACACATTCTCATCATCTAAAAAAATTCCTCAACCGCACAATAGGTTGAACATCCACAAACATATGCTCATTAAAGCAACACTAGAGGTTGACATCAATGATACTACTAATGACAACATAATGCAACCAGTCAAAGCATCTCCATTGGGTGACATCAATGCAACAAAAAAAGATCTATTGACATAAATGAAAAGAAAAACTCCCAACAATATCTTCCTTTGTCATTGATGGAAATGTTAATAGCACTTGTATTATCACAAAATTTAAAAACAGGTTCACCATATACCACTCTAATATCCTTTAAATTCTACTTCATCCACAACAATTGTGTGCAACAAGATGTTGTAGCAATATATTTTGCTTCTAGAGTAGATAATGACACTAAATCTTGCTTTTTGCTTAGCCAAGACACCAACCTGTTTCTAAGAAAGAATGCACCACCACTTGTACTTTTTATTTCATCCACACAACCTACCCAATTTTCATTTGTATAAGAACTTAGAGAGAAATCACTATCCTTTGGATACCACAAGCCATATTCTGGAGTGTCCTTCAAGTATTTCAATATTCTCCTCACTACTGCTACATGTGACTCTTTGGGATCTTCTTGAAATCTAGCCACAAGAAAAAACTCATGCATTATATATGATTTGGTAATAGTTAGATACAAAATTCCTCTAATCATTGATCTATACTTGCTCTAACCAGCCTTAGAGGATTCATCATTCTTTCTCAACTTGCAACTAGTAACTGTATGAGTACATACCGATTTAGAATCTTCCATTCCAAACTTCTTCAACATTTCCTTGACATATTTTGATTATGAAACAAATATACCTTTTTCTATCTAATTGATTTTTAGTCCAAAGAATAAATTCATCTCCCTAAAAATTGACATTTCAAACTCATTCTACATCTTTTCTACAAATATCTTGCACATAACTTCATTTCCTCCAAAAATTATATCATCACTATACACAGCCAAAATAAAAATTGTTATTTGCGATACTTTTCTTGAATCCTTGTTGCAATAAGTATCTATCCAATCTTGCATACCAAGCTCTAGGAGCTTGCTTGAGTCCATACAATTTCTTCTTAAATCTATAGACCATATTATGGTTATTTGATAACTAAAATCCTTCTAGTTGTTCAATGTATACTTCTTCCAATTAACCATTCATGAATGCAGACATCACATCCATCTAATATACTAATATAATTTGAAATCCTTATGTGTTGTAAAATCCAAAAACATCCTAATAGCTTCCATCCTTGCCACTGAAGAAAATGTCTCTTCAAGGTCTATTCCTTCCACTTCTAAGTAACCTTTACACATAGGACTTGTTGTATTCCTAAAAACTTATCCATTCTCATTCAGCTTATTCTGGAACACCCACTTAGTTCCAATCACATTCTCTTTTGTTGGTCTTTGGACAAGTTCCCAAGTTTGATTTTTCTCAATTTTCATTAGTTATTCTTCCATAGCCTTGATCCAATACACATCTTTTCTATAATGTCCCCATTAAAAGATAAGTATTGGTCTTTTATTTAAAACAACATTTTTTTCATTTTTTTCAATAATAATATTTATGCAATAAATTATACAAATGCATATATATATAGATATATATCTATAGACATATATAATTATTATCCATCATATAAATTAATTAAGTGGCAGATCCCTCTAAAGAATTTACAATTAGAAATACATAACTAATCTTATGTCTCCCTTAGACAGATCGCTTAAAGGAAGAGACACGACTTTCCACTAATAGATATTTAAGGTCATTGGAGAATAAGATATCATCACGAAAAAACCAAGTTGTATCCTATAGATCGAATCATCATCTTGTATTTTGAAATTCAAGGAAAATTAGGAGAACAACAATCTAAGTAAGAAGGTATTCTACAGATTCAAGAGACTTAATCGATCCATTTCCAGGTAGTGAACCACCCAACAAGGAAGCAAAGAGTTAGAGTGATCATCAAAGAATAAGTTAAGAGAAGGATCAGTGACTGATAAAGAATAAAAGGCAGTCAACATAAGGAAGGATGTCTACACATCTTAAAACATAAGATTGAACTAGCAAAGCTGAAATCAATCAGGTCCATTGCACCAAACCCGATTATCACAAGAGATCAATCAATACATTGGAAAAGCATCAAGCTTACATTCAAAGTTTGAGCTATTTTTAGCATTACTCACATGAAAGAACCTCGCATATAGACTGTTAATTCATTTATCATACCTTCCATCATAAACAACTAAATCTAAATATAATGAAGTTTAATATTGAGATCCTTTGGTTATTCAAGAATTAGTGGTTGTGAAAATAAATTATCTTGATTAAATAAGGGAACATCACAGTGGTATCAGAGCATCTTTTTTACCATCCCATGGGAAATCATGCAAACATACAACTGAAGAGGTTCCAAGAACAACACACTAGGGAATGACCTCATGAGGGATGAGCTTAGAACTTTCATAGAATAGACCAACAAAATATTTGAGGAAACTAATCAAATAATCCTTCAGGCTCTTCAAAACATAAACAACAATAACACTCATGAAAGGGTCACCCCAAGAAGAGAAAAACCTTCACACCATTCTAAAAATGAGCATTCAACCCAAACCTCTATGTTGAGACCAACCACGCCCCCATTCATCCCAAGTGAAAAAGTGATAGAAGAAGGAGAAGATCCGAACACAACTAGCGTAGAAGACCTTGCTCAAGCATACATTTCATTGGACCCCGCAATACAAAAATGCATACCATTCAAGGAATATTATGAAGTTAAAACCTAAGCCAATCGAAATAAGAGGAAGCACCATTCTGATAAAGACCTAAAGTCCAGAATTAGTAAGATGTCCTTGCCTTGTTTTCATGGGTCCGAGAAGCTTAGCACACAATCATGGGTCCAAAAAATTGATACTTATCCCTCAACCCCATGACGGAAGAAAATGCCATTAAATTTTCCATTCTCCACCTATCGAGAATAGCTTTCGATTGGTGGCATCATGGAATAATCACCCAAGTCCATAAAAATGTAGTCACTTACAGTGAATTCACTCAAAATTTCACTAATAGATTTGATAAAAAAACATCCTGAGTGGTATTTCAAAGAACTCACCCAACTTAGGCAACATGGAACCATGGAGGAATTTGAAAATGAGTTCCAAAAACTAGTAGTCATGGTCCCTGACCTATCCCAAAGAAGGATTACCTACTTGTTCATTGAAGGACTCAAAGAACCAATCAAGAACATAGTAAACCCATTTGAACCACAAACCGTGGGAGAGGCAATCCAAAAATCCATGAAATTTGAAAACAACAATTCAAAATAAAAAATGAGGAACTCCTCATCCAAGTCACAACCCAAACAAGATTAGCCAAGAAGGGATAATAAAGGAAGAACATGCTACTTTTTCCATGAACCATGGGGACAAGGACACCATTGTAACAACAAGGAAGCAATCCAACCAAAGGAAGAATTGAATAGGAAAAATAGATGTTTTAAGTTCAAAGAACCAAGGGAAGAAAACCACTAATGTAAGAGAGGAAAATTACATAAAATGGAAGAAGCATCGAATGAAGAAAATCCTACCAAAAGGACTAAAGGGGAACTGAAAAAACAAGGGACCTTAGCAGTCATTTCCCAAACAAATGAACATAGACCCTTTAGAATCAAAGGAACAATAAAAGGGAAGAAAATCATTGCATTGGTAGATAGTGGGGCTTCCCACAACTTTATTAGCAAAAAATTAGTATAAAAAAGGAAGCTAAAGACTCAAAACTTCAACGGATTCAAGGTATCACTAGCAAATGGATCCATGGATCAATGCACCAAGATCATTCCTCAATTAGAAAACAATTTGGGGGAACATACCATAAGAGGAGATTTCTATGTTGTCAACCTACAAAATGATGTCATCTTGGGGATGCCTTGGATAAGCTCCCTAGGAAATTTTACCATGGATAACCCAAACTTGGAAATATGCTTCAAGCATCAAGGATAAGACGTTGCTTTAAAGGGATTTCCCAATGGATCTCCCAAGGTGGTATCATACAAAAGGATGGAAAGGATTGTAAGGCATGGCCAAGGAGAATGGATAGCACAATGCATGGTGCTAAATAAAAAACCTTCACATAAGCAAGCAATCCACATAAAAATCCAACCTATTCTAAAAAGACATGAGAAGATGTTTGGAGACATCCCCCGATCTACCTCCAAAGAGGGGGTTTGAGCATTCCATAGAATTGGAAGAAGGAGAAAAACCAGTGACAACCACCCCTTATAGGCATCCCTAAAGGTTCAAGAAAGAGATTGAGAAGACCATCAAAGAATTACTAGAGATGGGATACATTCAACCAAGTAATAGCCCCTTTGCATCATTTGTCGTACTAGTCAAAAAGGACAACACTATGTGAATGTGTATAGATTATGGGGCCTTGAACCATAAAACTATTAAGAATTGGTATCCAATCCCAAGGATAGATGAGTTATTAGATGAACTCTATGGGGAAAGATATTTTTCCAAAATTGATTTACGGTCAAGTTATCACCAAATCCGGATGAAAAATGAAGATGCACCAAAGACAACATTTTGATGTCAGTATGGGAATTTTGAATTTCTAGTCTTACCATTCGGTCTCACCAACACCCTTGCCACCTTCCAATCATGCATGAACCACATTTCTTGTCAACAACTAAGCAGGTTTCTACTTATCTTATTTGATGATATATTGATCTATAGAAAAACCTAGGAAGAGCATCTCCAACACATTGAGGAGTCTTAAGTATTCTAGAATCAGAGTCCCTTTTCACAAAGATGTTAAAATGTGAATTTGGAATAGAAGAAATACTCTACTTGGGACGTAAAATCAATGTAGGAGTGAGCATGGATGAGGAGAAGATTAAGGCCATCAAAGAATGGCCCAAACCAAGAACCTTGACTCAACTTAGAGGCTTTGTTGGATTATGTAGCTATTATAGGAATTTTGTAAAGGGCTTCTCCAATTTGGACGCTCCTCTCACAGATTTGAGAAAAAGAGGTGCCTTTATGTGGAATGACTATTGGTTAATAGATTTATCACCTCAGTTTATACTCCTTTTTCCCACAATGATGACAACCTGACCAACAGTTGAGCCACTTGCATCGATAATTGCAAGTAATCTCTGCTTGTTTTACAAGGTGTAGCTACCTTCAAGAGATATGCAATGAATAAAGACTGGGTATGCTTTTTACCAAAAAGTAGAAAAGGAAACTAGCACCTACCCATAACCATAAAAAATATATGTGAAAGGTCAAACCTAAGATTAAGTAAATGCAAGTAAATGACACAGAGTTCATCTTCCCTCCACCAACGAATGATATCCAGGGAAAGAAAGAACAACAGACTCTTTTCAAGAGCTAATTTAATCCAAATCCAAAGTTTTAGAATTAAATGCATATACAACCCATTATAACAAAATGACATTGAAGAATAACCACAAGGAAACACGGTTCATTTCCATTTAAAGAAAACATTAAGAAATTCAAAGATTTGAAAATATCCTCTTTATTTCTCCATTGCCAAAGCATGAGTCCGCAGACTCCATATTTCTATACAACGAAACTGCATGAAAAGATAACCTAGCTACTCCCCTATTCCCTCAAAAATAACTCCTCCTCCTACTCTCAAAAGATTCTATCTTTATAGAATTTTCCAAGCCAAAAATGTATCTAAACGTAACTATTCATAATGGTCTTTAAAGTAACCATCAACAAGAAAGTGACCTTAAATGAAAATGGTTACGTTAAACCAAAATTGGGTTACCACCATTAATTACAAAAAGATTTCATGCAAAGAAAGAAAATTAAATTGTCATAGGTGGTGGACATTCTCCACAACCAGATGCATCTCCATAAAAAGGTTGTGCAACTCAAAACATTCCTCTTCTTCCTCTAGGATGAAGATTGCCCTATGATATTAGGCATAGCTGATCTTTTCCTTCTAGGCAAGTGTGCGCAATTGGGAGATAATATCAATTTTCTCTTCCTCGGGCCAGTTCAAGTCAAGTTTCAGGGCAGGCATAGGTTCACCATCCCATGTTTCATCGCTTGTAGGAAGCCCCATTTCAAACTTGCCTTGGTCAATAAGAAAATAGGACTCAACAATACCACCATCTTTCTATGTAAACAAGCTTATTCAATTATGTCGGTAGGTAATGATGACCTTTAATTTTTCAATATCGTGCTACCATCTTAGTGAGCTCCATTACACTTTCCATTTAAGAGGTCTAATTAATGCATCATTGGTTGAGGACCAGGCCTTAGGATGGAGCTTGCATTTCATAACTCCCAAAAATACAACCACACGATACACCATACAAGTAATTAAATGGGATGGTGATGTTTTGAAAACCAAGGAGATTGCTTGAAAGTCACAGGGTTGCAAAAAATCCGAACCATAGAACTGCATGTCGCAGGTTCTAAGATTTCAAGAACTTTCGATACACCAATAATTTAGACAAGGATGAGGAGAATGAAGGATCGGGTCATCGGATTATTATGCAACTTCTGAACCTCGTGACTTGGTTATGAAAACACAAGGTTCAGTGACCAAGGTTATGAAACTTGTGAGGACCGTGACTACGAATGAATTAAAGGCATGGAATGGAGACCATCTAATTTAGGGGAGGGAAATTGCATGTTTTAAAATTTAGAGGGTAACATTGGCTCTGATTGGGGACTGCATTTCCTGGTGAAATGTAGAGAATTCCATAATCATTGGGCAGACCATTCCAAGCCCATTGGGAAATGAAGTCGAAAGGAATAGCAAAGGAAAATAAGGAGCCAAAGCAAGCCAAAAATAGGACAAAATGGAAAAGGAAACAACTACACACTACCAACACAACAAAATTCCCTACTATGTACATGGTCATGAAGACCCTACCTCAAGTGACTCCAAAATGACCATGCAAAGCCATTGCAAGGCTAGGAGAAATAGAAACCTATGCAGAATAATGTTGGATGAATGAGGAGTCCACAAGTAACCAGTGGAAAACTTGTGATCACCATAAATAAACTGATAAAAATGGATTCACATAAAAATATCCTATCGGTGACCTAGTGTTCAAGAAGCCAGTCTTCATTATACACTTCTCCAATTTGACAACTCACATCAACATTTCCTAGCATATGATTACCATCATATGTCTGAATAGCGCTAGGTGTGACCTCATCATGCACTTGGTTTGACCAGCCAGGAGAAACCAAACCTCAAATTAGACAACCCACACACAAACTATCAGATGAAAAAATTTCTTTGGTGCCACATGTATAGACGGTTGCATCATTTGAAAATCTTGAATTTTGACCTGCAACATATATTTTACTATGTCCTTGCATACAATCTACTTTTCTGGCAGTAGAGAGAGAATCATTCAAATCAAAAGACTAATCATCAACCCCATGAAAAACTAGAAGTTAGACTGAAAATTTTCATTGCAAATATTATTTTCATGTGACTGAAAATTATCCCCAATCAGAACAATTTCCTCTTTCTCTATAAAATCTCATATAATTTTTTTATGATTTACTTCATCACCTATGTTCATATCCTACAAATTAGTCATAGAAACTTCTTCTCCACACAAAAATTCATCATTACTCACATGAAGGCACCAATTTGGAATATAAAAAACATGAGGCTCATCACACTTGTCTACTTGATTAGAGCTATCATGGTTGTTTATAACATCATTTTCCAATTCTTGTTCAAAAATTTTGGTATTCAGATTTTCAAAATGAAAAGATTCAAGCACAAAACCATCCCTGACCTCTTCTTGCAGCCCAACCTCAATTTCATCTTTGCTAAGGAAATGTGAAGGCATTATATTCAATTTGTGTGCAATTGGGAGAGAATACATTCAAGATTTCATCTTTATGTTGTGTACTTTCAAGTTGTTCTTTCTCATTTGTGAAAGTGAATGATTTTATTTCTACAAAATATAAAGAGGCTAAAGCAACATTATCTGCACTACTGAACTCATCATTTGTATTATGAAAGGGTTGTTCATCTTCTACATCACATGGGGGACTTACAGATACATCATTATCTCTCTCACTATGCAAACAATAAACTTCCATTCTCTTGTTCACATGAGGTCTCACTTCTACAACACTTTCCTTATCTCTACCAAAATGATTTGAATCAAAAATAATGATATTAGAGTATTCAAAAAAAGGAGGTTGAGCATCTTAGAAACACAGGCTAAAAACTTGGTTTTTGTATGACTAGTTTCATCATAGGTTCACAAATTAAATGAACCATACAACATGATTTTCTTCCCATAATCCACTTGATATCAAATCATCTTCTAACTTAACAACCTCTTGTTGTGCAACCTCTATGTCATTCAATCTACTTCTTTTTAATTCAAATTAAACATTTGGATGCAAAGAGGAAATAAAAATGCAAAGCTGAAGTTGATTACTTGGTTGAATGGGTGCAAGAAATTTTCTAAGTAGCCTGTTGAATCTATCCACAAAGTATTTGATGGATTTTCCATTTTTCTTTTGAATATTAAAAAATTGACATAGCAAAGAAGCCTCATCAATAGGACCTTTATATCTTTCCAAGAACTTCTTCTTCAATGAATCCCAATCAGTAATGCACTTATCTTTTAAATAACAAAACCAATCTGCCGCAGGCCCAATAAGAGATTCAATAAATAATTTGACAAAAACATCTTCTTTACTTACCCCCAAGATACCACAGGCAACTATGAATGCTAGAATTTAGTCCTCAACATCTTGAGATCCTTCTCCACTGAATTTTGGAAAATACTTTCTTGATCCTTCAGGTAATGGTGAGTATACAGGAAAAGAAAGAGGACCAAAATTATTTCCCCATGGCTAGGAAGAAATCAATGCCATAATGAAAATTTGAAAATTAAATCAGCATAGGTCTTCACTAGAACAAAATATTTTTTAGTACATTTCATCAAACAGAGCCGCTAGCCTCCATCCTCAGGGAGGCACATTTAAATTTTTGGGGAAAACAAGAGCACCGTTCTTCAATTTTGAATCCCCAGTAGAGTCACCAAAAATTTGTTGGTTAACAGATTTATCACCTCAGTTTATACTCCTTTTTCCCACAAAAATGACAACTTGACCAACAGTTGAGTCACTTGCATCGATATTTGCAAGAACTCTCTACTTGTTTTACAAGGTGCAACTACCTTCAAGACATATGCAATGAATAAAGATTGGGTATGCTTTTTACCAGAAAGCAGAAAAGGAAACTAACACCTACCCATAACCATGAAATAGATGTGAAAGATAAAACCTAAGATTAAGTAAATGCAAGTAAATGACACAAAGTTCATCTTCCCTACACCAACGGATGATATCTAGGGAAAGAAAGAGCAACAGACTCTTTTCAGGAGCTAATTTAATCCAAATCCAAGGTTTTAGAATTAAATGCATATAGAACCCATTATAACAAAATGACATTGAAGAATAACCACAAGGAAACACAGTTCATTGTCATTTAAAGAAAAAATTAAGAAATTCAAAGATTCAAAAATATCCTCTTTATTTCTCCATTGCCAAAACATGAGTTCACAGACTCCATATTTTTGTACAACGAAACTGCATGAAAAGATAACCTAGCTACTCCCATATTCCCTACAAAATAACTCCTATTCTCGAAAGTTTCTTTCTTTATAGAATTTTCCAAGCCAAAAATGTATCTAAACGTAACTATTCATAATGGTTTTTAAAGTAATTGTCCTCCAGAAAGTGACCTTAAACGGAAATAGTTACATTACACCAAAATTGGGTTACCATCATTAATTACAAAAATATTCCATGCAAAGCAAGAAAATTAAATTGCCGCAAGTGGTGGATCATTCTCCACAACCAGTCGCATCTCCATAAAAAGGTTGTGTAGCTCGGCGCATTCCTTTTCTTCTTCTAGGACAAAGATTACCCTATGATATTGGGCGTAGCTGGTCTTTTCCTTCCATGAAAGTGTGCGCAATTGGGAGATAATATCAATTTTCTCTTCCTTGGGCTAGTTCAAGTCGAGTTGCAAGACATGCATAGGTTGACCATCCCATGTTTCATCACTCGCAGGAAGCCCCATTTCAAATTTTCCTTGGTCGATAAGTAAATAAGACTCAACAGTACTGCCACCTTTCTCTGCAAACAAGCTTATTCAATTATGCTAGTAGGTAATGATGACCTTTAATCTACCAAAGTCCTAATACCACTTTAGTGAGCTTCATTACACTTGCCATTTAAGAGGTGTAATTAATGCATCATTGGTTGAGGAGCAGGCCTTAGGATGGAGCTCGCATTTCATAACTCTTGAAAAGAAAGCCACACGATACATCGTACAAGTATTTAAATGGGTTGGCATCATTTTGAAAACCAAGGAGATTGAATGAAATTCACGGGGTCACGAAAAATCCAAACCATAGAACTGCATGTCACGGGTTCCAATATTTCAAGAACTTCTAATACACTAATCATTTAGACAAGGATGAGGAGAAATACGGATTGGGTCATCAAATTATTATGCAACTTTTGAACCTTGCGACTTGGTTATAAAAACACAAGGTTGGGAAACAAAGGTTATGAAACTTGTGAGGACCACAACTATGAATGAATTAAAGGCATGGAATGGAGACCATTATAATTTACGGGAGGGAAATTGCATGTTTTAAAATTTAGAGGGTAACAATGAACAAGCACAACAAGCCTTTGAACAACTCATGAAAGCCATGAGCACTTGCCCAGTCCTTGCCATTCCTGACTTCACACTACCATTTGAGATACAATGTGATGCCTCCAGAGAAGGAATCAATGTAGTTCTCATGCAAAGGAAACACCCAATATCCTTTGAAAGACAAAAGCTAATTGAGGCAGAAAAGCACTACTCTACCTATGACAAAGAAATGTTGGGAATTATGTATGCCCTAGCGAAGTTCCAACAATACCTAGTTTGTGGGAGATTCATCATCAAAATACATCATAATAGCCTATGGTACTTCTTGCATTAAAAATATCTTGATGATCTGAAACAAAAGTGGGTAAGCCAAGTTCAAGCATATGACTTTAACATAGAGTACGTTAAGGGAACCAATAATGGGGTGCCAAATGCTTTATCTAGGTGGCCCTATCTCAACACCATCACAAGCATTGCAAAGGATTGGAAAAATGATATTTTTGCCGAGTATGCCAAAGATGCACAATCCTTTGATATTTTAGAGGGGAGAATATCAAATGAGGAATACAAGATATGGGATGATCTCATCTTATATAAGGGAAGAATATTTCTTGTTCCACATTCAAAGATAAAAAACAAAAATATTAAGGAGTTCCATGATAGCCCTTTGGAAGGTCACCAAGGATACTACAAAACATACAAACAAATTAGAGAGGTTTATTCATGGAAGGGATTGAAGGGTTATGTGCTCAAATATGTACAGGAGTGTATGACTTTTCAACAAAATAAAGTGGAGAAAAATCATCCAGGAGGTCTACTACAACCCCTACCCATCCCCAACCAAAAATGGGAAACTATCTCAATGGACTTCATAATCAGATTGCCGAAGGTGCATGGAAAAGATAGTATTTTGTGGTAGTGGACAGATTTTCTAAGCATTTCCACTTCTTTTCCATTTCATCAGAATACAAAGCATCCTGGGTAGCAGAATTATTCTTTAAAGAAGATTTTCATCTTCATGGGATACCTAAAATAATCATTAGTGACAGGGATAGTAAATTTCTTAGCCAGTTTTGGAAAGAAGTTTTCCGACTAGCAGGGACCAATCTAACCCCAATTACAATTTACCACCCACAAAATGATGGGAAAATAGAAATAGTTAACAAGTGGATAGAGGGTTACCTAAGGGATTATGTCACAGGTCAACAAACAACATTGATAAAATTTCTACACTGGGGTAAGTATTGTTATAATACCACCCACCACATGTCAATTGGAATGATCGCTTTCAAGGACCTATATGGATATGAAGCTCCTTCCTTTGAAAATTTGGTCACCTAGGAGAGCAAAGCGAAAAAGTGCAGAGAACTTCATACCAAAGAACATTGATCTCATGAAGACTCTTAAGGAAAACTTGCAGAAAGCCTAGAACCAACAAAAAATCTATGTTGATCGACATCGCATAGAAAGGACATTTGAAATTGGAGATCTAGTATTTTTATGGATACAACCATACAAGCAAGCATCAATCAAAAAGAGTGGGGCTGAAAAGCTAAATCAATGATTCTATGGTCCTTACAGAGTTACAAGAAGGGTAGGCGAGATCGCTTATGAGTTAGAGCTACCAAAACATAGCAAGATCCACAATGTCTTCCATGTACCCAAGCTTAAAAAGGTCCTTGGGAAACAAGTCCTTCCTTGCATTGAGTTACCTCCACTAGATGAGGAGGGGCAACTCACCTTAGAACCAGAATTCATCATTGACACTAGAGATAAGAGATTAAGGAACAAGGTCATCACCAATTTCTTAATTAAATGGAAGGGACTCCCTGAAGATGATGCTACATGGGAAAAGGAAGAAACTATTAAGGCATTTAGAAATAAACAAAGTCAAGAATGGGAAAGACCCTAAAGACAAGGGATAAACTAACTATTTTTTATAATATTCTTTATATAAGTAATAAATCAATTCCCCTGCACAGGGATCATCCTTGAGAAAAATGTATGATGTTATAGAAATACAGAGATATAATAATTAAGGTGGACTTACCATAAGGCCTAGGAAGAGGTTAGTTGTAATGATTGTTACAATATTTTTCCCAAGCTACTAAGGTAACCAAAAGATTTGAGAAATCGTAGTTGTAACAATTGTTGCAACCTTTCTCTCAGATTAAGGCTAGGCATGCTCCAAGAATGGGGTACCTAGAAGACTTGAGAAAGTTTAGTTCTAACAATTGTTGCAACCTTTCTCTCAGATTAAAGTTGGGTATGCTCAAGAAATGAGGTACCTAGAAGATTTGAGGAAGTTTAGTTGTAACGATTGTTAAAACCTTTCTCTTAGATTAAGGTTGGGTATGCTGAAGAAATGAGGTACCTAGAAGATTTGAGGAAGTTTAGTTGTAACGATTGTTACAACCTTTCTCTTAGATTAAGGCTGGTTACACTCCAAAAAATGAGTTATCCAAAAGAATTAAGGAGATTAGATGTAATGATTCTTACAGTCTCTCTCTCTCAAATACAAATAGATACAAGTATATCAGGACATGAAGATCATTAAGGAAGAAGACACTACATTTTTCTTGAGGAAAAGCAAAGCCAAGTGGGGGAGACTTGTAATGTCCCCATTAAAATATAAGTATTGGTCTTTTATTTAAAACAACATTTTACTCATTTTTTTAATAATAATATTTATGCAATAAATTATACAAATGCATATTTATATAGAAATATATAATTTTTACCCATCATATAAATTAATTAAATGGCAGATCACTCTAAAGAATTTACAATTAGAAATACATAACTAATCTTCTATCTCCCTGAGATAGATCGCTTAAAGGAAGAGACGCAAATTTCCAATAAGAAAAGATATTTAAGAAGGTCATTAGAGAATAAGAGATCATCACAAAAAAACCAAGTTATATCCTCTAGATCGAATCGTCATCTTGTATTATGAAATTCAAGGAAAATTAGGAGAACAATGATCTAAGAAGTTATTCTACAGATTCAAGAGACTTAATCGATCCATTTCTAGGCAGCGAACCACCCAACAAGGAAGAAAAGAGTCAGAGTAATCATCGAAGAATAAGTTAGGAGAAGGTTCAGTTAATGATAAAGAATAAAAGGCAGTCGACATAAGGAAGGATGTCTACACATCTTAAAACATCATATTGAACTAGCAAAGCCAAAATCAATCAAGTCCATTGCACCAGACCCAATTATCACAAGAGATCAATCAGTACATCATAAAAGCATCAAGCTTACATTCATAGTTCAAGCTATTGTTTCCATTACTCAGATACAACAACCTCACATAGAGACTATTAATTCATTTAGTAGACCTTCCATCATAAGCAATTAAATCTAAACATACTAAAGTTTAATATTGAGAACCTTTGGTTATTCAATAATTAATGGTCTTGAAAATATATTATCTTGATTAGATAAGGGAACGTCACATTTTCATGCTTCACCAACTATTTTAGGTTCAACTTTGGAAAGTAAACATAAGTTTACTTGTTCTTCTATCATGTCCACCTTTCTTCTTGTCAATACACCTTCGCTTTGTTCACCAATGATCTAATCTTCATAATGATTCTCTTGCACATACTTAGGGGTTTTAGGGATCATTTTTAGAGCTTCTTCCTCTTCAACCCATACTTAATTTTCCATACCTTTATCTTTTTCTTCTTCTCTATATGAGGACTCGTCTGATTCATATCCATCTATCATCATTGAACTTTTATGTAGATCTTCATCCACCTTGACACTTTCACTTTCAACAATCCTTTCCAACCTCTTGTTGTAACTATCAAATATTTAATAGTAGGAGTCCTTCCATACCATAACATATAGGGAGTCTTTGAACTATTTTTTCTTTCTTGTGATTTATTAAGTATGTAGACTACAATATGAAGAGCTTCTCTCTAGTAGACTTCCAGTAGGTTTTCTTCTTTCAGCATTGTCCTTGCCACTTCTTGAATAGCCTTATTCTTCCTTTCAACCACTCCAATTTGTTGAGGAGTCCTAGGAGCTAAAAAATTCCTCTTTATTCCTTGAACTTCATAGAGACTTTTAAACTCATTGGAGGTGAACTCCCCACCTTTGTCAGATCTCAAAAATTTGATTCTCATATCCATTTCATTCTCAACCATAGCTTTAAATTCCTTAAAATTATCTAGATATTTTAACTTTTCTTTGAGAAAAGCAACCCAAGCCATTCTAGAATAATCATCACTTAATAGCATGAAGTACCTATCACCTTGAAAACTTCTTATTCTGGTAGGTCCACAAAGTTCTATATGCACCAACTCCAAAGGACTAGTAGTAGATTTTTCCTTGACTTTGAAACTCTTTCTAGCTTGATTCCCATTCTGACATTCCTTACAAACAACATTTATAGGATTTATAATCTTTAGCAGATCTCTTACAACTTGAATTGAATTGGTCCTCACTAGGCTATCAAAATTGATGTGACACATTCTTCTATGCCATTGCCAACTTTCATTGATTTGAGTCATAAAGAACATATCATTAGCACCTTTGAGCCAATAAAAATTTTCATATGTCCTTCTTGTAGCAACCAAAGTTCCAAAGAATTTTTTGATCTCACAACCATCATCCTAAAACATAAGATTATATCCTTTACTACACATTTTTTCTACACTTAGAAGGTTATATCGGAGACCCTTAACATAAAGAACATCATTTGTATTATGCTTACCATCAAAATTGATTGAACCATTTCCACATATCTTAGTAGATGTATCACCACCAAATTTAACAAGTCCTTCAAATTTCTCAAGTTTAAAAAAATTACTCTTATAACTAGTCATGTGATTTGAGCATCCACTGTCAATGATCCAATTATTCTTCTCTTCTCTAACATGAAAACTAGTCACCATTGCTCCTTCAATATTATGACCTGTTTTCATAGCACTTTCCTTCATACATCTTTCAGAGCTAGCATAATTAGTTCCATCATTTAGAGCCATGAAAAAGCATTCAATATCCTCATCATTAGGGCAATCAGATTCATCATCAGATATGTTGGCATCTTCTTTAACATAATAATATTTCTTAACTATTTTACCTTTGTTCTTATATTTATCTTTTGAAGCTTTGATAGGACATATTGAAGCATAATGACCAATATTTACACAATTGAAACATTTGAAAGGTAACTTACCTCTGTATTTTATAGTGCCTCTTCTCAATCTCCTCATAAGTTTTTCTTCTACATCATCAACATCATCTAGATCTAATTCCTCATACTTTTCAACTTTGCCAAATTTAAAAGAAATTTTATTCTTTGTATCACTTGGACCAAATTCTCTTAATTCAAAAGTAGTTAAAGCACCAAAAGAATGATCTCTAGAATACAAATTTAAATTCTAAGCTTCTTCAATAGTAGAAACTTTATGACTAATATTTAGGTAGAGTTCTTAGTTCCTTCTTTACCACCTCATCTTCTTCAAGTTTCCACCAAGTCCTTTGATGGAATTAATAACTTTGTCTATTTTATGCATGTAACTTGTAATATATTCATCCTTTGACATCCATGCAGGGTTTCAAACTTGACCTTTAGGTTCTGCATCTTAGCTTTCTTGACTTTTTCATCTCCTTCATAGACACTTTCTAGCTTCTTCTAGATCTCACTAGAAAATTTGAGATTCATAACTTTCACAAGTTATAAATTAGAAAGACCACTCAAAATATCATACCTTTATTTCCCATTTTTCTCATAGGCCTTGATCTCATCATCAGTGTTCAGAACATTTTCAAGAACAGTATATCTAGATTCAACAAACTCCCAAACTTTGAACCCTAGCGAAATAAGGAAACCTTCCATCATGGTCTTCTAGAATGCATAATATGATCCATCAAATAGAGGGCACTCCTTCTTGTGCACCATCCTATATCTACCTCAAGCAGTTAATATTTCTTCCAAGGAACCTTACTCTAATACCAATTATTGAATGCACAAGGCAACTGAGAGGGGGGTTGAATTAGTTCATTAAAACTTCAAACCCTCACTAAAATTTAGATCCACGTTAACCTTAATCATTTATAATGATTTAAAATGAAATTAAATAATAGAAATTGAAACACAACACCACACATAGTATAACACCATATTTATATGGAAACATAAAGAAGGGAAATCCAAAGTGAGGATTAGCTCACAATATAAATTAATTGCAACACTAAATACAATAGGCTCATTACCAAAGGCTCACTGTTAATGGCTCACTACCAAATTGCATGTAAATGAAGAAAGAAGATTGTTACAATGAGAAATCCATCTCAGAGCAACAAAAAGTTCCACCACTACACCACTAGTAAATTCACACTCTCTAAAGAATGTAGTCAACTTCTGCTCATTGCTTCTAGTAGTCTTATTCATTTAATCTTGCATTTCACTTCACACTTTCCCAATTCACATCACAATTCACATTACACACACTTCATACTTACATCCCCCATCAACTTAACACACATACATAGCCATCATAACCTTGAAAATGATTTATAAGGTTAGTTATTCACCTCAATTGTGAAAATTCAAATGAGGTTAGAACTAATAATTCCCATGGTGGCAAGGAATAAAATAGGACCACATCACACCATAAATCAGACCTAAATCCACTCATACATACCATTCCATGCTTCCAAAAACACCAAATAAAATCCACAATCAATGTAAACACTAAAGGTCAACCAAACATGTGTTAACACCATTAATCATTTTGAGTACATGCTTCACCAAATCCAAAGGTGAATTATGGACCACATGAAACACTCAAACACAATTTATAATATTCCATTGACACCCTAAAATCCAACAATTTCCTTTGCAACAACTTTCACCTAAAGAATGTACCCATCCTATACAACTAGTTAACCTTCCCCATATTGTAACTCACGAATCCAACCTTGCATAGCACCAAATTTTGAAAAAATAAAAATGAAGATATATATGAGCAATGTAAAGACACCCTCAAATCTACAAGACTAGAAACCACACTAAGGAGAAATGTGGAGAAAAACCATTTCTCCTAGACAACATTGCTTTCACAATTCACACACGGGTGAAAAAATGATCCAAGACAAGAAACTTTGAATATAACACTTTGGAGCACCTTTGATCAACAAATCTGAATCACACAAGTAGATATTCAATACAAAAGAAATACAGAGCAAAAACTAGAACACTACTTTGCTATACTCTTTACCATATTGTCTCCTCTTCTATTCAAATTTTCTCAAAAGTACTTGGAAACCAAGCACTACAAACACATTCTCATCATCTCAAAAACTTCCTCAACCATACAAGAGGTTGAAAATCCAAAAACATATGCTTATCAAATAAACACTAAAGGTTGACTTTAGTGATACTACTAATGAAAAAATAATGTAACCAATCAATGCATCTGCATAGGTTGACATCAATGCAATAATTGACATCAATGATAACACAAAATTGCAACATGATGATGGTGTTATCGATGTTCCTTTTTCTTTAGGGACTTTGGCATGTTATGATTTTTTATACAAGTTCTTTGTTGGTGGTGGTGGATCAATTCCAATTTGGTTTTTGTTGGTGCATCTTCTTGGCTTGAAGATCATGTATTTGGTTGTTGTTTATTGAGGAGGTTGTTATCATGACATCATGGATAGCTTGATTACAGTATTCAATGGGATCTTGTGGTAGTTATGGTTTAGAGATGTTGTATCTTCTTGATTTAGAGATTGTGGTTTGCACTCTTCCCTTTGGGAGATTGGTGTTGAGTTCTTTCATTATGTTAGGGCCATGGAGGATCTTCATTTAGAGGATGGTTGTCATGTTTCTATGGAGATCTCACTTTTATGGTTTAGTGGGAGCTAGTGGTGATGATGGGGATTCATCATTTGATGGTGTATGATCTTCTAAAATGTTTGTTGGTGCCATAAGTGGACTCTTGGATTTTGTTCTTTTATGCAGTGAGGTTTCTTTGATATCTTTGGTTTCATTTGCAAGAGATGGTTATCTTCATGTGGTATGGATATGTTGACATCTTGTTTAGCCATTGAGGACTTCTTTAGTATTGAGGTGTCATGATTTATCATTTGACATGTGATCCTTGTTTGATAGGATGGTATGTATTATATCATAATGTACTCTTGATTGCACATTAGAGTTTTGACATGATACATGTGCATGATATGCTCATTGGAGCATATCTTCTTTTGAGGAGATGTGAGATCATGATGTCATGGTGTGTTCCTAATTCAACTATTGGGACTTTGAATTTGATCTTGGTTGGTTCTCTTGGTATTGGGTACATTGAACATTTTCTTGGGAGTTTCATGATGGTGCTATGTTGCATTTGGAGTTTGGTATGGATTGATTGTTTATACACACTAATGGATACTTGGAGACATAGGTGAGGCTAGGAGATCTCTTGTGATTAGAGACATGTGTCGAGATGGTTACTCATTGTTGAGGTTTCAACTAGAAGTTTGAGGAGCCTAAACCTTGGTTGGGTGTGAGCTCAAAATGGACCTATGAGGAGATTGTTCTTAGATGAGTCATGATGACTTGGATATCTAGGAGGAGCATTCTCATTCCCACTTTTGGTCTACTCGATGATTTATCATTTGAGAGGTATTGTCCATTGTTATTTTCAAATGCATTGTGTTTGATGCTTTATCTTCTCATGCATATGGATCTTGAGATATGGTTAGTTAGTTCTAGATGGTTCATTTGAGGGATGTTGGCATGTTTATCTCCTTATGCATTGTGAGATTATTCATTGATGTTGAGTTTAGGAGATGTTATTAGGATTATTTCCTTCATTTGGAATGGATTTGGTTTGATCTTCCTTTGGTTTGAGATGCATACATCCTGGTTATGGTTAGATGTGGATAGTGATATTATATTTGGGGTTTTATGGAGGAGATCATACTTATCACAAATTATCATTTAGAGGTGTGTGTAGAAGGACATGATGCAAGTTTTTATTTGCACATTCTCTCTTTGGTTGTGTTCTTCTTCCTAGATGTTTATTTTCACATGGAATTAGTTTTGAGATCTTGTGTGGAGATATGGTGATCACTATGTTTGTGGTAATGTGTTGTTCATTGTTCTTTGGTGACGACATGGTTGTTCCTTTATCTCTTTCCTTTGTTGGGTGTGGAGAAATTGGGAGAGCTATGGAGACTTGTAGTGAGAGATGTATTGCAACATATTAGTTTGTAGGATTTGCATATTTGTGTGGATGTTCCTTGGTACTACATGATGTTGGTTACACTTTTATGTGTTGCTATTGGTAGATCTTGGATGCCTTGATCATTTTCAGATTTAACATTACCTATGCAGTGGGAGTTCTTGGATGTGTATGTTCATTTTATGGTAGGTTTGGCATTTGGAGCTTCTGATCTTGCATAGTATGGGTTGTATATGTTGATGTCATGAGGTTTACTTTTTAAAATTTTTATACCTTTCAGGTATGGATAGTTGGATATGTTAGCAATTATTATGGATGTTATTTGTATCTATGGTGATTATATCTTGACAACTACTAATACATACTTTTTACCTTTGAAATGTGTTTTTGTGTATTGGGATATCAGTTGGAGGCAAGGCTTATTCTTTGTTGTGATAGATAGTGTGGCATCTCTTTGGATGGTTTCTTATATTTGTGCATGGTCATGATGGAGGATGAGAGAATTCAAGCTTGAGGTGGTGGTCACCTTGATTATTTTTGTAGGTATCTTGATGGATCACATGGAGCACTTTGATTCCTTGATGGTATATGTGTCTATAGGGATTTTTCCCTTGTTCATGTTTGAGTTTAGCTGTTTACCCCTTATGCAATGTATACAAGTGGGTGAATGTTAGGAAAAGGTGTTTTTTCCACCTTGCATGGTGGTATAATGTAATACTTATTTATTTGTTATTTGGTACACCTAGGGAATCTAGGGGTATGTGCATCACAAGGGTCTAGCATTCTTGGGGCCACTTTGTTGTTGTATGTAACATTGGTTTAAATATTTAATGTGGGGTTGCACATGGAAATCATATGTAATATTGGGAAAACTTAGTACTAATATGAAATGAGGGGTTAATGGTTTTGTAAGCTCATGGTACTAGTCACATTGTTTTATGTAATACCACTTGGTAACTTTTTATGTGAGCTTGTTTCTCTAATAGAAAACACATGGGTAGTTTTCTAAGGTTGGCTTGTTGGCTGGTTGAGGTTAGATCTCGTTATCATTTGTGAGGTTTGAAGCATGGCATGGGATGTGCGGTTACATGCTTGTTCACATGGAGGATATTAAATATTTATTGTTTAATAATAAATGAGTGATGGATGCTTTTGGAGGCTAGGTTTTTCCCTCTTGATGGTTTTCCTAGGGTATATTTTGTGTCATCTTTGATGGTATGATGTTGTCTATTATTTTTCATATGGATTTTGAATACTTGTTTTCATAAATTTTTCTATTTAGGTTATGTGGAAATTATATTGGGTGGATGCAAATTTCCTTTCATAATCATGGTTCCAAGGAACATGGTTTTACCTTATCACTTAAATATATTTTTTTGTGCTTGATTCTATAAAATCAAGCACATGTTTAGTGGTTGAGTTTGGTTGGTTAGTGTTTTAGCTTGACTGCCATTGTAATGAGATCTCTTATGAAAAGTGCATATGTGAAGCATGCCATAGGATTAATGGATACATTATTGGACACATGGAGGATGCATTGGAGGAACTTGATTTTCTAGAATCATTCATGGATAATTTCTAAGTGTATCGTAATTTTTTCATTGTTGAATAACACATTGAGTGTGGATGCCTTTGGATACTGGGTTTTCTATGGTATATCTTGTGTTATCTTGTTGTATGTATTTGATCATTGCATATGGTTATTCTATAAAGTTGTATCCACACTTTTCTCTCATGGGATTATGTAGGAAATAGTTTAATCAACTTTTATTATTTTCCTTACAAGTGGTATTGGAGCCATGGTTTTGGTTGAAGGATGTGAGAGATTCTTGTTTTGGTTTAACCACTATATGAGAAAATATGATGCAAATTTGAAGCCATGATAATTATATAGATTGTAGACATTTCAAGGTATGAGATACATTATACAAGTTGAAATATGTAAGATTGTGGGTTTACATATTTTTGGTGATTTTGGTAGCTCCAAGGTTTGAAAATGAGATGCAAAAGGGGATTTTTTAGATGTTCATCATGAGTTTTTTATGGGGGAAGCTTCATAGACAACCCATTGAAAAAAAATGGATATTTCCATTAGAAGGAGGCTTGAGAAACAAAGATTAATATAGAATTCAAGTATTTTTGCCTCCTTGATTTGCAAGCAAAAAAATTCTCCCTTGGTTATCTTCTGATTGTATGATTGGTTGTAGAGAAAAAGTAAAAATAAAACACCTTACATAGATAGAGTTGAAAATTTTAGAAATTTTAAAAATTAAATAAATGAAAGTATGGGGGGTCCATAGACCCCTGTGTACCACCATGTGCAAACATCACATTATTGTTGACATGCAAATATTGGTTACCAGCCCATTGGTGACTATTAGCCTCTAGCCAAAGAGGATTAGCCCTTGGTTATCAAACCCCAGTCGTGTGGAGATCCTATGAGCCTAACCCTAATGGGCATCAAAATTTTGAAATTTTAAATTAAAAAAAAATTAATTGGTGTTTGAAATCTATGACATCTCATGCCCTTGTGTCACCAACCACCGCTATCACCATCACACCACATGTGCACCATAATTGATTCCAATTGGCATCATGCTATGCCAATGTATAGATGCCCTCAACCCCACTTGTATTCCTAATGGATTATTTTTTCTAGGGGGTATAACTTTCACCCATAATGTTGTATTTTTGACTTTCAATAGTCATTAAAAAGATATTTTTGAGAACTACATAGTGGTATAGCTTTGGTTGTAAATTTTTTCTATTTTTAATATTTTGGTACAATGAAGTTACACATTTATTTGAAATGGTTAACAAGTCATAAGTTTTGCATACAAGATCATTTTTTTTATTTCAAATAAGTGATGAAGAGAATTTGTGTACTACATAGTGGAGCATCCCGACAAATTAGAAGGTGAAAACTTGTTAGAGTGCATGTTTTAATGAGACATATATGATAGTATAGGTGGTTACTAGATTTGATACTTCCTAATATAGGTATACGCATGTTTTCATAATTTAGAATTTGATGGTGATAGGTATACATATTATCTTCTAGTTTAAGGACATGATTGAAACACATATGATATTAGAAATTATTAGTGCATGAAATAGAATAAGGTACTAAATTATAAATTAAAATGTTAACTATGTTAATTTATTAAATGCTATATTTTAGTTAGTTATTGGTTATGAGTTAGATGGTAATTATCAGTTTAGGTAGTTAATAAATTTAATCGATTTATAAATCCATACAATGTAATCATTTATGTGTTGTTGATACATGAATAATTTTTACGTTTGATCCTTTCGTTCTCTCTTGTCGCCATTTTAATGTGGTATCAAAGTGGATTTCAAAAGAGGCCTCTCTAATTTTCACCCACTCATGCTTTGTTTGTCAAGTTGATTAAGGAAATATATTAGTAGATACTATGTACCTCCATGACCACATTACCTTTTTACATGCCCATCCATTTTTTATAAAGTCAAGTGTTACAAATAAAGGTCTAGTAGATACCATGGACCTCACATCAAATTGAATTTTTAGTGTCCACTCTTCTTTCATATTTGTTAGCAATACTAGTGGATACCATAGTCCTCACAATGACCCATTAACATTAATCATTCATGTGCATCTCCCTCTTCCATTGTGTACATTATTTATGTATTTTTTCCTTCATTATGTTTATTATTTTCATATTGAAATTTGCAAAGATATAAAGTGTTGCAAAAAATGTAGGAGGTTAAGGTGGTTGAGAATAAGTCTTTTATATTTCAATTATGAAGGTTTATTTGTTTAAAGATTGATATGAATTTATATGTTTCTCTTTAATGGATATTTAGTTTGTGTAAAGGAGGAATCATTATCTCATTAGGAACAATTCTATTGTTGGTATATTGTTATAATTTTAAATGGCAGTTTAACACCATCTCACTAAAGTTATGATATCTTTCTCATTTCTTAAAAAAAATAGATTTTTTTTTTGGAAAGTTGTTGAATAGGAGCAAAAAACCCAAATATCATTTGAGAATAGTATTAATATTTAATTCATAGTTTGATGTGAAAGACATAGGTATTTAAATATTAGCTACTAATAATTTAGTTTATCCTTTTTATTTTGTATAAGAATTTTGGAGCCATAAGGGTGTAATGTATTTTTAATTGCACATTGTAATTGGATGTATTATTGCTAGAAATCGACATCCAAAGAAAATTTTGATTGAAGGGGGGAAATATGAGAGGATAAAATTATTGATATTGTAGCACCAAAATAAATTTCTTATGTCAACACTAAAGGGGGTGTTATAAATTATTAATTCATGAAATAGTTTTTATTTAGATATTAGTTATGAGTTAGTTGGTAGTTACTAGCTTGGATAGTAAATATATTCAATGAATTTATAAATTGATATAATGTAATCATGTGTGTGTGTTTTATGAATGAATAAGTTAAAGGTTTTAGCCTTTTGATCTCTCTTGTCATCATTTCAATATGTGAGACTTGGATTCTCAATTTGGTAAGAGTTGGCTATAGGTACAATGACGGTGATGATTATGGTGTCATGGATGTTCATGTACACTTGAGAATTGAAATAACATGATCATGTATGCAATTAATAGGTGGTGGTGTGGCTTAGTATTATGAGGTTGCTCTTATCTCCTATATGCTTGATTAGTTCTTTGACTATAGTACTTGATTTTTAATCTTTTAGCAAATCAGATATGCAAGTGATTTGATGTTTGAGTCTTCAGATCTATAGGTTATATTCTTGGCTATATTATTTTATAGATTACTAATTTGAAGGTTATTTTACATGTTACATTTTTGAGGATATACTTGTTATGTATTTGTGTGGGTTGGCCGCCTATTTTGGTGTAATGGGTTGACTCAAATGTGAACTTTCTATATCACAGGTCTTTTTTAATGTTGTAGATTTAATTAGTTGGCCTTTTTTGTGGTCATTTGTACACTAGTATGTTGCATTGGGATGAGATGATGGATGATTAGGGTTCTTATATAGTTGGTTATTGGGACCAATAGCATTTTTATATCATTTCATGGATATATTGGTTATGTACTGTTCAATGGGAGGTTTTGATAGTGATGTTTTGGTGGTAGTTGTATCTTCTTGGATTGGGATCTTGGTTCTAATTTATTCTCTCGAGTTGTTGTTGTAGTTGATTGTTTGTGGACCATGGGTGATCCTCATTTAGAAGATGATTATCATGATTTCATGGAGAGATAAATATTACAGTTTAGTGGTAACTTTGTTAGTGATGTGGATTCATCACTTGGTGATAGGTGATCTTCTGTAGTAGTTGTTTCTATCATGGAAGAGCTCTTGGATCCTATAATTTTGTGTGAGTTTTTGAAATTTTTATTTTAATTTTTAGGAGAGGTTTATCACATGATTGGAGATTTTGAAATCTCTATTTGTCATGGAGGAATCTTCCAGAGTATTTGGTTGAGGTGTTAGTGTATGACTTGTCAATTTTGGATAGACGGTCCTTGACTAAGAGGATGGTATGATATTTTCATCAGAGCATATTATCTTCTTTTGAGGATATGTTATATCATGATGTCATGAGGTGATCTTTATTTTGCAACCATGTAGTTGGATATTTAATAGTGGTTTTGATAATTCTCTTGGTATTGAGTAAACTAGTCATTTTATTTAGAGCTTCATGAGAGTGTGATGTTATATTTTGAACTTAGCATGGATTGATTTATTATGGGTTTTCATGAATATTTGGAGATTTGGGTGACACATTTGTTCAGACAACTAATATTTGTTGAGGTTTCAATAGGAAAGGTCAAGGATCCTTCACCTTGATATGGATATGATTTCATGATGGACTTATAAAAGAGATTATTCTTAGAGACAGTCATTGTGGATTGATGTATCTTACAGGAGCAATTTCAATCCCCACTCTTTATCTACTTGGTGGATAATCATCTAAGAGACATTTCCGATCCTATTTTTAGAAGCATTATGTTTTATGATTTTTCTTGTCATGGATATGGGTATTTAGCTTCTGGTTAGTTCTAGAGGGTTCATTTGAGGAGTATTTGACATGTTTATCTCCATGTGCATATAATTTTATTTAAGATATCATCTATTGATGAGGATTTTGGGAGATATTATTGGGATTATTCCTAGTTATGGAATGCATTTTAGTTTGATCCTCCTTGGATAGAGAGACTTACATCTATATTGGATATATGAGATATATATGTTTTTTTTTATATTGGAGATTAAAAAGTGAGGTGTTGTTAAGGATTTTTATTTAGGGTTATGAAGGAAATATTACTTGAAACTACTTAACACTTTGAGGTGTTGGCGGAAGAATATGCTATGTGATATGATTTATAGGCTTTCTCTCTTTTTTCTATGATAACTTCCTAAGGGTTGATGTTCACATGGTTTAGTGTGGTGGACTTGGAAGGGTTATGGTGACATGTTGTGAGTGATTCTATAGAAGTCCTGGTTGCATGTGTGGATCATTCTAATTTTTCTTTGATATTAGATGGTTTACTTATTAGCCATACCTTGATATGAGTATTGATTGGTAGACTTGGTATGCCTAAGTATATTTTTAGACTTGACATTACCCATGTAGTGGGTAGTTCCTATATGTGTATGTTATTCATAGATATGTTAATACACAAAGCTTGTGATTGTAGTTTATCTATTGGATATTTTGTTGACATGATTTCTACTTGTAGACATCTAAATTTGACCACGCCCATATGGTCAAATTTGCATTGGCATTCCTCTATTTCGCATCCCTAATCCATATTAATTAAATAATTTATTATTTGATTATTATTTCCCCTTATCCTAATGTCCCTAAGTTATTTAATTAATCAATTAAATACCTTAGCCCTTTCATCTCCAAATTAAATAAATATCCCAATTTATTTAACTTGGTCACTTTAGTCCAAATGAATTAAATCAATTATTAGTTCATCATTTTCTCTCTCCTCATGTCACATCCTCCATAATCCAGATTAATATAATCAATTTTTTATTAGGATGTGCACACCCCTAATCATCATTAGGGTCGCATCCTCCATAATCTCCCACTTGCCTCTAATCTATCATTAATTCGTCTAATCATGCATTTGCACAACCATAATCACCTAATTATGCTAACCTAATCTTCATTCCATTTATGGCATGTGTCCTTAGTCAACCAACATTAAATGAATTATCTATTTTGAGAAGCAAACCTCTTCCCCATGTGACTTTAAAATTCGCATTTATTCATTCAATGCATTTAAGGAATTTAAAATTCCTTCTCCCATTCCCATGAGGATTTGTGACGAATTTTTAATTCCTCACATATCCTCTCAATGCACATGTGGACAAGGACCTCCTTTATGAGGAGATATTGTCCCTCCCCAAGGTACAACCTAGTATCTCCATGTCACCTCCACACCAACCTCTCTTTTCCACATCACTCACCACATGTCACTTTGTGAGGGCTTGTGAGTTCTCAACTCACCTTAGCCCTTGATCTCATCCACCTTGGCTTAATGCTAACCCTTCATTCCTTTAGAGGAACTTCCCTTAAAAATGGTAAAAATGTCTCCATTTGCATCATCCAATCTAGCAATCAAGCCATCAAGCACTTAGCCAATTTTCAAGCATTCAAGCCATCCACCATTGTTGCATCCTTTTGAGCTTCCATATCGCATATATCACAATACCCATTTACATCATTAGAATCCTCATCACTTTAGCATCATTTTGATCTATTTTTCCAAAGAAGGAGAACCATTTCAAGCAATCAAAGGGCCAATCAATACCATCAATCTAAATAAGGTAAAATGTTTCAATTTCTTGTGTTTTCTTTAGATTCGACTATGCCTAATTTGAGTGTTTGTCTTGTGTTTTTCTTGTGTTTTTCTTGTCGCATTAGTTTAGCTTTTTCATCTTAGAGTAGGAATTACACACTACACACATTTTTGGCACACCCGATGGGACCCATGTCACAGGTCAATTTTATGTTTGTTGTTGTTTGAACTTTTGCAGGTTCGGGCTTCACACGTAGGGGTGAATCTATCTCCGATGGGTGAGTTTGCTCGACACGGAGGTGAAACTGCTTTGAAGATAGACAAACTCAATTCTACCCTTTCATAATAGGGGTAGACTTGCAACCATGGACCTAGAGTGATAGATACATAGGAAAATACACTCAAAATTTAAGGAATGGGTGAAACCGTTGGATATAGAGGAGAACTTACAAGAGTTACAGAGGTGTAAACATATACGCCCCTCCACACGATAAGTGAATGCAACTTTTCCCATACCTTAAATAAGAGATCTTTCCCCACAAACAAGGGCGAATTCATCTCACACAGAGGGGATTTTGTGGTAATCCTAAACCTTTAATTTTTTAGTTTGAGTTACAATTCAATTTTGGTTTTGGGTACTAACTAGCTCACTCGTTTGTCAGTGATTGTGGTATTTTACTAACGTTTGCATAGAAAATAAATTTTCCAAGAATGGTGGTGAAAACTAATAATCCATTCTCTGTTAGATGATTGATCGAAGGCCCTTAGCTTAAAGCTTTGTTTGTGTGTCATTTTTCCATACTAATTTAGGCATATGTAGATTAATTAAAGGCTTAATTAACTTGTTTGTTGTGTTTGGGAGCGAATTATTGATGTGTTCACTCCCCTTGCACCTTTTGGTGATCTTGGGTGATGAGAAATTGCAAGTTTTTCTAGTCCAGTCAACTCTACCCATGAAGTGCTAGTGCATCTAACCTCTCCCCTTGCGTTATGTGTGAACCTAGGGACTAGCCAAAGCATCTATTATTTCATTCCTTTAGTGGGATTTTCATGGGATTTCATGACCTGGGGGACGATTCCAACCACATTTTACCAATGGGGTATATAAAGGGGGGAGAACTAAAGTTGTACCCCAATCCAGTCACGTCATGTCTAGCAAAGCATTGAAGCTAGGGTGATACCTAGATAAGATGTGCAGGGTTGGTCCAAGTTCCTAGTACCTCATTGGGGCTCCCAATCCATGCTTGTGATGGGCTCATGTTCACAGTTCTGCCTCATGTACCTTAGCATATATCAAGGATGCATGAGATAGCCTATTTATCCTTGATAGAGACCCATGTTTTAGTCATATTTTGGTGTAGTGTAGGGGATGCACACCATACCCCGAAGTTACTCATCACATACTCCCTTGGGTTGAGATAGAAATCCTTGTGATGGACTATGATAGTCTCTAAGAGAGCGTGAAGGTCAACCCATGGAATTTGTTGATGACCCTATGCCACTGAATCACTAGCTATCTATCTTCACGAGAAAGGGTGATCCAGAGAACCACCCCAGTATCATGGAGTATTAACCTTGGGGTGTCCCCTCAAGATGGTGGGCCTACATCAAGTTTGTAAACCCTTATCACTAATTTTAGGATTGTGTTTCTTGGTGTGTCTTCTTTGTGCAATACCAATGCTTGTCATCAGTCGGAGTTAGTCTAGCCATTCAGCTTGTTATTTTCTATGTTTTTGTCCTTTTCCATAATCTATCCCTACTCGTAGT
Organism: Sequoia sempervirens; assembly: GCA_007258455.2. Classification (NCBI taxonomy): domain Eukaryota; kingdom Viridiplantae; phylum Streptophyta; class Pinopsida; order Cupressales; family Cupressaceae; genus Sequoia; species Sequoia sempervirens. The sequence continues at coordinate 477,959,245 of VDFB02047230.1, forward strand.
GGCAAGTTTGCTTCTCACAAGGGTGAAATTGCATTGTGGATAGGTGATCCTTCCCTAAAAGGGACGTTTCTATATCTCGAATCTAGTCTAGGTCATCCTTTCGGCGAGTCTATCCTTGTTAAGGGTGAATTTTCTTGTGGGTTCCTTATTTAGATTACCCCATGTCATCCTGTTCCCTAATTAGGTGATCCTGTTATCCTCTTAGGTGAGTCTATGTCTAGTCTGTACCTTCTAAGTTTGCATGTCCCCTTAGAATAGGCGATCATTTCACCTTCTTGGGTGAACCTTCTATCTGTAGGGGTGATCCTACATCTGATCTATGTCTCCCTTGTCCATACATCTCCTAGAATAGTCAAACCTATTGTCCATAGGGGCGATCTTGCATCCATTTGTACCATCCTTTTATGTACAGTTTAATACATAGGAAATCTTGTTTTCCTAATAGGAAATCTCATCATAGGTGTTTTCATTCTATATCTGTACATCCGAGGAAATAGGAAAACTTGTCACCCCAATAGGCAATCTTTCCAATGTCTGTACATCTCAAAATAGAGGCGATCTTGATCCATGAATAGGTGATTTTTTCTCTTATGTTCACCTGTTTCTTTTGAGTGTCCAAGATTTAAGCAATCATGTGTCTTAGAAAGGAAATCATGTGACCAAGATAGGTCAACCTACGCTACATAGAGGTGAATCGGTTGTCCTTAGATAGGCGATATTTTCACCTAGAGGGGCGATCCTATCAAACAAAGAGGTGTATGCATGCCCCATAAAAAATCCTTGAGATTTAATCCTTTGGGCTACTACAAGCCTGTTATTTTCCAAGTTTGTTCCTATGATCAATTTTTTTTATCATCATCCATTTTCCTATAATCATCATTTTAGTCCATCTACATTATCCAAAAGTCATCAATCTATCAATCAAATCATATAGGTGCATCTTAGGGAATCTCTAGATTGTATTTCCATCATCCTTTTATCAAACCCAGTCTCTTAGACTTTGTTTTAGGGGTTTTTATCCAAGTTTTCTTAGGTGTCTAATCCTAATCATCATCCTTCGTACTTAGGGTTATTATCCATCCTAAGTTAGTAATCACCCATGACCCAATCAATATACTTCCATCTTGAGGTAGATACAGTGTCGTAATCATCCTTTTTGTAATCCAATCCAATCATTAGCATCATATGTCATCTAGTTAAACCCCCAAACTTTGTTTAGAGTCAATCTCATCAATCCAATCCAATCAATCATACAATCCTATCAATCATCTAATCCCATCAACCAACTTAATCAAATCTAATCCCATTATTTATCCAATCAATCAATCAATCAATCAATCATTTAATCCAATCAATCCTTTAGCCATCATTTAGGTCATCATTTAAATGCATCTTACCTAGGGCATCTTAGTCACCTGGTAGTTTTGTATTTTCACGCCCATTACCTGATCACAAGCAAATAAGCTCATAGAAAAACAATAGTCCCAAGGTGCTCATCCTCACCTCCCTTGGGATCAACCCACCAATGGTGGCTCATCATAATCTAACGCTGAGGTCCACACTCCATGCCTTAGAAATGAAAGCATGCTCAATCAACCCAAGCTCATGGTTGATAAATACCTTAGTAGTCCCACTAATGTGCAAATGATGGATCATCTCCTTGATGAGCATGGGGATAAGATCCTCACCACATTACTCTTGAAAGGTATCAAGTCACCATCGAGGTTTGACTTATCAAAATATGTTAACATTACACCTCCTACACCCCTTGTACTGCAAGATACTCAAAATTATCAAAACGATCTAGGAAATTCATACGTCCCCTAGGGTCCAACACAAGAGGGTTGGTACCAACCAAGATTTTGCAATGCTGTTCTTTATCTACTAACATCACCTATACCACCCCCTAGGGTTATAATTTCTATAATGGGGGCAACACCTGATCCAAGCATTCCTCAAGGCCCCAATCCTAACAATACTCTTGGTCTTGGTATGTTGCAAGGTCTTCCCAATCTACTAAGCACGAACATCCCACAAGCTTCAATCCCCACACCATTCACACCACCCCCTCCACCAAACCAATTGGGTCAACTACCAGGGAATACCAGGGGCAATCCTTTCTCTATCCAACCTCCACCTCTTGTATTTTCACCTACACCAAATTTACCTCCACCTCCATTCACATCCTAACAACCACCTCAAGGCAATATCCCATCCTTGCATCAACCTCAAGGTAAACCACAATAGGCACCACCATCACAACCACCTCATTAGCAACCACCACAACAACCCCCATCATAACCTCCATAGCATACCTCAATTCCTTCACAACCCCCACATCATGTACAGATTACGTCATAACATCAACAACAACCTCCCCACTAGCTGTAAGGTATCCCATCACAACCCCCTCACCAATCGTAGGTTCATACTCACCATCCAACATCATCCTATCAACTACCTCCACACCAACTGTAAGCCCCTCAACAACCCCAAATCCCATATAGAACTCTTTTCAAGTAGCAACCATCCTACCAACAACCCCCTCAACATACACAAATCCAGACACAACCACAACAATCCTTTCAAAAAATGCCAAGACACCCTACTGCCCAATAACTATACCACCCACAAAGCACCTACTATGTGCAACCCACTACATCCAATCCTAATCCCAATTATTCCTATCACAATCCCCAACAATCTCAGTAGCAACCGTCTTACACAAATCCCTAGCAACCACAAAAAAATCCCTATTATCAATAGTCAAATCCGCAACAGCCTCTGTATGCTTCCCAATAACAAACTACTTATAATTACCAATCTAATTTGTATTATTCACAAAAACCATCATATCAACACATTGTCTCCTCCACATATTACCAATCCTAGCCATCATATCAGCAAGGTGCCTCTTCCTCATATTACCTAGCCCCGCCATCCTATCCACAATCTTATGCCAATCCCCAATCCATGCATCACAATTTGTATCAGAAAACCCCTTCATATCTACCTCCACCATCATACGATCAAACCATTGTGACTCCATCCTCATCATATTAGCAATATGCTCCTTACAATCAGTCCAATCCAACCAATCCTTTGTCATCAACACCTGTCAATAAGGAGTGGGAAGAAATAAAAGCCACCTTAAAGGACTTACAAGCATGGACATCTAAAAAGTCTTTTAAATTTGAATAAATTTGTCCATATCCATATGATACCTCCATCTCACTTGTCCCCTTTCCTAAGCACTTTCAAATGCCAAAGTTTGATAAATACAAAGGAAAGAGTGACCCAAGAAACCACTTGCAAGAATTTTACACACATTTCCAAGAAGTCTTGCACAATGACAACTATCTCCTGTGATTATTCCATAAAAGTATAATGGGGATAGCTCTAGACTAGTTTATGGGTCTTCCAAAAGGGCCCATCTCTTCTTTTGCATATCTATCAGAAAAAAATATTTACACAGTTCTCCTTCAATATGGAGAAGGACATTGACACCTTAGATCTCTTGAAAGACAAACAACATGAGGGAGAAATCTTTGCAAGCTACCTACAAAGGTGGTGTGCCTTGGCTATTCATCTAAAATACCCTCTCTCTGAGAAGGACATGGTGACCATTTTCATTACAAATGTCCATCCTGATATGATACATAATCTCAATCTTCATTGTGTCACCACCTTTTCAAAGGTCATAGAAAAAGGCACTATCATTAAGAGGGCTCTCATTCCTAAGGGAAAAATCAAAATATATAACCCCGACAAGGATAAGTCATCTAGAGATAAGTCCCATTACTAGAATAAAAATGAGAATGTTGTCAATGATGGTGTCACTGACACCAAGCATGTCCAAGTAGCCAACATCTCACAAAGATTGCAATACATCTCCAATCAATCATCAATTTCTAATGTCATATCCATTCCACATGGTGCACCACCTCCTCCTCCACAATCCAACTAGTATAAGGAAATAACAAGTGTACATTCACTCATTTGGGAGAATCCTTGGATTCCATTTTCAAGTGGCTCCTACAAGTGAGTCATCTAGTCATTTATCTTGTGACAACCTTTTGATGAATCAAAACCAAAACCCACTTGGTATAGGGAGAATGGTTATTGTGACTTTCCCAAAATTAAAATTCATTCCACTAACAAGTGTAAAGGACTTAAAACGTATATCCAAGACCTTATAGATTAAGGTGATATAGTAGTGGATGCTAACCAGGAAACATCATCCAATGCCCAACCGCAAATATATCAAAATGCTTTCCCTAAGCACAATCAAGGTCCCAATTCCTCCAATGCTAATCCCGAGCCTAGCAATAGCAATAGCCAAAATAACAACACTAACAATGTTAGCTACAAGAATGTACCCTATGACTACAATGGCATTATCATGTGCATTATTCAAGTAGAGCCTCGCATACCCATGATTTGTGTTAAAGTCAATTACCCATAATGTGTTGTTACTATGTACCACACCCACATATCTATTCTTGGGCCTTCCACGTCATCCCAGCCAGCTCCTATGAGCTCCCAATACAATATTCTTGATCATCTTGGAAAGAATCCCACTCAAATATCCATCTTGGATTTACTTAATTCTTCCCCCATCCATAAGGAAATCCTCACCAAATCTCTTTAGGACACACATGTGCCTAATGATATAGATCCTACTCAATTTCAAACCTTAGTAGGACATCTATCATCCACATATCAATTGGGATTCAATCAAAATGATATACCTTCAATCAATTCAAATGATAACCATGCCCTAGATATTGAAGTCCTTGTAGCCAGTCATAAAGTGAAAAGGGCCCTGATAGATAATGGCTCTACCCTCAACCTTTATATGTTAAAGTTCATAAAGTAGGTACGATATACCCACATTGACTTGAATAATCACACCATCACCATAAAAACTATAACACAGAAAGAGACTCTAAAGGAATTCTTTGTCTTCCTATTTAGGTTGGTCTCATTGTGTAGTACACCACATGCCATGTCCTTGATTTGGACCTTCCATACAATCTTCTCCTTGGTCATCAGTGGATCCACTCCATGTGGGCCATTTTTTCCACTTACCATCAATGCCTAAAATTCCCATACAATGGAATGGAAGCAACCATACAAGTAGATGATCCGCAACCTTTTGAATATTACCACACTTTAGAAGCTTCCTTCCCTCACTCCTGCTACTGTCTAGGAGTTGAAGTGGGGACACCTCAGACATCATCTTCCAATCCATCCTCCAATTCATCATCAACCACATCATCCATTCCATCCACCACATTTGAATCGACTATCACTAAGGTCCAAATCATAGATAAGGGTTGTGGAGAATATGAGATGCTTATGGATTTAAATGTGGCAACCATGCCTCCATCTCCTCACACCTATGGTAAACCTTATCATTCTACATCAAAGGAAGAATATAAGACAATAACAATCATCTCTAAGAACATGAGGTCTACTACTTTTTGTTCCTTAGGAACACATCAAGATTAGGAAAACCATGATATCAATCAATGGATATATATGGAAGAACTTGAGCCTTCACCCCCTCTTATTGAGTATTTCAAAGAGACTTATCCTCATTCATCCAAATTAGCTAAAAAATACAATTATCACGGGGGAGGTCTTGGTGTAGAAGAATAGGGAATATTGCAGCCTATTGACACACATGTGCAGCCTAGAAATTTGGGCTTAGGCTATGACAAAAAGAAAAGGGTCCTGCAACATCCACTAGCACCTATAATAATGTCAATGCAGATAATGATTTCCTTGATGACATACCAAAAGAAGAGGCCATCATACTATCCCATGATGATGTAAATCTCCCTGCCCTATTTGACTCCACATCCATCTTTACCATCAACCTTTCCCTTCGCCACACTGAAATTATTGATTGGGACTTACAAATTAGTGCACCTATAGACACTTTTCCTTCAATGGAAACTTAAGTGCATCTCATGGGATTGGGGGAAGATGAACTCCCTAACCATAAAACTAAAAATATTTAAAAAAAAAAAAAGGTTCATCTAGTGAAAACCTCTTTGAGGCACTTCCTGACTCATCAAAAGACAAAATAAAGGGTGTATCTAACAACGAAAACCTCAATGAGACGTTATAGGATGGGGATGTTCATCTTCCCCTTGTTGGAAATCACTTGTTTAAATGGTCTTCCATCTTGATCAAAGAGACATAAGAGGTCAATATGGAAACAAAAGAAGACCCCAAAATCACTTACGTAGCTAAATCATTATCAGAGGAAGTGCATTCTATCATTATCAACTTGTTAAAGGAAGGAATCATCAACTTTGCATGGACCTATTTAGACATGTCAGGATTAGATCCTACCCTAGTTTTACACCATTTGGATGTTCATTTGGAGGCCAAACCTGTTAAACAAAAGCTAAGACAAATGCATCCCCAAGTGGCCTTGCTTGTAAAGAAAGAACTGGAGAAATTGTTGGATGTTGGGCTCATTAGGCCTAGATTGATTATTCTGAATGGATATCCAACATAGTTCCCATGGCCAAATTGAATGGGAATATTAGAATTTGTATAGAATTTAAGGATCTTAACAAATCTTTCCCAAAGGATGATTTCCCGCTTCCAAACATTGACATGTTGGTCAACCTCACAACAGGGCATGCCATGATATCTCTTATGGATGATTTTTTTGGATATAATCAAATCAGAATTGCACCTGAGGGTTAGCATAAAATTGACTTCGCTATCCCTTGGGGCACCTTCTTCTATAATGTCATGCCCTTTGGTCTCAAAAATGTGGGGGAAACTTATCAACATGCCATGATTGTTATCTTTCATGACCTCATACATATCATAATGGAAGATTATGTCGATGACTTATTGGCGAAGTCCAAGACCAAAGAAGAGAATCCCATGATCCTAAGAAAATATTTGAATGGTTAGAGCAATACAAGTTGCGTCTAAATCCAAAGAAGTGTGTTCAAAGATACATCTAGAAATTTGTTGGGCTTCCTAGTATCCAAAAGGGGTATTGAAGTAGATCCAACCAAGGTCAAGGCAATAAAGGAAATTCCCCCAGCACGTAATCTCAAGCAATTATCCTATCATTGCTCCATGGCCTTTTTCACAATGGGATTTTGACCTAATCAGAAATATTTACCCTCCATCATCTGATGGTCATACATTCATCATCACCACCACTGATGGTCATACCTCACCAAGTGGGTGGAAGCAATTCCACTCTCCCAAATCACGGGTATTCAGATCTCCAAATTCATCATTTTCCATATTTTCTGCAGATATGGGTTGGTCCAGGAATTAGGGGGTAAAATTGAGTCTTTCATGTTAATAAAGGTCTAATAAGACAAATTTTAATGTATTTGGGGGTTCTAGGATTATTTTGGTTTGAAAGTTGCATTATGATGTAATAATTGTCAATAAATTGTCAAAAAAAATGCAAAATATGAGACTTTGAAGGTTCAAGGTAGTTTAGTGGTCAGTTATAGGAATTTCAGGATTAGTTTCAGATTGGAACATGTATATAAGGCCTCTTGAAGGCTTGAGAAAGGTTGGTTGTAGCATTGTGAAGGAGATAAATCAATAAAGAATACCATTTTCAGTTATTTTTCTGAGTTTTCCTTCATTTCCAGCCATTGTACGATCTGCACAGTAGGTTCTTGCATCAAATTTGCATAGAGATCTATAGTATTATGTTTTATCTTCATCCTTGAATTTTTTTGGAGGTTTAAAGCCAAGATAGGAGTATCTGAGTGCAAATTTTCTTGAATCGGTCTGAAAACAGGGAAGCAAGGGTTTGAGGCCTAAAATGTTGTAAAAGGCCTTTCCACCTTTTTTTGTTTACTATTTCTGAGTTTAAATGGCCTAGTATATGTATGGTTAGATGTAGGAATAGTTATTTGAGACTGGTAAGAGATATTTGGTGGAAACTATACGTTTCCCTAATGAAAAATTGATTTTTAAGCCATTTGAGCAAGGCTAGTGGTGGTGATTTGAATGAAAGGGTTGAGAACCTTATAGGATTTGTGAAAAATTATGTGGTAATATGTCATTTTACATGTCTTGAGGGTCTAAGAGGGTATAAGTGGTCATTTGTGTGAGGAAGGTAGAAACCCTAGATGGAAAAGGGTGAAAAAGAGTGAAAATGAGTGGATTTACAAAGGAAGTGTGTGCCAAACATGAGGGAAGATTAGTGTAATGTTTTTTTGAGCATGTGCAGGTTAAATGAAGGTGGATTAAAAAGGTTTCATGATTGAGAGTGGTTTGGACATAGGACTTTCAATAAGCCCTAGTTGGAAAGGTGAAAAGAGAGGGTTTTGAAGAAACAAGACTTAGTATGTGTATGGTGCCCTGAAAGTTGGAAAATATTGAGTTTTATAGGAATTTTGAGGACTATTTGAGGGTATTTTGGTTTTGTGACAAGATTGGGGATTGGTTCCTTTGCAAAATAGGGAAAATTAGAGCTCGTTTTAGCCTAAAAGGTCAATTTGGGTGTTGATGGTTTGAAGAACCCTATGGTGGATTTGAGATATGTTTAGTTCTAGGTTAATGGGTCCTTGTAAATGTGATTGGTTGGATAATTTGTTACAGTGGTTGTGATTTAAGTTCCTAAAATAGGGTTTGGATGCCTACTAAGTGTATGGAAGCATGAAAGGTGAATGTACAAAAAAGTTCTTGAAGTCTTGAAAGTGAGTTAGTCTAGTTTGATTGAGGAAATTAATCTTTTTAGATGCCTCTTGGAGTCTTGGAAAGATTTGAAACAATAATAGTGTGTTGGAGCCTCTAGGTGCCTAGTTCACTAAAGAGTCAAATGGGTGGTTGAGAGTCTTTTGAAGATCCAATTGTGATTTCATGGTTCAAATGGTTTGAGGTCACCCTTGTCTACATCATCCATCCACGTCAATTCACCATTGGTGATCTAGTCCTTAAGGAGAATCAACATACCCAGCAAGTTCAAGACAAGGAAAGTTTGAAGAAAATTGGCTAGGTCCTTATGTTGTCACAACTAGATATGGTTCTGATGCATATCAGCTTGCTAGAGCTGAGGGGGAACCCTTAGAGGAGCTTATCAACATCATGCATTTGAATAAATTTAACACCTAAGTCAGTTAGGTTATCCTATCTTGAAAAATACCAAAAAAAGTCAAAAATCCAAAAATAGTAAAGAGAAATAATTTGTCCTATGGTGCAAACCACCCTTGGTGGCACCTTGGATAAGTACGTTTGGTGAAAACCTAGCAACATTCTCCATTCATAGAGGGATTAATCATTAACTACCTTTCATCCTAGTTACTTTATGCTTCCATCCATCCTATCCTCGCATCCTATCCACACATCCTATAATTCCAATCCTTTCATCAGCATCTACTTATCTGTCACTTGGTATATTTTGGTTGAGCATTGGATGATTCAAATCGACTGTCCACAACCTTGAGATTTTATCCCAAAGCTGAGATTTTTGTCACTTGTCTTTTGGTGTTGTTTATCGATCTCATGTCCTCATCTAGGGTCTCTCATCGTGTCGGTCATCATTAGGCCTCATGGTGTCTTTTGTCCATTTTGTCAAACTATGTTGCCTTTGTGCTTTCACATAGGCAAGGCTAATCATTTGATCATCGCCCAGGGAATTTTTCCATCTAGTCTTTGTCATCCATCGAGGTGTCCATTGTCCTCTTTTTTCTTTTATCCATGGTTAGTCATCAGTCTTTTATTGAACTACAAGGACTCTATGCTTTCACGTAGGCAAGGCTAATCTTTGATCATCCCTCGAGCCCCTAGGTCTTTAGGGTGTATCTTGTTGTCATGTCGTTTCTTAAAGTATATCCTTATTTAGCTGGTTTTAAACAAACAAAATCCATTAGTATCATGAGGTCCAATCAGTTTCAAGTATCCCGAGTCATGTTGGTCATCTAATTTATCCTCCATCTTTGGTCTTAATAGAATGTATCCTTCCTAAATTAGACCACATCAATCCCATCCACCCTCTTGATCCTATGGCAAAGGAAATTTGAAATTTATTGTGATCTTTTTATGCTTTTGAATTTTTCTTATCATTTAAGCTTCCTATTCTACCTTGTCAGGGTCACCACGATCCATTATATCATGGTGTGCTTTTACAAGAAAACATAGGGCCATATCTTGGTTTTGCATGTTCTTATCTTCTTGGATGTCCCACATAGTACCCACCAAGATCCCTATGGTCTTGTGTGGACACCCTTTGAGCTTGTGGTTATCCCAATATCTAGCTCGACGAAAGCCCTTGTAGCTTTGGGATGTTGGGATAACCTTCTTGTTTGTTGTCTTTGTCTCATGCATTTGGTACTAATCTTCCTAGGTTCCTCATACCTTGGCATATTGTGTCCTATGCTATAGCAAAAATAAGTGCTCCTAAAATGGAAAAATGGTATTAGGATTGCATTTCATTTATCATCTCATTCTGTTGTATTTTTTCCCCATCCATTCCCTCTTTAGCCTATTCTTAGTGATTTTGGTTGTGCAAATGTTCTTCCCTCCTCTTTTCTTCCTATCAAGATTCCTATGGTTTTTACAAGTGCACTATCACACCCATCATCATTCATCTCATTATGCGATGCATTTCCACACTTATCATTGTTCACCTAGGTTCATTATCCATTTCATTATTGCATTATCACTTTCATTATCATCTTAAGTTGTTTAGATTAATCTAGATTGGTTATTCTCAGCATCTTAAGTTCATTTCATTTTCATATCATATCCATCGCATTATCACTTTCATTTTCATCTTAAGTTGTTTAGATTAATCTAGAATGGTTATTCTAAGCATCTTAAGTTCATTTTTGTATCATATCCATTGTATTATCACTTTCATTATCATCTTAAGTTGTTTAGATTAATCTAGATTGGTTATTTTAAGCATCTTAAGTTCATTTCATTTCCATACCTTTCCATTGCATTCTCATTTTCAATATCATTTTAAGTTGTTTAGATTGATCTAGATTGGTTATTCTAAGCATCTTAAGTTCATTCCCTTTCATTATCATTTCATCACATCATCATTATATTAGTTCATTTCACCACATATATTGCACTACATTACATTTATTTATATCATTATTAGGCATGCATATATCACATGTTTTCATTCATTACATCACATTGTATTTCCACATCACATCATACATACATAATTAATCATTATAATGCAATTATCCATACATTACTCATCATTCATATCATATTCCATCATCATATCACATCACATATACATGCATAATAAACCACATTAACATCGCCACCTGCATCACACATCATTAGTCTCGCATCCATAGCATATATATGATACAACCATAAATCATCCATCACATCCTGCATCAAAAGGTGTTAGACATAAGTGCAAATCATCATAATCACATGCATACATCATAACCATAAACATACACATGAGTATAATAAACATTCATGACATCATGTAATAATCACATAGTGTCGACAATGTCCATCACATATCATAGTTATATCAAAAAATATATAGTGTCCATCATATGTCCATCATAATCCATAATAAAATGATCATAAAATTCCATAATAAGTCCATAATAACATAACCAATCCATCATAAAGTCTATCAATATCCATCAAATAAGATAGAAGCACAGAGCTCTAATCGAGGACAAAGACCACATCTCCTAAATGAATAAAGAATAAAGAATAAAATAATCAATGAATGAAATAATCAATTTGTCCAATCTATAATGTAGAATTTGTAGCCTCTGTCTCTATATATTGTGCATCCACTATGCACCTATCAATACTTGTATCATGTATCCCCATCCTCTCTAACCCATGCTCCCAGCATCTGACCTTTGAGGGGAGTCTAGCATTGATCCTCGGCCTTTGGGGGGTGTATAATGATAGCTATTGTATCCCTGTGTATGTGTAGCTCCTGAGTGTGATGGTGTTGGATACTATGGAGCTGCTCTGACATATGGTGACACCCTCTGTGTTGGATATAGGACATCTTGATGATAAGCAAACATGTAATAGTCAGCCTTTGTCCTAACATCAACCACCTCTGCCACCTATACCCTCACCAAGCCTCTCTCTATCTTGTACATGTCCTACAACCTAGTGATGTGTCTCCTCTCCCTCTCCCAAGCCTCCTAGGCTAACTACATCTGATCCACATGTGTCTGCAACTGCTCTGTCCTTTGTGCTGATGCATCCCACTCATCCTACTGTGTTTGCACTTGTGTCTTTGTTTCCTCTACCCTCTCTATAAATCCCCTTGCATCCCCCATGGCCACCTCAACGTACTCTTCTCTATTAGGGGCCTCATCCTTCTACTTTTGAATCTCCTCCAATCCTCTTTGTAGCTCCCCTACCTATCACTACAAGTCATCCCTCTCCCTCTACATCTCCAACACCTCTCTCCCTACTCTATCTACCAGGGCCCCATAATCCCTATCTTCGTCTCTCTGTAGACCCTATAGTCACTCTACCTTTGCCCATAATCTATCCACCTTTGTCTATTATCTATCCCAATCTACATTTGACTCTCTGAGCCGATGCTTGGCTATCCCCAGTTAGGCAAGGGCTTCTGTAAGTAACAATGTGGGATCCTCTAGCAGCAATGGCACATATGGTACTATAGCTAGTGGGTGTATGGCTAAGGAATCCACATCCACATCCATGGCCTAATCATCCCCTTGCTTGTGGAATCTCCACATCACCATCTCCCCTTCTCCTCTATCTATCAAATTGCCTCCTCCTATATGGTTTCACTAGCTCTCTCTCATCATTTGAACTAAATACCAGGGCCCCTACAATCAGGTGCACTATCGTAATTTTCCTTAGCCTCCTCTCTACCCACCATGTAGAATATCATACTATTTTTCCTTCATCATCTGGTCCTCATCTCCAAGGATATTGTCACTGGGACTACATCCCACATCTGTCGAGAAAAATCTATAGTAATCTTCTCCCCCCATATCACTGTTAGCTCCTGACTGATCTATCTAAATCTCTAGGGTCCTACAAAAATATCCTATTGTATGCCATACTCATGAGTGACCCTATCAAGTCTATGCAACTCCACAATAAATGGGTCTCGGCCAATCAGGTAACATTGTGAAAATAGGTACCCCCTCCATCTCCAATCACCATCTCTCCACCCCACAAACCGCCACGTCATGTATGGCCTCTAGGTGATATCCTCTCCCCTTAACCCATCCAACCTCTATCACCACTCCTCCAAATCACCCACATCTTGATAGTGCAGTCTCCATCCATACTCCATCCCCCACCAGTATGCCACTAGTAGTGTCTCATCCTATGTCTCGACGATCAAAATTTCTAGTCTTGTCATGCTAATGTGCTCTCAAACCCATACCTAGAGCAGAGTTATGTTGTGTGATGCTAAGTTCTCGTCTATAGCACATGACATGCATATCCCAGTACAACTGTGCTAACACACATGCTCCCCATGCAAACTCTCCCTCTCGTCTCTCCACAATATGGCTGACCACCTCAATCACCTTGAGGTTGCAAAAACATCCACTCCTGTCTGAAAGAAGAATCTTGTTGATAAGGCCATAGAGGTATAATGGTAGAGCTAGTATCTCTAACCCTAAAAGAGTGTCAAGATCTAGCTCCCTTCCCTAGATGGGAAACTCAACTAGTCCAAATACAACCTGTAGGCTCCTATCCACTGCTCAACTGCAGGTCCAACTAATCAAGTTCCCTTGAATCGGTAATCTCAAGATCCTTCACACGTCCTCTAGTTTCACCGTCATCTCCCCTTTCAAGAGATGGAAGGTCAAAGTCTTAGAACTCCATCGCTCCATCGATGTTGTCAGTAGTCCCCTATGCGCTCAGATTTTGGGATACCTTGACATATACAACAATCCCGCATGTGCTAGCAATCCATGATCATGGGAATTCATTTCCCTTTTTGTCACCTCTAACACCATTGAGTGCCTCTCATACATCCTTACTGTCTTGAAGTTCTACATCCATGTAGACCACTCTGTCAGATTTTCTAAAATTTCATTTTTTTTCTATCATTTTCATCCCTGCCCTGGTTTGGTGAGTTTGACTCTGTTAAAGGAAATTTCACCCATTTCCCTCCCTAGCGTGTTTTCCTATTTGGCTAGCATGTCCACCCCTATCTCTTTCTTCAGCGAGCTCACCTGTTTCTCAAGCGGACCCACCCCTTTCTTGTCTAGGCATGGATACGCCCCTCTTTTCCTTGGAGGTGAATTCACATTCACCCCTTTTCCTAATGGGTGATTTCACAATCGCCCCTGTGTCCTTTTCCTCTCGAATGGAGAATTCACATTCTCCCTTTTCCTGTCTACCCTTTGGGCGATTTTGTGTTCACCTTTTCCCAATTTTGGAAATTTTGCAATCGCCTATCCCGATTCATCCCCACCCCTTCGTTGTGTAGGTTCACCCTTCTTGGGGAAAGGCAATTTCGTAATCACTTTCCCCTAGTGTGGCCGCCCCTATGGTATATGAATCTGCCTCTTTCCTCATTGATTTGCTAGATGGGTGAATGTGCCTCCCAGAAGGGTGAAACCACCCTTTCGTGGTGAGTTTGTGTACCTAGCTACCCATCCCAAAATAAAAAATGTGCGTAAAAATTAAACTTGAAATTACAAGGTCAGGATGAGAGGCCTACCTAGTGGGGAACCACTCTCTCGTAGTAATATTTTTGCACCTCCTCACCTTGATGGATTAGATCATCATCCACAAACCCCTCGTCATTACTTGATCCATCAACCATCCTCATCACTCTCTCTCTCTCTCTCTCTCTCTCTCTCTCTCTCTCTCTCTCTCTCTCTCTCTCTCTCTCTCTCTCTCTCTCTCTCTCTCTCTCTCTCTCTCTCTCTCTTTTGTCTAGTCAGCTACCAAGTGTACAAATGAGAATTAGGTGAATAGTAATTTTTCAACTTTCCTATTTATATATTTTTTATTTTTGCACCTAATTAGCCTTTTCATTTTTGGGTAATTTTTACCCTTCAATTAATCCTTTATTAATTCATTCACCCCTTTTCTTCCAAGGGTTTCCATTTGCACCATATTTTTCCATTTTCCTCTGTTCAAAATTCATTCTTCATAGTTTTTTGTGCTCAATCGTGTGGTGCCCTTCATTTCTCAATATCAAGAAGTCACCTAGGGCCCCTTTCCTTCCCCATCTTCCCTCTAGAGGGGGCATACCCTACCATATTCCTCCATCTTTCCTTCCTATCCACTTCCCTATGACATCAGGGCATCATCTAACATTATTTTCTTCTATCGAGTCATCTATATTTTATTTTTCTTCGAAACACTATTATTCAAAAGTATTTTGAAGAGGGGAAAAATGTAGACACCTGAATTGGACCATGCCCATATGGTCAAATTCGCATTCGCATTCCTCTATTTTGCATCCCTAATCCATATTAATTAAATAATTTATTATTTGATTAATATTTCATCTTATCCTAATGTCCCTAAGGTATTTAATCAATTAAATACCTTAGCCCTTTCATCTCTAGATTAAATTGTTATCCTAATTTATTTATTTTTTTATTCAAGGGGTAAACGCTTTTGACCGGAGCTATGAACCAGATACAACCATTCAACAATAACACCCCAATGGGGTTTGAACCTTGGTGGCAAGAACAACAATGCCACCTACAAACCATCACACCATGCCAATATTGGCCAATATCCTAATTTATTTAACTTGGTCACTTTAGTCCAAATTAATTAAATCAATTATTAATTCATCATTTTCTCTCTCCTCATGTCACATCCTCCATAATCCTCTTTAATCCAAATTAATCTAATTAATATGTGATTAGGATGTGCACACCCCTAATCATCATCAGGGTCACATCCTCCATAATCTCCCACTTGTCTCTAATCTATCATTAATTTGTCTAATCATGCATTTCACAACCATAATCACCTAATTATGCTAACCTAATCTTCATGCCATTTATGTCATGTTTCCTTAATCAACCAACATTGAATGCATTTTATATTTGGAGAAGGAAACCTCTTCCCCATGTGAATTTAAAATTCACATTTATTCATTCAATGCATTCTAAGGAATTTAAAATTCTTTCTCCCATCCCCAAGAGGATTTGTGATGAATTTTTAATTCCTCACATGTCCTCTCAATGCACATGTGGACAAGGACCTCCTTTATGAGATCTTGTCCCTCCCCAAGGTACAACCTAGTACCTCCATGTCACCTCCACATCAACCTCTCTTTTCCACATCATCCGCCACATGTCACTTTGTGAGGGTTTGAGAGTTCTCAACTCACCCTAGCCCTTAATCTCATCCACCTTGGCTTAATTCTGACCCTTCATTCCTTTAGAGGCACTTCCCTTAGAAATGTTGAAAAATGTCTCCATTTGCATCATCCAATCTAGTAATCAAGCCATCAAGCACTTAGCCAGTTTTCAAGAATTCAAGCCATCCACCATTGTTGCATCCTTTTGATCTTCCATATTGCATCTATCGCAATACCCATTTGCATCATTAGAATCCTCATCACTTTAGCATCATTTTGAGCTATTTTGGCAAAGAAGGAGCACACATTTCAAGCAATCAAAGGGCCAACCAAGACCATCAATCTAAATAAGGTAAAAGGTTTCAATTTCTTATGTTTTGTTTAGATTCAACTAGGCATAATCCAAGTGTTTGTCTTGTGTTTTCCTTGTTGTATTAGTTTAGTTTTTTCATCTTAGTGTAGGAATTACACAATGCACACACTACTGATGGTTTTATATACCTTTAAGTTACAGATGATTGGATGGATTAAAAAAATTTGTGGTTTATATTTCCAATCATGTGGGTTTTTTATGCATTGAATACAACTTGGAGCGTTTGTTATCACTTGGATTTTATGCTTATGTTCTTCAAATTGGTGCATCTTCACATTGGATTGTTCCTTTTCTTTGATAATTCGAATGTTGGAGGATGAGAGGAGTTCCTTATTTATATGGTGGACATCTTAGATGTTATTGCTTGTATCTTGATAGATAATAAGATCATGTTGGATATTCATGCAGTTTTGTGGATGGCTATGGTGGGCATTTCATTGCTTGACCCTTATGGAATGTTTACAACAAGCGAGAGAATGTAAAGAATAGAGTTTTGTGCACCCTGCAAAAGAAATAAATTATTTTAATTATGAAAAAGAAATATTTATTTTTGGTTCATATTTAGGTGTTTTTAGCCACATTAAATATTTATTTGGGTCAACTTGTAAAGTTGTATGTAAAATTGGTTAGATAGTTTATGTGTGGGTTGCATATTTGAAAATATTTAATATGGGGAAAATTAGTGACAACAAATAAATGTGGGGTCAATGGTTTTGTGTACTCATGATTTTGAGGCATAGGGCTTTACCTTGACACTTGGTTGTATTTGAGTGAGCTTGACTCTATAAAATCAAGAACATGTTTAGTGGTTGAGGTTGTCTAGTTGGTTATAACTATATTGGGATCTCTTCTAAAGAGTGCATATGTGAAGCATAGAATGGGATGTGTGGATAGATGCTTAAACACATGGAGATTGTATTGGAGGAGCTTGATGTTTTATAAATATTTATGGAGGCTCTGTAAGTGTATTGTAATTTTTTCATTATCAAATAATACATTGAGTGTGGATACTTTTGGAGGCTAGGTTTTTCCTCTTGATGGTTTTTATACAGTATATCTTTTTTATCTTGTGGTATATCCTTGATATCTATATATGATTATTCTTTAAGATTGTATGCATGCTTTTATGTCATGGGGTTATATAGGAAATAATTTGATCAACATTTATTATTTTCCTAATAGAGCATTCCTCTATACACTATAGATTTAGTAGGAAATTCTAAGCCATATTTTCAACCATGATTTAAGGAGATGAAATTTTCATGAGGTGTGGGAATACTCTATAGAGAATAAATCAATAGTGTTTCAATTATTTTTGATTCCCATTCCCTTTCCTAAGGGGTATTAAGGATAAAAATGTCCTCATTTATGGGGGATAGAAAGGAGAAAGCAAGGAGTCTAGAAGAGGGAGAAACTAGCTTAGTATACTGTATAATTTTCTATTCTCTTACTTTTGGTATAACAATATGATATTGTAATGATCTAGGTTCATATAAAAAAATGTATAACTTAGTATCTCTTTATGCATTATTGCATTTATAGATGTGTTGTTGATTAGTTAGCTATCTATAAATCTATAATATCTTCACAAGGAATTTTTTGAGTATCTTTTGAAAATAATAAAAGGAATATATGGGTATGTTCAAGTATTACTAAGTAGAATTATCTAATATTCTACAAATATTTACTATCTTTTTGAATGTACATGTAGATCCTATCTTGCTTGTGTATTCTTAAAAATAGTATTTCATGATATCTTCATTAAGGTGTTATCATTGGTTGTAATTGTTGCTTATTTGTGTATGAGTTAAATAATATTTTTCCCAACCAAATATAGGAATTAGTTTTCTATTGGATTCATATCCCCATAATCCCAACACACTCAATATAATTTAAAATTCTTTCAATTTGTATTTTAAGTAATTTAATCCACTTCCACATTTAAATGCATTAGACAAAACTATGGGATATCTTGAAAGAAATTTAAAATACTTATTGTGATATCCCATCTTCTTAATAAAATGCTAAAATCTAAATCTCTCAAACCAATATGTGTGCATGAAGTGACAAATAAAATAGGTGTGTACTAGACAATGGGTAAGGTTTGTAATACGGTAGGTGTTTAGTCATTGAAGTAATATCTATTGCAACACCTTATGAAAGTTACCTTGGTTTAGTGAAGCTAGAAGTGAAGGAGGTCCTACCCACCTCAATAATTGGTTCAAAGTTACCTTACTTGATCACAAGGTTCAAGGTTCTACCTTGATTTTCACAATATTGACACTTAGGAATAGGCTTACCTTTGGAGATTTGAGACTAACAATTTCAATCACCAACAAAATAGAAATATCACTAAGCAGACAATTTTTGTTTTTATTGTAGAAACCATTACAAAAAATGCATTAAAGAAAAAACTAGTTGGTGTGAGTTGATAGTTGCTAAGTAAGAAATATTGTTGGGTTAAAATAAATTGCATACTCTACTATTGAGTTGGACCAAAAAGTATTTTATCACCTTGGAGACCAAGTTGCTTCAAGGTTTCCCTCACTTTGAAGGCAGCAACTCTACTATTTTAAATCACATTTTAAGCATTTGATTTATGCCTATTGATAATGTTAAAAAAAATATTCCATTTTAGTGAAACAACTAGCCAAGGTACACAAAATTTGTTTTATTTCTTCTTCTCTAAAGGTATAATTTGTTTTTGCAAAGATATATTTATGGAGAGAGTGCATGCCTATTTCAACATGAATAATATTTTATAATCATTAATGATCCTAATTACTGTTATGATACCTCATCCAAATATAAAAATGGTTGTGTACCTAAATTTTAAATTTTAAGCTTACTCCTTGTTCTTTAAACTCCTCTACACAAGATCCTAGCATCATGTCCAAGTTGATGTGTTTTCATGTTGTCTTGTGGAGGCTAACAAGTTTTATATGTCTTCATAAATCTAAGCATCCAAGCATTCAAGAATTCAAGAAAATCATGCCAAAATGATCTAATTTCTTTGAAGAGATGTGTATTACTTTAGTCCTTCAAGGAAGCCATTCAATGGTGTTGAGTTGCAACAAGTGTTCATTCATCATTTCCTTCCCTTTCATTATCTTTCTATCAAGGTTTAATAACCAAACTAGAGTTTGACCAAGGAAAAACCCCATAAAAAGAAAACAAACATTTTCCCCTCATTGTGTATGTGCAAATTACATGTTGAAGAAGGATTGAAGAAATATTTAAGATAAATTTTGCATTGTTGCATTTTTTGTCATCATTCTTGCCAAGACAAAAAAAAAACTAAGTTACAAAAATTATTTCTTGTTGGATGTTGTGGATGTGTTGTTGATATGTGGTTGTCATTAATGTCAACACTATTAGCATTTGGTGTATTAGAGGTTGTATATGTCGAGAATATTGAGAAAATTGTAAAAGAAAATGTTTTAGGTTCCCAATGGAACTGTGTAGGTCATGAAGGAATCTTGTTCTTTACATGGAATTTCAGCTGCTGTGGACTAAAGGGTTTTCTGTTGAGTGTATCTAGATCATCTACTGGAAGTTTCAGAGGTTCACGTATAGATTTGATCATGTTGTGGTTTGACAATGTTTTTGTGGTTTTTATCAATGTTCCTAAGTGAAGTCTGTGTGATTCTATAAATCTCAGTTGTTGCGGATGTCTCTCTATTGTTTATTGATGCTCTTGGATGTTTCTAGATCATTCTCTATCTTTGTGGTATGTCCACATTGATCGGTGTGCTCGTGGTCAAAAAAATTTCCTGCGTATGTTCAATTTTTCTTGTTCTCAGTCGACATGTTGGTGGTAGCGTATTGTGGATCTTTTAGGTGAAATTAATTGAAGTCTTTTTGTGTTGGAATTGTTAATTTGGGTCCCCACTATGTTGTGGCCGACCTTGGTGGATTCACATTTAAAATTTTATTTGTAAATTTGGGCCGACATTGAAAATATGTTTTATTTTCCTGGTCGACTAAGTTATTGATGAAATCTCATGTAGCAGATATATAAAAGTAATTGTTTCATCGGTGTAGTGTGTGGAAAAGGTGTTGAGAATGTTATTATGTGTGTATGTGTGAATATCATTTGATTACAGAGTAGAGTGTGAAGAAGATCGAGTGAAGTGTGAAGTAGTTTTTGAAGGAGTTTTCTGTGCTTAATTGGAACTGTAATCAGGCTTGTGGAGAAGCTATTTTCTCAGTGCATCCCCTCTAGATTTTAATCCTATTCTATATTGTTAGGTAATGAGCCCCTTCTATAATTGAGCAGTGAGCTCTAGGTAGTGTGCCTGAATGCATGTGCATTCCCCTTTATTGATTTCATTATACTTTTAACAGGGTATAATCTTGTGGACTAACATCCACTGTGGTTTTTCCCCTAACAAGGTTTCCATGAAAAAAAAAATCTTTGTGTTCTTTGTCTCTCTAATGTGTTAATTGTTTATGGTTAATTACTTATTCATCAAATCTATGATTAAGTTAAGTAAAGTATTGAAAAGTTTATCATTCTGTGACAACTGATTCACCCCCCCTCTTAGCTGTTTGTCCTTGTTTTTCCAACAATTGGTATCAGAGCTAGTTCCACTAAAGAAGTCTAAAAGCTTGAGGTGATCCATGATGGCAACATTCAAGAAGGACAATCCAAGATTCAATGGAACTAACTACTCACTGTGGAAAGTCTGGATGCAATGTCACCTAAGGTGTATTGGTGAAGCCTACTAGAAGATTACAAAATATCCATATGTTATTCCTCATAATGGTCCCTCCACTATTGATGAGATCATAGATGTTGAAAGTAATATCAGGGCTATTGAAGCTTTGGTGAGTGCTCTGATAGATTCAGAGATGGCTAATGTGGTAGGACTGCAAATAGCTCATGATATTTGGACGAAGCTAGATAATTTGTATGAAGGAGATGCACAGGTGAAGATGGCTAAGCTACAGAGTTTAAAAGGAAAGTATGAGAATTTGAAGATGGATGAAGATGAAAATATCACTTCTTTTATGCAAAGAGTAAATGAAATAGTGATGGGTATTACATGTTTCGATGGTTCTCTGGATGGGGATGAAATTGTGACTAAGATACTTAGATCCTTGCCTCCCCCCTACAAAGTGAAGGCTCATGCTATTGAAGAGCTCAGATCAGTAACAAATATGTCAAGAGACACGCTGGTTGGTAAGCTTGCTACTTTTGAATTAAATGAATTTGGTGAATCTGTTCCAAAAATTGAATCTGCATTCAAGGCTACTGTATCTGAAAGTAACAAGCAAAGGTATGGTCCATGAGAATGTTCCAGAAAGATATCCAAGTATGATGAAGAACTGAAATAGCTTGAAGATAAAGAAAGAGAGGTAGAAGAATTGGAAGCATTGATTGTAAAGAAATAAGGCAAAGGAAAAGGTAAGTATGAAGGAGTGTTACCTATTAAATATTTTTCATGCAGCAAAATAGGTCATTTTTCATCAAGATGTCCTAAAAGAGTTCCTAGAACTAAGCCTAACAAGTCTAGATTCCAAAAGAAATGTTACTTTGTTGAAGAAGGATTGATTGATGTTGAGTCTGATAAGGATACTTGGAATGAAGATAAATGGTTTTTCATTGCTACAGTAGAAAATAGTCTTGTGGCTACTGAATCTACTAAAGATGAGAAAGCTCTTGCAGCTTGAATTGAAGAAAAGGATGAGTGGGTTATTGACAGTGGATTCTCACATCATATGACTGGTGAAAAAAACAAATTTTTAAGTCTAAAGAAGTATGATGGTGGTATTCTAAGATTTGGAGACAACAATGCTAGTGTGATTCGTGGTAGAGGTTCTATTTGTCTTGGTGGTAAGGATACCACTAATGATGTTCTTTATGTTGAAGGCTTGAAGCATAATATTTTGAGTGTTGGATAAATGGTGGGAAAAGGCTGATCTACAATTCAAAGATGGAAGATGCAAGATATGTGGAAGTTCTGGCAATATGATTGCTACTGGTAAACAGACAAAAGGTAATATTTTTCACCTAAATACTGCTAGTGGGATTTGTTTAATTGCTCAAGTAGATGAAATTTGGTTGTGGCATAGGAGGTTGTGTCATGTAAATTTTGATAACATTATCAAGGTAAGTTCCACTCAAGCAGTAAGAGATCTACCTAAGTTAGTGAAGCTTGCTAACACAATTTGCAAGGAATGTCAGATGGGTAAATAGACTAGAGTCTCCTTCTGGAGAAAATAGTTTCATTCAAATAATTTTTTGGAGCTACACATACTGACCTCTATGGTCCCTCCAGAGTCAGAAGTATTCATGGAGAAAGTTACTTTATGTTGATTATTGATGATTATTCTAGAATGATATGGGTTTCCTTCTTAAGAGAAAATTGTGAAGCACTGGAAAAGTTCAAAAGTTTCAAGGCTATGGCAGAGAATGAGAAAGGTTTGAAAATAAAGTGTTTGAGATCCAACAGAGGTGGTGAGTTCACCTCCAAGGAGTTCAACTCTTTTTGTGAAGAACATGGAATTAGAAGATAATTATCTGCTCCTCAAACCCCTCAACAAAATGGAGTTGCAAAAAGAAATAATAGAACAATTTTGGATGTTGCTAGAACAATGATGATAGAAGGAAATGTGCCCTAGACCTATTGGAGTGAAGTTGTAAGCACTACTTTGTATACTTTAAACTGGGTAAATGTTAATGGCAATTCTGGTAAGACCCCTTTTGAGCTATGGTTTGGTTACAAACCTACTATTAAATATTTCAAGATATTTGGAAGCAAATGTTATATCAAGAGAGATGATGAAATAGGAAAGTTTGATTGAAGAAGCGATGAAGGAATCTTTTTAGGTTATTCTACTAAGAGCAAGGCCTACCGATGCTATAATAGAAGACTGAGAAAGATGGTTGAGAGTGCAAATATAAGATTTGATGAGGATTTTGTCAAATCATCTAGATATTGTGGATATGATTATGATGAAGACAATACAAAAAAAGGGAAGAATATTTAGAGACAAAATCAACTTCAAATTGTGCCATATGTTCCATATGTTCTAGTTGTTCCGGTAAAGCAACCTCAATTCATTATGGTAGGTCAAGGTAGTCAGGAAGTAGAGACAAGTGCAAGTACATAAGGAAGATCAGAAGAATTAGAAGTTTAAGAAAATTCCAAAACTCCAAGGTATGTAAAGCTAAATCATTTTGAAAGTCAAATTATAGGAGATAAGAATAAAGGAGTGCAAACAAGAAGAAATATTGCAGAAGAATACTACCTGATTTCCAAGATTGAACCTAAAAATGTCACTGAAGCCTACCAAGATGAACATTGGATGGAAGCTATGAAAGAAGAGCTGACACAAATTGAAAAGAATGACATGTGGATACTGGTTCCTAGACCTAAAGACAAAAATGTGATTGGTACTAAATGGGTGTTTCAGAACAAGTTGAATGAACAAGGTGAAGTGGTCCAAAAGAAAGCAAGACTGGTATGTAAAGGGTATTCTCAGATGGAAGATGTTTATTTTGAAGAAAATTTTGCCCCTATTGCCAGAATCAAAGTTGTTAGATTATTTCTTGCTTATGTCACATACAAGGACTACAAAGTCTATCAGATGGATGTGAAGTCAGCATTTCTGAATAGAGAACTAGAAGAAGTATACATTGAACAACCGGATGGATTTTAGCTAACTGACAAAGAAGATATGGTCTATCGCTTGAAGAAATCTCTATATGGACTCAAGCAAGCTCCCAGAGCTTGGTATGCTAGATTGGACAAATACTTACTGAAGCTTGGATTCACTAAAGGTACTGCTAATAGCAACTTATTTTTCAAATTGGATCATGATAAATAGCTAATTATAGAAGTCTTTGTTGGTGACATCATTTTTGGAGGAGATGAAAATCTATGCATGAAGTTTTTTGATGAGATGAAGGATGAATTTGAGATGATTATGATTGGAGAGATGAAGTTCTTTCTAGGATTACAAGTGACTGAGTTAGACAAAGGAATTTTCATATCTCAGTCTAAAAATGTGAGAGAGCTACTAAAGAAATTTAGGATGGAAGATTCAAAGCTTGTTGGTACTCCCATGGTGATCGAATGTAAGCTAACATAGAATGATGATTCTCCTAAGGAAAATCAAACTAGATACAAGTCAACGATCGATGGATTACTTTATTTAACTTAGACTAGACCAAATATTATGAATTTTGTATGTATGGTTGCTAAATTTTAGGCTAATCCAAAAGAATCACATGTAACTGCTATCAAGAGGATCTTCAGATATTTGAAAGGAAAAGTTGACTTTGGACTTTGGTATCTAAAGGATGATGATCTCACTTTGAGTGCATATACTGATGCAGATTGGGTTGGTGATGTAGATGACAAGAAAAGTACTAGTGGTGGTGCTTTCTTCCTAGGGAAGAAGATGGTGTTCTGGTTGAGCAAAAAGCAGAATTCCATTTCTCTATCTATTGTTGAAGCAGAATATATTGCTGCTGCAAACAATTGTACTCAAGTAATATGGATGAAACAAATGTTGAAATATATCAGGGTGGTATATGAAGAGCCTATTTCCATATACTATGATAATTCAAGTGCAATAAATATTTCAAAGAATTCGGTGCTGCACTCTGAGACTAAGCGTATATCAATCAAGTTTCATTTCTTGAGGGAGAAAGTCAATGAGAAATAAGTTAGATTGGAGTATGTGCCTACCAAAGAGCAGATTGCAAACATCTTTTCTAAACCATTTTCGAATGATACTTTTAAGTATCTCAGAGGAATGTTAGGCGTAATCACCCCTCCTAATGAGAACTCAAAATATGCATTTACTTGCATCAATCCATGAGCTACATTGTTATATTCTAATCCCGATCGATGTTTTTGTGGCTGCTACTCAGGGGGAGTAGTCAAATGTGTAGATATGTGGTTCAAAGCGTATATATGGAAAGGTCATGGTTACCTTTTCCATTGATATCAAAGGGGGAGAAGTGCAATGTGAAAAATCCTTTTAAGAATCAAAGAGGATTTGAGGAGAAGATTCAAAACCAAAGAGAAAGCAAGTGTGTTGGGTTGATGGTATTTTTCACATCATTTGTTGCCATCAATGCCAAAGGGGGAGATTGTTGGATGTTTTGGATGTGTTGCTAATATTTGGCTTCCATTGATGTCAACACTATTAGCATTTGGTGTATTAGAGGTTGTTTATGTCGAGGATATTGAGAAAATTGTAAGAGAAGGTGTTCCAGGTTCCCAGTGGAACTGTGTAGGTCATGAAGGCGTCTTGTTCTTTACATGGAATTTCAGCTACTATGGACTAAAGGGTTTTCTGATGAGTGTATCTAGATCATCTACCAGAATTTTTAGAGGTCGACATATAGATTTGATCATGTTGTGGTCTGACAGTGTTTCTGTGGTTTTTGTTAGCGTTCCTAAGTGAAGTCTATGCGATTATGGAAATCTCAATTGCTACAGATGTCTCTCTATTGTTTCTTAGTGCTCTTGGATGTTTCTAGATCATTTTCTATATTTTTGGTATGTCCACATTGATTGGTGTGCTCGTGGTCAGAAATTTTTCTTGCATATGTTTGGTTTTTCTTGTTCTTAGCCGATATGTTGGTGGTAGCATATTGTGGATCTTCGATGTGAAATTAATTGAAGTCTTTTTGTGTTGGAATTTTTAATTTGGGTCCCCACTATGATGTGGCCAACCTTGGTGGATTCACATTTAAAAATTTATTTGTAAATTTGGGCCAACATTGAAAATATGTTTTATTTTCTTGGCCGACTAAGTTATTGATGAAATCTCATGTAGCAGATATATAAGAGCGATTTTTTCAACAGTGTATTGTGTGGAAAATGTGTTTAGAGTGCTCTTATGTGTGTATGTGTGAATATCATTCGATTACATAGCAGAGTGTGAAGAAGACCAATTGAAGTGTGAAGTAGTTTTTGAAGCAGTTTTTTGTGCTTAATTGGAATTGTAATCAGGCTTGTGGAGAAGCTATTTTCTCAGTTCATACCCTCTGGATTTTAATCCTATTATGTATTGTTGGGCAGTGAGCCCCTTCTGTAATTGAGCAATGAGCTCTAGGCAATGTTCCTGAATGCATGTCCATTCCCCTTTATTGATTTCATTATACTTTTAATAGGGTACAATCTTGTGGACTAACATCCACCATGGTTTTTCCCCTAACAGGGTTTCCACAAAAAAAAAATCTTCATGTTCTTTGTCTCTCTGATGTGTTAATTGTTTATGGTTAATTTCTTATTCATCAGATATGTGATTAAGTTAAGTAAAGTATTGAAAAGTTTATCATTCTGTGACAACTAATTCACCCCCCCTCTTAGTTGTCTGTCCTTTTTTTTTCCAACATTTCTATCATCTTGACAAATTTATAGGTGGAAATCAGCATCTTAGATCCAACATTAGAGGACTATAAAAAGTGTTTTCAGAAGCCCTATCAAGAACTCATTCACCTAGGGGTGAACCAGTCCTGTACATTCCATAATTAACTTTTGGTGACAGGTACATACCCGTAGATACCTCCCAGATCTACTTGCAAAGTGTTTTTATAGTATGTACATCTTCAAGAATCTACAATTTACATACTAGGTCATATAGTTCATTTAGTTGCATCATTTCAAATCATTCCTAATCATTCTCTACCTTTAAAGAACTATGATGCAAGATCATCCATGGTTGATTAGCAATCTTGCATCAACCAAAAATATTTAATTTTAAGTCTTTGATTTATTTTTGTATTTCAATATTGTAGGTGAATAATTTTTTTGTAATAAAGCCTAAAATATTTGATAAATATTTGGCCAAGTTGTTATGTTGCAGTTTTATGGTAATTTTGGACTCATTTTTGTAGCATTTTCAAGGTCAAATCTTCAAATATGCCTTCTTGGGCATGATATTTGGGGAGTTACAAGTTATGGAAACTCATTTAATGTTCCTTTATTGTTGTATGAAGAATTTGGGTTCCCAAGAGCAAGTGGCTTAGCTTTTTCTATTCGGTTCACTATTCGAGTGGAGTGGAAAAGCCATAATGCATCTATTTTTTGCCTAATCTTTCTTGGGGGTGTTCTATAGGTTGTAAATGCACATTTAATATTTTATTTATTTATTTTTGATATTTCTTCTAGGTGGGAGGCATTACATTTCTTGGTAGTTACATTTTGGATGAAAATGACAAAAAGTAAGGCATGGCAATAGAGGAGGGATTCATTGTTGTAGGCCAGAAAGGGGAGTGGAAGGAGAAAGGAATAGAATTTTCTCCAAGGGATGTTGGAAGCCATTTTTTTGTAGGTATGAGGGTTTGAAGATAGAAATTTGAGGTTATGAGATCATTGTGCAAGATAGGAACAACTGCAGGTTGAAGATTCCCACTACAAGTTGTGGGTTGTATTTGTATGTGAAGCCCGAAAGAGTTTTTTTTTATGTAGTTTTATTAATTTCCTATCATAGATCAGTTTGAGTCTCATTTATATTGTTGTAAAATAGTCCATGAGACTAATTTATTTTTTGTACGCATATTTTCAGAGGGTTATGTATGCATTTCTAAAGTTTAGAAAAACTATGCTAAAGAAGTTGAATATAAAAGCTATAATCTTGTTGTAGATTTTTGCACATTAGTTTTTGTTCTTGTTGAAGTGTTTAATTTCATATTTTAAGTGAGAGTGTACCTCTACACCAATGGTATCAGAGTAGGAGTTCTTGAGTGTGCAAATAGAAGCGTCAATGTGAGGCAATTTGCACTAGGACTTGGGGGTGGAGAGTGTTGAGGATTTGTAAACAAATCACTAAGTGAGGCAATTTACATGTACAAAACTTGAGGGTTTTGAAATTTTTGTTAAGGATTTGTGAACCCTTAAGGATGAAAAAGAGGAAGAAGAAAAATACTTTTGTCATTGGATGGATTTTGAGGATTCCTGATCTTGAGAAAAACAAAGAGAGAATTAGAGAGAGAGAGAGAGAGCACGAAGAAATAAGAGTTGGGATGTAGAATTGTAGCAGAAAGTGGATGAATTAAGAGGAGATTGAAAGGACAAAAAAAAATAAAAAGAGAAGAGTTGAAGGTAATTCTAATTATATTTCTAATGATATTTTGAATAGGAAAGAAAGAAAATGCAATAAAGTGTCATGCATGTGGCACAAAAGAAGAAGAAGAAGAAGAAGAGGATGAATACAAAAAAAATGATGAGCCTGAATCTGAGGGATGTCTATTGAAAGACATGGATGATGAAATTACAAAGGTTTTAGTAGAAACAAAAGTGTTGAGTGCAATGGAGAACATTGAAGAAGAGGACACTGAATTTGAAACAATAAAAGAGGAGATAAAACTTATATTTTGTGAGTTAATTGGTGATTTTAATTTTTTTATGAATTATATAAATGGAATGGGTGAATATTAGAGAAGCTAAATTTTTTGTTGTCGCAGTAAGGAAGAGAGGAATATCATATTTTGATGAGGTTAGAACCAATTCTGATCTTTGTTTGAATGATACAATAAGTGATGTTGAAGAAAGAATTACAGCAGTGAAAGTTGCAGCAGAAGGCAATGAGTTAAAATCAGATTAAATAATGTATGTTTTGATAAGGATAAGAATATAGAAATGGATAAATTTATTGCAACAATTAATCAATTTGAGAAGGTTAAAATTGACGAACAAGAGGTGAAGGTAAAAGAGGAGTTTTGCAATTATTCTTGGTTTGAAAGTATTGAAGATGAAGATTCCTTGGTTAGAGAGCCCGATTATTTATTAGAGAATATAGTTGATGAATCTCAGGATTATTTTTCTAACATTGTTTTGAATATGGGAGATCAGTTTGCAGCAGCAATATGTCTTTCTAAAGGCATAAAAATAGTGACATATCATGTTGAAGACAAGGTTGAAGTTGCAGTAGTGAATGGAACCAAGGTAAATTTCAATTTTTCTAAATGTTATTCTAAAGAAGGATGTGAGTGTGATGAGGTTGAATAAAAAGAGAATAGTAAATCACATTTTATTAAATTTGAGAATAATGATGATTTTCAAGTTATAGATGGGTTCAAGGAGATTTTGCTTGTGATGTATGGTATGCAGAGAAGGGTTTGTATGCTATTGCAGAGTTTAGTGCAAGTGAAATTTAGTGGAGGTGGTTGGACTATGGTGGATTGAATCCCATAAGATCAGAGGAGAGTATGATATACACTTGGAGGAGGTGGCCAGTTTATGGTGGAATTGATTCCACATTTAAGAGGTTCAGTGAAGAGAAAAGTTGTCATAGAAGGAAGCTTGTTCTAGCTAGGTGTTAGAAGAGGAGAAATAAGAACTCATTAGTGGTACCAAATTTAGTAATGGAGTTTTTTGAAGGTTATTTACAACCTGGAAGGATGGTCCTATAATTCAACTCCATTTTGTGAGACCAAGCTCACAAAATTTTTCTACTTTGGGTGTCTAATGTAGGAGCATCCATGGTTGACAAGCAATCTTGCATCAACCAAAAATATTTAATTTTAATTTTTTTCTTTATTTTAGTCTTTCAATATTGTAGGTGAATAATTTTTTTGTAATAAGGCCTAAAATATTTGATAAATATTTGGCCAAGTTGTTATGTTGCAGCTTTATGACGATTTGGACTCATTTTTGTAGCATTTTCAAGGTCAAATATTCAAATATTACTTCTTGGGAATGGTATTTGGGGGTTTACAAGTTATGAAAACCCATTTAATGTTCCTCAATTGTTGCATGAAGAATGTGGGCACCCAAGAGTAAGTGGTTCAACTTTTTCTATTCAGTTTACTATTCGGGTGGAGTGGAAAAGCCATAATGCATCTATTTTTGGCCTAAGATTTCCTAGGAGTGTTTTGGAGGTTGTAAATGCATATTTAATATTATTTTTGAGAGTTCTTCTTGGTGGAAGGAATTTCATTTATTGGGAGTTATATTTTGGATGAAAATGGCAAAAAGGAAGGCATGGCAATAGAGGAGGGATTCATTGTTGCAGGCTAGAAGGCGGAGTGGAAGGAGAAAGGCATATATTTTTCTCCAAGGGCTATTGGAATCCATTTTTTTGCAGGTATGAGGTTTTGAAGACAACAATTTGAGATTATGAGATCATTGTGAGAGACACGAACAACTACAAGTCAAAAATTGCCACTACAGCTTGTGGGTTGAGTTTGTATGTGAAGAGAAAGAGTTGTTTTTGATGTAGTTTGTCAATTTCCTATCATATATTAGTTTTAGTCTCATTTATATTGTTGTACAATAGTCCATGAGACTGAGTTATTGTTGAAATCATATTTTCAAATGGTTTTGTATGCATTTCTAAAGTTTAGAAAAACTATGTTGAAGAAGTTGAATATAAAAGCTATAATCTTGTTGTAGAATTTTGCACATTAATTTTTGTTCTTGTTGAAGTTTTTGATTTCAAATTTGAAGGGAGAGTATCCCTCTACATCAAACTACCAATCTAGGTCTAATTGACTCACTCTTGAGGTTGAAAGTCAATATCTTGGCTTTGTGGTTGGTAATCTAAAGAAATTTTGGGAAGAGGGACCTTAAACCACAAAGATGCCAATGGGAATGAATAGGAGTAGTGTTGAGTCAATAAGGAAGACCAATAGCTGATTTCAGTGAGAAGTGAATGATGAAAAAAGGAGATATTCAATTTATAATCAATAATTTTATGTCATAATTCAAACACTGAAGAAGTGGAGACATTATTTGTTGCCTAAGGAGTTTGTGTTGTATATTGATCATCAAGCCTTGTAGTATTTGAATAGATAGGGTAAGTTGAGCTAGATACATATGATATGGGTTGAGTTCTTGTAGAGTTATACATTTGTGTTAAAGCATAGGAGTGGAAAGTTTAAAAAATTCACAGATGCATTAAGCAAGAGAAGGAATTTGTTGATAAGAATGAATATTAAAGTATTGGGTTTTGAAGAGCTAAAGCACATGTATGAGGATGATCTAGATTTTTCTAAAGTACGAAAATGTGTAAGGAACCAGTAGTGATAGATAGGAGTCAATGGTTGGATTATTTTATTCTAGAAGATATGTTGTTCAAAGGAAATCAGTTGTGTATTCCAAGGAGTTCAATGTAGGAGAATTTGACTAAGGAGAAGCATAGTGGAGGACTGGCAATACATTTTGGGGTAGATAAGACAATAGATTTGGTGAGTGAACTATTTTTTTCCATAGATATATAAGGATTTCAGGAAGTATGCTCAAAGTTGTAGGATTTATCAAGTAGCAAAAGGGAGCACTCAAAATACTAGATTGTACAAACCTTTGACAATACTAGAGAGATCTTGGAAAGATATAAGTATGGATTTCATATTGGGATTACCAAGAACACAGAGAGGATATGATTCTATAATGGTAGTAGTGGATAGATTTTTTAAGATGGCACATTTCATTCCTTGCAAGAAGACTAATGATGTGCATGTTGTTGACTTATTTTTCAAAGAGATTATGAGATTGCATGGATTACCAAAGAGTATAGTTTCAGATAGGGAGACCAAGTTCATTGGATACTTTTAGAGGAAATTATGGAAGAAGATGAAGACAAACCTAAAGTTTAGCTTAGCATATCACCCACAGATAGATGGAAAAATAGAGGTGGTGAATAAGAGTTTTGGTAACTTATAGAGATTTTTGGTTGGAGATAAAGAAGGAAGCTGGGAAATAGTTCTATCACAAGAAAAGTTTGCATGGAATAATTGATTAAACCAGAGTATAGAGAAGACGCCATTTGAGATTGTGGCAAGAATATATCCTAGAGGAGTTACAGAGCTCAGAGACATGAATAAGAGGAGTGCAAAAGCAGAAGCATTTGTAGGATTATGGAAAAATTACATAGTTAGGTCTAAAAGCACTTGGAGGACATGAATAGTAAGTGTAAGGAGCAAGAAGATGAGAAAAGGAGACGTAAGGAATTTTTTGTTGGAAATGAAGTTATGGTATATATTAGGAAGGAAAGTTTTCTAGTAGGAACATACAATAAGATGAAGATGAGGACGTTTGGACCATGTAAGATTCTCAAAAAGTTTGATTCAAGAAATGCATATGAAATGAAATTACCGGATGCACTTGGTATATCACCTATTTTCAATGTTGCAAACATCTATGAGTACCATGAAGGACAGTTAAGTGATAGTAACAAAGAAGTTGTATTGGAGGAAGATTGAGCAGATCTTGGATACCAGAATTGGAAGGAGCACTAGGAACAAGTAGTACAAGGAGTACCTGGTAAAGTGGAAAGGTGGACTAGTGGAGGATTCATCATGGATTTCTCAGGCTGAGGTGGACCATCTTGGTTTTCCTATAGCCCCTAGAAAGTGGGGGACTCACTTTTCTTCCAACCCCATGTGTTTGATGCAGGAGCATCCATAGCTATAAAGCAATCCTATATCATCCAAAAACATTTATTTTCATCCATTTCATTTTGTAGTTGTTTCAATAGTTTCTTCTATATTTTTCCGTTGTATCATTTCTCATCTTGTGGAGTAGGATATTGGTTTTACATGAGGCCATCTAAAACATATCCATATCTCAATATATTTGCATTTGTTTGTAGAAATTTTGTCACTCTCATAATTTCATTGTCATTCTTAGGTAGAGAATTTGGGTCAGCTTGGTCCAAATTTCTTGTGTGAACCTTTTCTAGAGAATGCAAAGCTTAAGGAAACATCATACGGGTCCAAGAGTAACTTTATTGGAAGATTCGTAATATGTTTTATATCACGATGGATTATCTTCTCATGTTATTTGGTCAACCTACATAATTGATCATACATTAGGGTTTGTAAACCCTTGAGGCTGACACAAATCATAATTGGAGTTGGGGATTCATATTTAAGATCATGTGTAATCATTTGGAAAAAAAATTAGTTAGTTAGCAATTTATTAGGAATTAGATAGTTATATTTGGCCTTCTGGGCTAAGGGGTGTAATAAGGCCTTGTGCTAATTGTAATATATGTAATTCCATTGTGGTAGGCCTGTGAGTCCTAGTTATTCTACATATGAGGCATATGATGTATGTAATACTAGAATATGTTGGATCAACAAAAATTCATGTTTGTTGAGCATTTTCTTGTGTTATTTTATGTTATGTTGACTCTAAGTTGCACGGCTGGAAAGTCCTTTCTAGGCCCTCCATTCGTGACTGCACCACTATGGTGCATTATTTTCCCTCATCACTAGCTAAATTTTCTTAATGCATGCACCAAAATTTCTATTGGAACTATGAATAACATAAGACATATGATAAAACAACAAACAAAAATACCTTCCACAGAAGAGAGTTGCAAATAATAATCTATTATATCCTCAACTAGTAAAACTTACAAAATGAAATAATACAAAGAGAGAGAGAGAGTGTGAGTGTGTGCTTTCTAAGAGAAATACTAAATGATTAATGAATTATATCATGAAAAGTGTCTCCATCCTACGTGATGAGACAAAATAATCTAATAATATCTCTCTAGTTAACATTAAAAAATAATCCTAAGTTTAGATTATGTGTATGAGAATAAATTAGCTTAATAATTAATTAAAGATAATATAATTATTAGTTAATGCATTATTACTCTAACACCCCCCTTAAGTTTAACTTAGGGAGTAGATAAAAACTCTAAAAATTCAATACAAAAAAAGCAAAGAAATCATGAATGGGTCTTGACAACAAGGCCTAATTAGGTACCCATGTATAATCAAATAAATCTCTCATAACTAGAGAATATGAGAAAACCTCATGGGAAAAATCCCTCTCCTAAAGAGATATGAAAGCATGTATAAGAAACATGAAGAAATGATGCCTCATGAAGACCCAAAAGTAAAAATTCCTTCACCCCAATCATTAATCACAAATGAAGGTAATGAGGTAATGCCAAAGGTTTCATGAAGATGTCAGCAACGTTCTCCTCTATAGGCATGTAATCTAAGGTGGGAAAACCATCCTAAATCAACAATTGAATTAAATTCATGTGGATATAATGTGATTAGTATGTTGATGTTTCACTTGGTTGCAAGAAATGTAAATGGAACTTTGATTACCACACCAAATAATAGTGAGACTATCAAGAGGAAATTGAACTTAGTTAATGATTGACAAAGCCAAAAAACCTCCCGACTAGCCAAAATTACTACATGATACTCAACCTCCATGGATGATAATGTAATAGCATATTGCTTCTTACAAGACCATTTAATGGGGCTTGAACCAAGGAAAAAAATAAAGCTAGAAGTGGACTTCCTATCATTAACATCACCAAGCCAATTTGATTCAATGAAGCCAACTATTTGAGGATCTCTTAATGCATAGTGAATACCATAATGTGAGGTTCCCTAAATATACCACAAAATATGTTTGGAAGCTTTCCAATAACTCTCATGTGGATCATGTGATAACTAGGAGACAAGAAAAATTGCAAAACAAATATCAGGACGTGAATGTGTCAAGTACAAAAGGCTACTAACTATCTACCTATATAATGTAGCATCTACTTAAGCAATAGTACAAGTGAAGGACAATATAACACCTGATTCAAATGGTGTGGGGGTAGGCTTGTAATGAAGCATTTCAAATCTCTAAATCATGTCAAGAGCATGATTTTATGAAGATGGAACTTATTTGAAGACTGGATAACCTGTAAACCAATAAATTAGTGTAGAAGGTTGAGATCTATCATCTCAAATTGTTCCATCAAAGCTCACTAAACACTTTGGATCATGGAGGAATAACCACCTATGAGGATCAAATCATCCACATATAACACAAGGATCAATACATCGCCCTCCTATCTCTGAATGTACACTATAGGATCGAAACAATATCACTTGAAGCTAAAAGAAAGGATAATATTATCTATTTTCATACCAATCTTGAGGGGCCTATTTGAGACCATGTAATGAATGACAAAGTCTAAAATCCAACAAATAATCCTCAATAAAACCATGTGGATACTCCATCCTGATGAAGATCAACATGAAGGAAAGCACTCTTCACATCCATCTTGTATATTGTGCATCCCTATGAAGCTACAAGTGAAAGTACAAGGTGAGTAGAATTCATCTTAGCAACAAGGGAAAAGACCTTAGAATAGTTAATTCCTTTGAGCTAAAAGAGCCCCTTTGGAAAATATGGGCCTTGAACCTATCAATAGAACCATCTACAATATATTTGGTATGACATACCCACTTGCAACAAGCCAACTTTCTTCCCTTAGGAAGAGAAAAAGATACCAAGTATTATTCATCATCAATGAAGAGTACTTAAATGTTGAATAATACTATCCCACTCAGGAATACTGACTACCTTTGAAAAATTCTAAGGATCATCCAAAATAGAATGACTCAAAAGAATAACACATGATGTCTATGCACGAGTATGAAGGAAGTTAAAGGGTCATATGCCAAAGATCTAATTGCATCAATAGTATTGTGGGCCCACTTCAATAAGGGTTGAATATCTAGAGGTGGATGGATAGTTGGAGTATCATCATCATCCTCAAAAGATAAGGAATCCTCAAGAGATGAAGAGAGAACTTAGTAGATAATAAGGGAGAAGCTAGTGATGAAAAATCCATATGAGGGAAGCACTCATCAAACTGGACATCCCACCAAAACAAGAAATCTCTAGAATCAAGATCAAACACTCTATATGCCTTAACATCCTCACAACAACCAACAAATATGAGTGGTTGGATTTTTCTCTCCATGGATTTTCATTGAGTTTTAGGAATGAATGCCCAAGCCTCACTACCAAAGACTTTGAATGAAGACATATTAGTCTTGACATGAGACCAAGCCTCCTCAAGAGTCGTATGTTGTAATGCCTTGTGAGGCATATGAATTTGAACATAATTTCTATAATTAACTACCTCAACCTAGAAAGAACTCATACCTCATAATTGATTCATATAGATGACCATCTCTCATAAAGTTCTATTCCTTTTCTTAGAAAACCATTCTACTAAGGGATGTATGGAACTATAAGTTGATGTTGCAAACCATTCTCAACATAAAAGTCCTTGAAATCCTGATTGACATATTCTCCCCCATTATCTATGTGTATCTACTTGATAGAAATACCAAATTACATCTCCATGAATGCCTTAAATATTTTGAAAGAATCAAAGACATCAATCTTGTACTTAAGAAAGTGCACCCATGTATGCCTGGAGAAGTCATCAATAAATGTGGGCACATATTTTTTCCTAGAAAATGAAGTAGTAAAAAATGACATGAGGTCACTATGTATCAACTCCAAGGGTGCCTTAACACATGTGGCTCTACCTATAGGAAAATAATCTCGGTGATGTTTTCCAAGAGTGCATCCTCGACAAACATTAGTATAAAAAATCTTAAGGATCCCTAACACCAATGCCTATGTACTTATCATTTGGAGATATCTATAATTGGCATGACCAAAAAATTCATGCCAAATCTTACTCCTGATTTTTGCACGTGCTTTAAAAGATGAACTTGAACCATGTTAACTCTCAAAGCCATCAAATTTTTTATAAATGAGAGGTAGAATCAACACTCTTAGCGGCCACAATAATATCATGATTGTGAAGGTCACTAATAAATACATTGTGTGGGGTAAACTCAATTTTCCTACTAGTGTTGGATTGGAAAATATGATTCAATAAAATATGGTTGGTGTCCAGATATCAGGAACAACAAGAACCTCTTGAAGAAAAGCAACCTCAAGTGTGACAATACATATGCCCAAAATTGAAAGATATGTAGAATCCTTAACTGCAATCTGAAAGGGATGATACCAAATCTTTAGAGTGATTCATGTAATGTGTTGTACCAAAATCAAGTATCCAGAGAGTGGTAGAAAGTAAGGCCCATGCAAAAAGAGAATGAAATTTACCTATAAATAAGGAAGAAGACTAAGGGGTTTGAGATGTGATGTCGTTGCATGGATTCCTCCAAAGCATCTAATATCTTCCAACATCTAGTGACTGGATGTCCCTCCTTAAAATAAAAACTATAAGGTTCATCTGATTTCTTCTTTGTCTTGGAGGAAGACTTGTCAGAATTGAAAGATTTATCATACTGAGGAGTGGTTTTAGGTTTCTAATCTGACTTCTAAGATGGTTTGGATGAATGCTCACTACATGATGAAGTCTTTGTCTTAGTATTTTGTTTCTTCTTTTCTTTCCCTTTGGATGTCTACGCTACCAATGCTTGAGTTTTGGAACTAGAAAGAGAATCAAGTTGAGTCAACTTCACCTAATCACAAGTCAAATGCTCACAAAAAACCTCAGGCATGGTAATTGTAGTGCCCAACACATCCATAGTAGAGCAGAAAGTAGAAGAGAAGACTTGAAATGTCTCTCTAACCTTAGACATAATCGGAAAAACACATTCTTTGGCAATTTTATTCTTCCCAAAACAATGTAAAAGAGTTATGAGTGACTTAAACTTCTACAAGAAGTCCTCAATGGAGGGGAAAGAATTAGGTATAAGTGATGTCAATTTTTCTTCATTTTTTAGAGCTCAAAACTCATTGATGGTTGGTGCCAAAAATATCTTTGAGCTTATCCCACATATCCCTAGAAGACGTGCAAGACTCAATATGAAATAAGAGACTATCTAAAATCTATAGTGAAATCAGTCCCATAGCCTCATCCATTTTATTCCTATGGTAAAGTATCTCAAAAATTGACAAGTCAATGATAGTTTTACTTCATCCAAAGTGGACCATAAACCCTTTGACATGGGCAATCTAGCCATCTGAGCTTTCCAGATATGATAGTTGTGTGTTGTAAGATGTCCAACAAGAGAGATATATGCCATGATGATTGAGGTTTTTAAAATAACATGTGGGAAAAATTTACTATTCTCTGATGTGTGTGTGTGTGTATATAGAAAACAAGAAATATATCCCCCCAAAAAAAAAATCCAAACCCTAATGCAACTTTACTTGAGTGAAAAATCTTAAAAAGAAAAAATCACATCAAATAAATATTTGTGCACCTAGGAAATTTTCTAGAAAAATGGACTACATGGTGACATGTAGAGCACTGAAGCACCTTTCCAATGCCTATTCATTCACAAGAAACAAAGTTTGCATTCCCAAGTTATGACCTTGAAAGCACAAAGAGGTAGATCTAACTTTAATGGCCTATAGAAAATTCTTGGAGCAAGATTTGGAAAAATGAATTACACCACAAGAATAGGCTTGTAACCAACTTTTTGATGATATTTTAGTTTTAAAAAATATACAAGTGAGGCAAAAGTTATGCATGATTTCATAGAAGTTGTCCAATCTTCCCTAAAAGGCACGCGTGGGGCTAAAAATATAAGGCGCCTGGTCACATGAGCAACTGATCACCAAAGTGCAAGGGCTAAAGGTAGAGGATCTGGTCATATTGGGGAACTGACTGATGCACTGATATGACTACAAGGTTTGTATTGAAGCACTTGGTCATGGATGTGACCCTGGTTTAGGCGAGGTTGTTGAGCGTGGGAGCCGATAGTGGGTAGCATAGAAAGTGCGGCCATCAAGGGCATCACTCCACAAGTGGTGACCCCTAAATATAGTGTGGTGTGTTTTCTTAATAAAGCATTGTGCTTTATTATTTTTTTATTTTTTTGTACAATATGACCCAACAAGGGTCATATAGAGGCCTTTGCAAAAAAATGTTTGAGAAGCTCTCGACACCAAAGAAGGGAAAATTTTATATCGAACTTCATTGAAAATCAACCTCTGTAATGCAATGGCGAGGTCCTTTATGCATAAAAGTGCACTAAGAAATCACCCAACTTCAAAATTTGCAAAATATAATGAAGATTGCAAATTTTCTCCTATAAACTTAGTTGAGAAAAAAACAAAAATGGAGAAGGGGTTTGTTGAGTCTATGCTCTAATATCATGTTAGAATTGTGAATAACATAAGATGTAGGATCAAACAATGAAAAAAAACCACGTTCCACACAAGAGTATCCTCAACTAGGAAAACATATAGAATGAAATAACACAACTAGAAAGAGTTCTTTATAAGAGCAACCCTAAATGATAAAAGGATTAGATCATGGAAAGTGTTGTCATCCTATATGATGAGACAAAATTATCTAATAATAGCTCTCTAGCTAACAAAAAAAAACACTCCTAAGTTTAGCTTAAGTGCATGAGAATAAATTAGCCTAATAATTAATTAAATATAAATTATTTATTAGCTGATGCATGATTACTCTAACAATTTCAAGTTAACAATATGAAAATAAATTAATGAAAAAAAATACTGTTAAAAAAAGTAAACACCCCATTAACCTCTTTTTTAACATTTAATTGACAAATAAGTATAATATCATTTTTACAAAAAGTTACATCCAAATAATCTTTTTATTTAGAAAAATTAAATATAAACTATATTAAAAAATTATATTCCATTATTTTAGATCATATTAAATTTCACAACATATGTTACTTTTGGGTGATTCAAGTTAGAAAGTTGTACTAGTATTATCTATTTCCTTTAAAAATGTGGGAAACAACCCTAAATGTTTACCAAGTAAATACATCCATTATGCACTTAAACATGTCAAGATGGAATTGGAGAAATACTTGAGCATTTACTTTCAAATTTAAAAGCATTGAAGGAGTTGAACCTACATTGTCATCACATAGTCCATCTACATTTTCACAAATATTGTTTTTGATCTTTCTTATTAAAATTAATTTAGTCTACCAATGAGTTTGATCTAGGAGATTTTCACCTATTAAGTATATTAGATCATCAATGATGCTTTAGACGCTACCTTGACATATTTAGAAATTTTTAGAAGGTGAAAATAAACATGTATTCAAGCACACTTTTCTTAGATTAGTTCTACATTAGTTAGATCAATTTCACATGTTAGATCAAATCCACAATAATTGTGATCAAACTCACAGTGCTCAAGATCAACTTGTGTGTATGTTGCAACAATTCAAGCTCAAAGACATTCTTCAAATAGAGGCCTTTAATTTTTTATAGTGGCAAGTTTATCTAAAACATCATCAATCCTAGAGCTAAATACACATCCTTTTATTTAATTACCATATTTGCTTCAATTTATTTTTATATTTTTTAAGACTGTAGGAATCGAGTAGCCCAATTACCATATTTGCTTTAATTTATTTTTATATTTTTTAAGACTGCAGGAATCGAGTAGCCCCTCCCCCCTAAAAATAGCAGTGCACCTGGTAAACTTTTTTCACCTGAAATTGTAGTGCACCTGACAAACTTTTTTCACATGACTAATGGCACCAATGTGACATGCCCTTTGATACCATAGGGACGGGGGGAGACTAGACCTCATGACCTCTTGCCTACAACAAGATGCTTTATCCCCCCGCCCCATATTTACTTCAATTTCAATTATCTATCTCAATTCTATTATCCAAGTGAAGTGCTTACCAATTAATTACATTTATTTAATTAACCTAAATAATTTATGTAAGTGATGTTTTTCACTTGCAACACTATCAATAGTTAAACATAACACTTAAGTGACAATCATCTTATCTCTTTTTCTTATGGTTTTATATCAATTCCATATCATTTTTGGAACTTATTAATATAGAAAGCACAAGTCTTAAGTTCAATTCCTCTTCAACTAAGAACCAAGAACAAAGGGTATCCATTGTACCAAATTCACCTACAAATATGATCCTAGTCTCATCCTTTATATTACATTTCTAGAAGATTTGAGTTTTACTGAATGTCAAAATTAAAGAATACACTAGAAGATTTAGACTTTATTGAATGTCAAAATTAAAGAATACGCTATCATTCTCATCGGATATACTCAACCAATTGAATTATAACCCTTAGATACCTCATCTCTTTAACAAAATAAGTTACTATTTTCTTACCTTCTAGATCTCGAGTATAATATATACTCCACACTATGCAGCTCCAATTAAACTAGTCTAGTTCCCACTGCCTCTAGATGTTTTTTTTTAATATTAAAACTTTGAACAATTATAAATTGATTTCTAGCTGCCAAATTCCTCTTATTATAAGCTTGCACACCCTTTGAGAATTATTTGAGAATTATAATATTACTGGGTACTTTGCATGTAGATACCCTTTTTTCTTTTGCTTAGAGGATGGAATTTTATCTAGATATTATACCAACTGTAGTACACCGACCTTTTGATGCATTTTTAATCTCAACCAATCTTTTTAAAACTAATAATATGAGTCATACTTGATTACAATTTCCTAAACTGAAATCTCTAGAAGATTCGTCACAAATATTACACATGTTATTGAATCTTTAATTCATTCAAATAACAATTCTGACCAGATGGCTGTCTGTGTTCTGCCACTCTCTGACTTTTTCTCTGTGAGCTTTATTCTTTTATAAGCTTTACTATAATTAAAAAGAAAACTGACCAAATCTGGGTTCTTAGAGCAAGATTCAAACTTAACAATTATGACCAGATCTGCAGTGAGGCTGAAGTAAAATATATTACTGTTCATTCTATTTTTATATTTTAATTCTTAAGTTTTAGATTCCCCACAGCAAGGTATTCCCATAAATTATGTTTAAAAGATGTTAAAAGGTACATAAAAGTAAGACTGATTGGCCATGGCAAGTAACCTTTAGAAACACTTTACTTGGTCCTTGTGACCCTCTTAAACTGCCTAACTTTGTGATGTTTCCTCTATTCATTCTTGTTTAGTCAATACTGCTCTCAGTTTTAATTCTTTCACAAACTTTAGGACTCCTTATTTTACTATACTTCAATGTTATTTAATATGCAAAAACTGCCAACTTGAGCTTTGGATGCAAACATGAATAATTACAGAGCACAGTTTCTATCAATTAGTTGAGCCTAACAACCACCTTGCCATAAAGAACACAATCTATCAAATTTTTGGTATGTGGGTTGGTAGGTGTTCAAAGAGTTCATATTGATCTTCCTTAGAGGTGTTTACAAGGAAAAAGTTTGAAATAAAATCAAGCGACATTCAGCATGATTGTCCATGTTAACAGACCAGAAAGTTCAGTCAGTAGGACCATTCATTAATATATGTTGTAGAGTTAGTCAAATTGTCATTTTCATATCAATTCCATTGAACCAAAAGTTACAGAATACATCAACATTGATTCATTTTTATTCATTTGACTTTATCAATCTTGCTTTCAAAATTTGTGTACACAATTGAATTTTGATGTAGCTATTTCTCAGTTTTACTCTCCTTCCTAAAGAGAATTTCTTTTTCAATTTATATAAAATTATTTTTTATAAAAATTGTTGGGAATTTTGTTTAACTTTGGTTTTAAGTAAAGTAATCCAGTTTGGAAAGACATTGGATCTGATCAATCTAGTCATATACATGAACAAACAAAAGTTGTGGGTCAGAAGCCTTATCAGTGTAAATTATCAAATGTAAATTTGGTTTTTTGTGGGTTCTTCTTTTATGGAAATCAAAAAATGAAATGTAAAGAAGAATTTGATTCATTTTGTGGACCAGTGTTTATATGTATTTTATCAATCAGAAGTAGTTTTATTTTTGTGTTTTGGTTTGTAAATTTTATTTGTATATTTGAAGAATTTATGTTTTCTTTTGTATATATTTTGAAGGTTTCAAAAATGTTATGTTATGTTATTATAGAAGGTTTTTATAGTGGGAATTTTGCTACATTTATTTAGAAAAATATTTTTTTTGAATATATATTTAAATTTCAAATCTTTTAACTTTTGTATTTGTGTCAAGTCAGAGGATTGTTGTACAACTAGATCCATACATCATGATCCATGCTTGAGTTTCAAAATTCTTGCCAACCAGCTGAACCAATCCACAGACCAAATGCAATTAATGCTAGTAACACTTGGAATTCCATGAGGATTTTACATCTG
The DNA here is from genome assembly GCA_007258455.2 of Sequoia sempervirens. Lineage (NCBI taxonomy): Eukaryota > Viridiplantae > Streptophyta > Pinopsida > Cupressales > Cupressaceae > Sequoia > Sequoia sempervirens. The sequence goes on from VDFB02047230.1 coordinate 478,002,766, forward strand.
GATTGATCTATGTTGAGCAAATAAGCTACAATTCCAATGATGCACCAATTTAGGAGGGTTAGCCTAATCCATAGGAGATTATAACACATTTTGTTTTGGAAGGTCAAGATGCACGTCGCATCCCTAAATGTATTGTTAATTGTCTATTGAATCTTGAAAATCTGTAACTTTAGAAATTGTAAAGACATCATTTTATTCTACTTTGTTGAGTCTATTGAATCTTGAAAATCTGTAAGTTTAGAAATTGTAAAGATATCATTTTATTCTACTTTGTTGAGTCTTGCTCCTTGTCTCATGTATCAAATTTTGATTTATATCAAATTTTTTGTTTGCTTCAATTTTTTATATGTCTAGATATCGTTTTGATGAGTTATGTTTTGTGTTGCTTGGTTTGACAATCCCTGAGTGAATTTCAAACCAAGACCAACATCAAGTAAGTTCCTTATTGTTAGGAACCCTTGATCTATTGCACATTTTGTTTATAATTCACCCCATATGCTAAACTAGAATTATTATCTTATATGTATGAGATAGTAATAGTTGTCTTTAGTTAAACTCTATATGTTGTATGTATACCACATCTATGGGGTAGTAGCAATGGTCTTTAGTTAGACTGTGCATTTCCTTCGTAATTGAGATCTGTTATTGTATATTATATTCTACACCTGGTCTTATTTATATTTGTTGTATTTTTATACTTATAGAAAATTTTGATTTATTTTTTTGTGTGGACTTGAAGTCACAAGTATTTAGTTTTACGTTTTAATCTCATGATCTAGTGCATATATATTATGCACTCACAAGCCTTATTTCTATTGGCACAATTTAAAAAGTGAGTTTTTAATTGAAGGTTTCAATCAGCTCTTTGGTTTAAACTACGAGCTCAATTGGCTAAAGCATCCTTTTGCAGGCAAGAGGTCACGAGGTCTAATCTCCCCACCGTCCCCATGGTACCGGAGGGTGTGTCGCGCCAGCACCACCGGTCACGTGAAAAAGTATCTCATGGTCAGGTGTCTATATGCATCTTACATGCTTCACTTCCAATGATATGCTACAAAATCCTTAAAAAATAAGTTCCTTATAAAAAATTCAATTTAATCTTTTGACGTGGACTCAAATTCACAACATTCGATTATTGATTCTAATCTTACAATCTAATCCCATAAAAAATGAGTTCCTTATCATAAGACCCAATTTTATTTTTGATGTTTGATTAATACCTATATGCACCTTACATGCCTTACCCCTATTAAACCAACATACCTTATTCTCACTCGAACAACATAAAGTTAAAAACAAGCGAATTCTTAAATTCACCTGTAATTGGTTGTGCATTCTCAAAATTTATTACAAAGAAAACTTGAAAACCTGTAGTATGATATTATATTCTTTTCTCTCGTGTTGTTAGGAAAGCAACAAAAAGTTTATTGATAATTCTGCAAAACCAGTTTCATGCACTGAGTCTATGAATTGTAAAGAATCTACATAAATTTGCCTTTAAGTTTACTCATACTGAACTGGTCATTGTCTGATGATTTATTTATTTATTCAGGCCTAGCTTTACTAGGTCAAATGAAGCTTCCTTTGTGGAGGGTTTAATTGCAGGCACTGAGATACTATGATCACCATTAGAAATGCAGAAATATATTTTTCAATTGCTATACCAAATAAATAAAAAAATCCAGCCAAGTAGCCATTGAAATGGCTTAATACAAAAGGATGCACTATAATACCGACTCTCCATTTACCCCCTTTTAACTATTTTACATTGAACCAAGCATGTGGGCAATTTGTCCATGCCTTATCCTGTTCAGACTGCATAACTGAATTCATAATCATTTTTATGGAATCAGTTTTTATTTTCTTTAATCCATTAATGCCTAGCAAATTCTATAAACCATACAGATGTGTTGCAGAGAAGTAGAGGATGATTGAAAGTTCAAAGTTGAAACATTTTGAATCATAAATTCTATAAACCATACAGATGTGTTGCAGAGAAGTAGAGGATGATTGAAAGTTGAAAGTTGAAACATTTTGAATTACTACTGATAGATTTCTGTGGCTATCAAAGGCTGAGATATGAAAGGCTTCAAGTACCTAGAATTGATATTAATTGGAATTGGATACATTAGATCAACTGATGAACTCAAATCAGGGCCCTTCAGCACCCCTGCCCCTTGCATTTTGATATTCAGATATTGCAGCCTGTGGCTTAAATCCATGGCATGTGACCTAAGAATAGAATTCTCCTCCTGCAGCTGCATGTAATTTTGTGAAACAATGTTCAATTTTGCTAATAATATATTGTTTTCTGTTTTGAGATGATCTGCATCTGCTCCCAGTTCATCTAAATACTGCTGCTTTCTCAATCTGGACTTCCTTGCAGATTCTCTGTTGGCAATCATTCTTTTCTGCTTCCTCTCATCAATGATTTGATGTGGGTTTTCCTCAGAACCTGAGTTTTGTTGTGTGATCACTGGTCCACTGGAAGATGTTTTGGGATTTGTGCAAGTACTCATCCCCTCCATTGAATTGGGCACAATCAAGTTTGATGGAGGAACCATGGCGGTGCAGAGGTTAGCTAATATGATTACCTCTCTGGTGAAACCCCACAGATCAATTAACAGTAAATTTCAAATCTAACTAAAGGCAATGTATGGAATTGGGATTCAGATATAAACAAAACATCAAAGTATTGTATGATCCCGCAAATCGCTGTTCAACACAAGAACAAATAATGGAAATGGTCATGAAAGAAGCAATTTGGATATATATAAGACACTGTCAGATGCCTAAAAGACTTTACGACTCTCTCAATTAGAATATTACAAGCTTTTTTATTTGAAAAAGAACAGTATTTAATTATGTAAACTTACCAACGATAAGAGTGGCGTTCCATGGAGGGATTTCTAAGGACTACTTTTATGGAGTAGAGATTTAAGAGGGTTTTTTTGTTTTGTTTTGTTTTGTTTTTTTTTTTGTTATGAGTTAAATCGGAATTTGTTTTAAATCTGCCATTTTCATGTGTTGCTGGGGTGTTTTACCACTGAACTACTAATTCTCTTGGTGATCAGTCCATCTTTGGTTCAGGTGTGGCTCATTTTTCAACATCCCCTTGAGTCACATTGTAGGTGGCCCCAGGATCCTCGCGGATTCAATTAACTTCCATGTGTTGTTTTGGTTCAGGTGTGACTCATTTTCCAACACCCCTTAAGTCACAAGGCAGGTGCCTCAGGATCCTAGATTCTATTGATTCTGTTGACTTGGGTTATAATACCATGTTAAACTCTTAATGCCCTAGGTAGGAGTTGAACCTAGGACTTCTCATTTGCAATTTGTTGCTCTACCATTGAGCTACTGACCCTCTTTGTGATCAGTCCATGTTTGTTTTGCATGTGGCTCATTTTCCAATAGTAACTAGGAGCCCCTACTTTTTAGATTTAAGAGGATATGTTTGGAGTCACGTATAAAATATGTCACTAGCTTAGAAGTTTTTGTTGCTAAATTTAAATTCCTACCAATTTTTGGAGGAAAATGTTCTTGTTCAACCACCAACTTCCTAAAAATTTCTAACTATATAATTTAGCATTAGTTGTTTAAAAACTAATGGGACCACCAAATTCCATAAATTTTAGACCATAAAAATTTAAGCTTACCAAGTAGTACAAAGTTCATGAGACCACCTCCTTTAAAATGCTCCTATTTTTTTTAGTAGAACTTGGTAAAATATTTTAGGAAGCCCCCTCGATGGGATCATAACATAACTATTTGAAAATAAATAGTGTTAAAAAATGGAGAATGTGAATCCAAACATCTTTTAGGCTTAAGGATTTCAAGAAACCTTATGAAATAAAAATGTTGAATGGTTAGGAAGGAAATTTGCTTCAATAATTCTATGGGCAGAATTGTTACTAGTGTTCAAGGCTTTCTACATCTATATGGTTTTATGTTGCCTAAGTAGCCTTATTCTAGGTGGTATGTCTAGTACTATTTATCTAGTTCCATTAGTGAGCTATTTCTAAGATATTAGTGAGTTATTTCTAAGTTGTTTGTAGTTTTAGCCTTAGTGTCATTGATCCTTGTAGTTGTCTCATTATTATTGTTGCACTTCAACACTTTATTTGATCTTGTACAGATTTACTAGTTTTTTCCTTTTTTTATGAATTAAATTGATTTTTTTTCTAAATCTGCCACTTCCATCTGTTGTTGGGGTGTTTTATTATTGAGTTACTAATTCTCTTGGTGGCCAGTCCATCTTTCGTTCAAGTGTGGCTCATTTTCCAAAATCTCCCTTGAGTCACATTGTAGGTGCCCCAAGATCCTAAATTCCATTTACTTCCATGTGTTGTTGGGGTGTTCTACCACTGAGCTATCGAAACCCTTGGTGACCAATCCATCTTTGGTTCAAGTGTGGCTCATTTTCCAACACCCCCATTGTGTTCAAGTGTAGCTCATTTTCCAACATCCTCCTTGAGTCACATTGCAAGTGCTCTAGGATCCTACATTCCATTGATTTCAAAGTAAGATCTAAAATATTCAATATCAAAGAAAGGAATAGAGGCTCGGGATTCTTATTCAATTACTTGAGCTATAAATATAACAAGTGGAAAAGTTGTTTATTAATTGATGACTAAATTTGATTGCACATGGATCTCTCTGTGATAGACTTAATACTCAAGGACTTTTATGGGAAACTCTTCAAATAGAAAATTAAGTGGGAGGATATATAAGAAACCCTTGAAGAGATATTCAAATATTTTATTTCTAATAAATATAACCCTAGTTGTAGCAAGTTTTGTACTAACTATTTCTTTAAAAGAGACTGAAAGTGTCCTCTTTTCATGGCCCATAAAAAGGCTTTGATGGGCTATCTATGGAATTTTACTAAACAATGTGGCTATACTTTAAAGTTTATTATTTTCTTTATTGGGAAGCTTTTGAAAATGGATATCTAGGTCTAAGTATCAAAATAATAATAATAAAAAATATTCCTAAGGGGAGGAAAGAAGATATTATTTCTATCTAGCAACTGTTACCTTGTTAAGCACTTGTTTCAAAAGTATTGCTAAGGCATTGTCTATCAAATAAAACTAGTGGTTTTGGAAATTGTAGGTTTTCTTAGAGAAATATATATTCTCAAGATAATCTTAAACTAGAATTAGAAACTAGTGAATAGGCTCAACAATTGAGTCAAATTATTTATCAGTCAAACTAGATTTTAATCAAGCCTACGAAAAAATACACTATAATTTCATCCTCAAAATGATTGAATGGATAGGTTTTGGGCCTCAAATTTGTACTCATGTTTAAATATTTTTTTAAAACGGGAATTCCCACACATTATTTAACAACTTAATATTTAATTATTTTCTCTTGCAATTCTCTATTAGGCAGAGATGTCCTCTATCCCTTGTTGGTGGTGTATTTTCATCCATAGTCATTAGGGGGGAGATTTAAAGAAAATGAGGCAAAGATAGACCCAAGTGCTTATAGACAAATGTGGATTGTAAAATTCCTAAGATTTTAATTCTTATGATCATGACAACAATTATTAGATGTAAAAAAAAATAAGAATGAGAATGTGTCTAATAATTTTTGTGGTACATGATAAGATTCAACAAAGATTGAAAGTAATGCATCAATAGTTTGCTTTCAAATAACTACAAAATAACCTCATGAATAAACTTGATGCATGCTACCACTACTAAATTATGTAGATAAAAACCACTATAATGACTTAGAGCATACCATATACTAATGGGTTTAAAGGAAAGGGATATAAAGAGGTTAAGGATTTAGGATGGAGTTAGTATTAGAGGAATAAATAAAAGGGTGGGAGTAGGAGCACAAAATAAAGGTGGCCCATTAATTTTATTTACAAAATACAACCAACTCTTTTCTAAAAAAAAAAGAGTTTATAGTGAAGCTACATCAACTTACATTATGTGGGTCTACCTATGCATATAACAACATTAATAAACATCTAGCACTAGTGGATATTTATATATACATTTAAATAATTCGCTTTAGTTCAAGAGGTATGAGTAGAGAGACACTCATGAAATTACAAGATCAAACCAAAGGACATCTTCTAAGACAAGTACTATAAAAACATAAAATACTAAAATGCATTCACATTTTACAAATTAATAAAACATCATCAAACAATTATTTAATACAAAAGAAAAAACTAATTGTATATTAGAAATCCAAAAGATATTTATAAAATAGAATAATCTATATTTATACAACCACCAACATCCTTGTGCAAGAAGGAAATAAAAGGATCATGGGAACACATCAAAAGATTAAAGGATGGACAAGAGGGAAATGATCTAGATGTTAAAAGGGGAGAGAGATCTATCACATGATCTTCATATGTACCAAATCAATGGACAATAAATAATCAAACTTTGAGAGGAGAAAGTCACATGATAGACATGATATGTAATATATTACATTATATTAGCATATGTATGACTAAAGCATTTAAATATATATGGTGAAAGATAATAAAATATTGATGAGTAAAGGCTCTCATATGAAGACTTTGAGTAGGCAAGTCTAACTTTGTTCAATAATGAAGAAGGTTAGGGATCTTAGGATTGTAATATACTACCTCAAATCAATTACTGACACATTTAATAGGATATCATGGAGAGGACCTCAAAATTCCCCAAAATGGGGTCATTGGAGAGACAATATTGATAGCATATTAAAGGAATAGTGTGAAATTATTAGCACCATTGGATATCCTCAAAATTTCAATGATTGGTGTATCTAGTAAGATTCCAACATGAAGAAATTGATGATAACTTTTGAAAACCATATAAAATAGTGGCTCATATAAAATAAAATAATCCAAAATTGATGACCATATCATCCAACGCTCCTTTGAAGAGTCCAAAAACTTCTATTAAAAAGTGATGAAATGGGGCATGATTGGAACATAGATATTGGAGGCTAAATAAAGGAATCTCCAACACAATGACACATAAATCTCATTCTTTGGTCATAGAAGGTGATTTAAAGCTTTAATAGACAAGACTCTAGAGATATCTAGAATGAATATAATAAATTAAAATAGGCCCCAAGGAATCTATCTAAGTCAACATAGACTACATCCCTTGTTTATATGTGTCTATTGTTGATACTTTGGATTATTTAGTGTAAAGAGACAATTGATTTTAGCTTATATTTGGTATTTCCTTTTCTTAAAATTTTCTTTATGATTAATTCACATTTTATTAGTTATAGTGTAATATTTATGTAAAATTCAAAGAAAAATATGAACAATATTTTATCTATTGTTTCATGCTTATGAGAGATGGGTTCATGTAAACCACTACTCATGAAATGTGATTCAATAGTTTGACTCAAAAATTATATAATTGATTCTTATTATTTTAGAAAATTTAAAAATTTCAAATCTATACTGCTTTATTTTAGGAGCTAAGTTGACTCATCATAAAATAGAGTTATTAATATCTCAAATTGATCTCACACCTAAATGGATTCCCAAAGACTAGAACTAGATCAAAGGTGTTGAAATAACTTTGTATCTTGGAATTCTATTTAGTTTGGGGTTTATCTCTTACAAAGATGTGGAATTGGTATCTAAATAGACTAATTATTTAATTGGGGCAAAAAAATATTTTATTAGAAAGAAAATTTTAGGTGGCAAATAGAAATTTTCTTGCCACTCATATATTTTAAGTGGGATGGTGTTGTCAAATTGAGAGTGACCTCTTGGTTGTTGGGATTAAGGTTTCTCAACCTTTGAGTCCTAGCATTATTTATGGGATAAATATTGTGCAAATATTGATATATCCTAAGTTGCCAACTATAGTAGTTGTCATAGCACTTTGTGGGACCCATCGAGGAGTGTTATATCCTACATACAAGGTGTGGAGCTCAACAGAGTGCCACTTGTCACCTAGGCACTTAATGGAATCATTTTTGCTTGTGCTTACACCATGGAGGTGCACCATAGTACCACTTATCACTTGGGAACTCATTTGGAGAGAGGAGTTTGTAAAAACTTCTCAGAGTTACACGGTGGTGACATGTGTCAAGGCATGTTGAGTTAACTATGGCATGTTGCTACTTTTGAGGAAGTTGGTTCCCACTTTGAAAATTCAAGGTTGGAAGTTGCTAAATATTTGCAATTGGAGTTGTGCAAGGATGAAGTTTATATTCCTAGTTGTGTCAAACTTGGAATGTGGACACCCAAATTTTTGGTAGGTGTTTTTTTGCATGTGCATGTTGCATGCTTTTGCATGTAGTGTCTTTCTTATTACATGTTCATGTATGGGCGTGGGTTTGAGGAAACTTCTATCCTGGGCTCTATACACTTTATATATGCAGGTGTTTTACTAGACTAGAGGAGTCGTGTGAGAAGAGTTATTCACAGGGGTAATGTTGTTGAATTTTCTCTAGAAGAGAAAGATGTAATCATCAATGTAAATTGGAGATGTAATCTCTATGATAGGGCTATGAGCCTGTAATTTTATTGTAACTGATTTTGTTGATGATAATATAATGGTTCTATGCTTTGGAGTGTAGGGGTTTTTACCCGAAAGGGTTTTCCCCATGTATATCTATGTTTTTCTTCTTCTGTCTATTCCTATGATTCTTAATTGTCAATTAACATATTGTTGTGTTGCTAAAATGTTAATGGATCTGACTAACTACATTTCTATACTCTAAGGATTAATGGGTGTAATTAAAATGGTGTTCATTTTTTCTATAAGACATAGTTGTATGTACTTGTATCAGAGAAAATGAAAGACATTGTATGTGCGTATAGGTTCTCAGATGTCATTCCAAGAATGACATTCCCTTCAAATTGGTATCAAAGTTTAGTTCCAGATTTGCATGTGCTTGCATGTGCATGTATGCAAGTTGCATGTACTTGCATGTGTATTGCATATACTTGTATGGGCTTGCATGTACTTGCAGGGGCTTGCATGTCACTTGCATGTGCTCACATGGTGATGCATGTGGTGTTTGGTGTTCTGGGTATTTCTTCTAGTGATTGGACTTAACCTCGAAGGCTTGAGGGAATCTGAGCTAGAGGGGTGGACTAAAATTAATCCTTGTCTGAGTGGAGGCTCTATAGATGGTCTTATGTTTAGGAGACAACAAATAGTGTGAAGGATAAAGAATATGTGGTTTCATAGTTGATCAAGAAATTGATTTGGAGCTCTTGTTTGACAGCTGAATAACCCTTTTGCATGGTGGTTATTTTTAATTTTGTGATAATGTGTAATGGATTTTTCATATTGGGTGTCTGAGATGGGCCCCATAGTGATATGGAGATGCTTGTGTTGTTGTGACTATGGTTTGATGTGCCCATGTTAGATGCTTGGTTGTAGCCCCTAACATTGGAAGGAATTGTTTCAATAACCCTGAATGCAAGTAGGCTTTGAAGGTGATCATTGGATTATCTGAAAGCATTTTGAATAGCCTAGCTCTCTCTCAGATGCATGTACATGGTGGTAGTGGAGTTTTCCTATAAATGGGTCTGGAGTTCTAGAACCACTACTTTTTGATGGATGGTTGTACTTGCATGGATTAGATTCATGCTCTTTGGATTTGAGGGTTTTATAAATTTTCTATCAAAAAATCTATGGTTATGCATATTCATAGTAATCCATTATTCTGGGTAAACTATCATGTTTGATTTTTGACCTTCATGCTTCCAGATGTGAAGTGGATGTGGATTTGCAAACTTGTGTTGGAAAACACAATGCTTTTGTAGGGTCAAAGAAAAATTTGGGATTTTGCAGATCTACAAAAATCTATTTTTTGGATCATGAATGATTTTGGATGTAAGATAGTTTCAATTTTGCATGCATGCTTCGTCCATGGTTTGGGGAGATTTCAGATCTTCTCTGTATGGATATGTTGGTATGTGATTAGTCACTCAACATTTCTATGGTGAATTCTTGGAGGGTTCCTAGACTATGGTGCTTGTATTATGGACATGATTGGCAAATCAGATCTGTGTCATGTTGTCTACATAAAAGGGATAACTTTAAGAAACCCCCCCCCTAAGCAAAGGTGTAAAATCTTGGCGAATCTTTCATTTTATTTGAAAAAAATATTAATTTTCCCGATGAATCTATTCACATTATTAAAATTTTTTGTAAAATCTTGGTGAATCTTAATGAATAATTGGTAAAAATAATAATCACAGTGGCGAATCCTAGCAAATAATCACTAAAAAGATTAATTACAATAGAGAATCTCCCAATTTGCATAGTTGGTCAGTGCAGTTTCCCCATATTTTTTTTATTTTTTGCAATATTGAAGTAGGGGCCCGGGGTGGCACCCACCAGTGAGGTCAAGGGGCAGTGCCCCTTGCAGAGATCAAGGGGGCAGAGCCAACACATTGGAGCACACACAGATTAAGTATTTTTTAAAAATATCACTTTAAAATTAAGACTAAATGAAAAGCGATTTTTTACCACTAATTAGCTTTTTAAGCAAATGGTTGTAGGTTGATTCCGCGCCCTAATACGCACGTGCCTTTTAAAAGGCTTGTTGAGGCCCGAAATTTGTTTTGGTCCAAATGATTAAACCTAATAGTGTGGACCAAAACAATTTTCAGGCCTCAACAAGCCTTTTATAAGGCACGTGTGTATTAGGACATGGAATCAACCTGCAACCATCTGATTAAAATGATAATCGATGATTTGATGGCAATAAATTAAAGCCATATTCAAGGCTATAATATCCCTAAAATTAAATGGTAATTTATTATTGTGGCAATATTGCCCCAAAATTAATGCTAGTAATATAATATTACTGGTGAATTTAATTAATATTTGTAATTATAGTATAAACTACTAGTGAATCGGTTCTAATGACGCATCGTTTACATAGGTAAATTAATCAAGATGATTTTTTTTTTGTAAAAACCTGGCGATTCAACATCGTTTTTAGCTTGTACTTTTTTCCATTTCTGGAGGTCTCAATTTTAATTATTCACCAATTGGAGAAGATTCGCCACTAAAGTTTTCCCTGCTACATAATTTCTAGCAAAAAGTGCTTGAGTCATGTTTTCTACATGATTATCCTCTTTTATATCTTAATTTGTTGTTTACTATTGTGATGATGGGTTCACATGTAATGTTGACTAGATCTATGAGTTATATAGTCATGTGGGTAGGCCACCCTTTTGGTTGCAGTGCGAGAACTCGATTGTGGACTATCTATATCCATGAGGTTGTTTCATTGTGTTTGCATATTGCATCAATTTACCTTGTCTATGGTCATTAGTGCACTATATTGTTGCTTTGGGATGAGAGGATGGTTGGTGTTGAGTACCTAGATAGTCAATTGTGGGGACTTGTAGCATATTTTATCATGATGTCATGGAAAACTTGGATACACTATTTTGTGTGAGTTGTTGTGACAGTGATGGTGTATTTCCTTGCCTTGGAGATCTTGGTGCCACTTTCTATTATTGTCAGATGGACATATGGGTGTGTGGACTTGGAGGATCTTCAGATTAGGAGATGGTTTATTCATGCTGCTTAGAGATCTTGGTATGACTATTCAATGGGAGCTTTAGCAGTGACTGTGGAATCATCACTTGGCAATGGATGATATTCTTTAGTGTTGTGGATGTTAATAGGAGGAGCTCTTAGATATAATTGCTACAAAAGGGTTCTTTCACATTTGCATGGACACTATTTGGATATGGTCATCTTCATTAGATTGAAGATGTGTGACATCTTTGAGCCTTAGAGGACTCTTGGAGCCTTTAGTTGGGGTGTTAGTAATGCTCAGAAAAGTGATGTTGGTTTAGAGTATGTTGTTGATATGTCATGGTAAACTCTTGATGGTGCACTAGATTTTTGGCATATTACATTGCTCTTCAGACCATGGTTTGTTCACTTGGAGCATGTGATCTCCTTGGAGGATATGGTGATCCTCTATTGAGAGGATGGGTTCTAGTGTTATGCCATGATGAATTTTTATCACACTTTAGAGTGTTGACATGATACTATTTAGATCATGATGTCATGATAGGCTCCTAGCTATAGTTGGAACTTTGAAACTAATTTGGAAAGTTCTTTGTGTTTTGAGTACATTGGTCATGTGCTTGAGAGCTTCATGAGAGTGTAGTGTTTGCATTTTGATCTTAGCATGGATTGATTTTTTTTTTAGTTCTAATGGATGCATGGAGATGTGGGTGAGGCTATATTTCTCTTGAGATGAGAGAATATGTTGAGATGTGTACTCTTGATGAGATCTCAACAGGAAGTTCGAGGAGCTTTTCGCTTGGACATGGACATGAGTTCATGATAGACTTGTGAGGATATTTTTCTTGGATGAGTCATAGTGACTTGGATATCTTGGAGGAGCATTCTCATTCCCCACTCTCGGTCTACTCGATAGATTGTCACTTGAGAGGCATAGCCCATTGGTCCTCTTAGGTGTTATGCTTTTATTTCAAAGATATGGATCTTGCAGTACATTTAGATGGTTTTGGAGGATTCATATAAGAGATGCTTGACATGGTTATCTCCTTAAGCATATGAGTTGACATTGTATGTCATTTACGAGGAGTTTAGGAGATGGTAGAGGGTTGATTTCTTGTATGGGAAATGGACTTACTTCGGTCTTCTCTTGAGAAGATTAGATCCATTTGGTTATATGATGCATATGTTGTGTTTGATATTGGAGATTGAACAAGAAGAGTGTTGTTGAGGCTTTTCTTTTAGGTTGTGGAGGAGATCATACTTGACACAATTGAGAATTTAGAGGTGTATGTAGAAGGACATTCTACATGTGTATGATGTGTATAGTTTCTCTCTTTGTTCTTGTTTTTCTTCTTAGATGTTTGGATTCACATGATGTTGGAGTTGAGATCATGTGTGGAGATATGGTGATCACTAGTTTTGTGGTCATGTGTTCTCACTTGGTTTTGGGTGATGACATGGAAGCTCCTTTATCTCTATCCTTTGTTGGATGTGGAGAACATGGGAGAGCTTTGGAGACTTGTGTTGAGAGATGTAATTGCAATAGTTTCTTGGTTGCAAGTAGTGCATGTCATTTTGTGGATGGTTCTTGATACTACATGGATACATCCTCTCTATGGTGCTATTGGTAGACTTAGAGTTCCTTTGATGTCTTTTTAGACTAGACATTACCCATGCAATGGGAGTTCCTAGATGTGTATGTCTTTGTCAACTATTTCAGAATAGGGAGCTTGTGATTACACCTGAGATGGATTGGATATGTTGTTAGCATGAGTTTGTTGATGTTGTGGATACATTTTGAGGTATAGTCAATTGGATGGATTAGCATTTACCGTGGGTGTTATTTTTGGTCTTGTGGGTTTTTCAGTTAAATGATGGCAATCGTTTTTGGTTGTTCTAGTTGGTGGTTTTTCGTGTTCCTTGGAGGATTCTTTAACTTCATAATTGTGTCCTGGTTATGGGCTTGGAGTTGGTTGAGCTTTTGTTTAGCTTGTGAGCACAGTGGAGTTGTGGTAGTATCCTATATCCTTTGCTATTGGTTGGATATGTTGCTTATGTTCTTCAGAATGGTGCATATACACCATGGCTTGTTCCTATCCTCTAGAGGATGTCAGGAACTATTTTCTTGAGATGGTGGACATCAAGGATGTTGTTGCAGGTTTCTTGTTTGGAGCACAAGAGTATTGTTTGAGATTTATGTGGTTGCATGTATGGTCGTGATGATGTGTTTTCATCGGCTGACTCTTAGCAGTTAAATCATATTGATTCCATGGACTCTTGGCAAGTCTTTGAAAAGTGGGAGAATGTTGGGATTAATGTGTATCAACATTTGAGTCATAGCATTATTTATGGGATAAATATTTGTGCAATTATTGATATATCCCAAGTTTCCAACTATAATAGATGTCATAACACTTTTTGGGACCCATCAGAGAGTGTTATATCCTACATACAAGGTGCAAAGCCCAACGAAGTGCCACTTGTCACCTAGGCACTTCATGGAAGCATTTTTTGCTTGTGCATACTTCATGGAGTTGTGTCATAGTGCCACTTGTCACTTGGGCACTCATTTGGAGATAGGACTTTGTAAAAATTTCTCAGAGCTGCATGGTGGTGACATGTTTCATGGCATGCATGTTGAGTTAACTATGGTGTGTTGCCACTTTTGAGGAAGTTGGCGCAACCTTTTAAAAGTCGAGGTTGGAATTTACTATTTGCAATTGGAGTTGTGCAAGGATGAAGTTTATATTCCTTGTTGAGTCAAACTTGGAATGTGGATGCCCATATTTTTTATGGGTGATTTTTAATATGTGCATGTGTGCATGCTTTTGCATGTACTTCCTTCCTCATTGCATGTTCATGCATGGGTATGGGTTTGAGGAAACTTCTATCCTAGGAACTCTAGACTCTATATACAAGTGCTTTGCTAGAGGAGTCATGTGAGAAGAGTTATTCATAGGGGTTATGCTTCCAGATTTTCTCCAGAAGAGCAAGATGTAAGTTTCAATGTAAATTGGAGATGTAATCTCTAAAATAAGGCTATGAACCTATAATTGTATTGTAAATATCTTTGTTTTTTATAATACAATGGTTCTATGCTTTGGAGTGTGGGGTTTTTACCCGAAATGGTATTCCCCGCATATATTTGTGTTTTTCTTCTTTTGACTATTCCTATGATTCTTAATTATTAATTAACATGTCATTATGTTGCTGAAATGTTAATGGATCTAAATAACTACATTTCTTTCCTCTAAGGAATAATGGGTGAAATTAAAACTACGTCTTTTTTCGCTATAAGGCATAGTTGTATGTACTTGTATCAGAGAAAATGAAATATATTGTATGTGCGTATAGGTTCTTGGATGCCATTCTGAGATCGACATTTCCCTTCATTGTCTTATGGCATCTAACCTAGATTCAAAGGTGGATTTAGAATTATAGATCCTAAAACTCAAGGATTATATATAGTTTCTAAATGGATCACAAGAGTTGTTAAAGGTGATGAATCATGGAAAATTTTACTAAAGCATGACATTGTTATAGTTCTATTAAAGAGAAATGTAAAAATACTAATTGGTTGGACAATATTCTTCATGTGTCATTTTTTAACTGAAACTTTTATTTCTTATTCAATCCATTTGAAAATCATAAAAACAAGTATGTCCATTTTTTAAATTGAAAAGAGTATTTATTACATCATGATTTTAGTTTTACTTCTTCCATCTAGTTCAGTAAGAATATACAATATTGAGGTAAACCATTAGCCTTCAATTTTCTTATCCAATCCTATCATGTGTTCAAGAAAGGTGTTTAACCATTTAATTATATATGAGACTTCATTTCTTTTCCATGGTGTTGTTGGTAGGTCACTAAAGAATGTATTGGATTGAACAATAACTCAAATAAATTTCTTAATTTAATGCAATCTCTTGTCCCACCTAATTTAATGATTAAAAATTATGCACTCCAATACCTTGTAGTTCTTTAAAGATTTCCTTTGGCTCTCTTCACCACATTTCTATTTCTTTCCCTTAAAACAAATATATTTTATCCTCCTCAAAATATCTGTAGTTCTCTTTGTCAACATTAAATGCATGTGTAATTTTAGTCATAAATATTGGGTCAAGTTGAGTGCACAAATCTAGAAATGCAAAGCTAATTCAAATGCTCAAATTCTTGCATGGAGAATCCTATGTTGTAAATTGTCTATTATTGATGGCTTAAAATGTCTACTTGTTCAACCAATTAAATGTCAATTACGCCATTCAAATAAAACTATGAAACACTTATTATAGGGCTACATGTTTGCTTAAAAATATTGGTATATTATTTTTAGAGACTTGCCTTCTTTATTTGACCATCATTTGAGCTAGAAAGAATATTTATTTGGAATGGGTCTAAAAATAGTGTGGTTGATTTTAGTAGACATGTTATCCCTGTGTATTAATGAAGGACTAAATGTTTAATTGTGATTTCTAATTCTTATGTTCATCCAAAATTTATATTTCAAGGCCTTACTATAAAATATTCTTCCAAATCGTTACATTATCTTCCCAACTAGAAGTAATGCTAAAGATTAACAAGAAGATTGTCTACCAATTAGAACGAGTTAATTTACAAATCAATTAACTTCAAGTCAACCAATACACTATAAATAAAATAATTATGTACACCTAAATCTCTATATAATTTTATTTAATTAACTTTGTATAGAAATTTTATATAATCAACTCATTATATATCTATATTATCTTCTCACGTATTATTATATTATATGTTCTTTCTTATTTAATCATAAAAAAACATTTTTCAAACTTTAATTTTTACAACCCAAAAACAATGATGATAAAATATAATACCAATCTTAAAATAATAAATTCTCAAATGATTAAACTATATATATATATATATAACCCAAATAAATTAAACTTCGTTAAAGAAACTTTTACAAATGAAATGACACTTCAATTATATTCTCTTTAACTAGATACACAAAGTGTCATAAGAATAGGTTTGAATAACCTCCTAGTGCCGCATACCATCTAGAAGGTGGACATTAATTTAATATTTATAATTACTTTATATATATATATATATATATATATATAACCCAAATAAATTAAACTTCGTTAAAGAAACTTTTACAAATGAAATGACACTTCAATTATATTCTCTTTAACTAGATACACAAAGTGTCATAAGAATAGGTTTGAATAACCTCCTAGTGCCGCATACCATCTAGAAGGTGGACATTAATTTAATATTTATAATTACTTTCCATTAATTAAACAAGGTTTTTTAATATTAAAACTCATACGAATGGAAATTGATGTCTATCTAGCATGTGAGAAGTGTGATTTTAAATATTATATTACTTGGGTACTTCGAATTATTATTTGTTCAAAAGTGTGAATTCTTCTCTATGTAGTGTACTAATTCCAACATCCTACAAATTATATATTTTTTTGTACTTTTTTTTTAATTAAAATTATATCTTACTTCTTTGTTACAATTTTATATATAAATTATAGGAAGTAAATATAATTTATTTAAAAAAAAGAATTATATTTTATGATCATGGAAATTAAGTTAATTTGGGAATCGAATTATCATGTGACTCTAAAAAACTCTAGTCATTCATGAGATTATATATTCATGTGTAAATAAAATTTTAAATATAAAACAAGTTAAACTAAGTTAACCTATTAAATTCACATTTAAATGCAATTGTGAGATTAAGCATAAATATTGATAAAACATTGATAAAATATGAAGAGATCTCACCAATACTAATCCTTGTTGCACCAAGCTATGGAAAAAATTCACCAATGTGTAACATGTGTCAAGGCCTATTCTACCCAAAATAAATGTAACAGTCAAGATACAACAGAAGAGTTAGTAAACATTAATGAAAACAAACAAAGATCTCACCAACACCAACCCTTGTTGCACCAAGCTATGGTAGTTGTGCTCAAGGATGATGGATATGAGTGTCTCTACCTATAATATAGCATTGCATTTCATGGAGATATGCAATAATATTGGATTGAGGTCAATTCATAGATTTTTGGCTCAAGCATTTGATGGATAGGATTAAAAGGAGTTTAGTGAGGACTCATATTGGTTGAGAGCCTTGGAAAGATGAGGAAAGGAAAAATGTCTTCATTTGGTTGTTGAGGATGGAGGGGTCCAAGATTAAAAGGGAATCAATGGTTGGGGATTCTTTTGGAGAAAGTAGATGGATTAGACAGAAAAGGGGTACTTTAGAGTACCTTGGGATTATGAGCAAACATTTGACCTATGTCACATGTACCAAGGCCCATGTCACATGTACAAATTCTCACGTCTATGTACATTGTCAAGGAGGATGTGCATGGTTTGAAGGGGTTTGACCAAGGTTAGGAACGTGCAAGTGGGGGATTAGTGGGTTAATTTATGTTAACCCACTTAATGAAAATTGGATGGGAAAAATGAATTAAATAAATAGATTTTTTATTTTATTTTTGGGATGAGAATAAGGGACTTAGGTAAATAAATATTTTTCTAAGGTAGACTCTAGAAGAAGTATCAAAATGATTTAAAGGCTAGAAATAGAATCAAATAAATAGTGATTTAATTAATTAATTAATAATGAGATGAAATTGGATAATTAATCAAATAAATAGAGATTTTATTCAATTCATTGTAAAGAAAATGGTTAAGTGATTAGCTAAAATAATAATATGTCAATTTCATGTCTATATTTTTCCCCTCTTTGAGATAGTGTTACAAAGTAGAATTATTTCAAAGAAAAATAAAATTGGTTGGAATAAGATGGATATATGTCCCAATCATTCAAAGAAGAAATTACTAGGATGAAGGATGATGGGGATGATGATGTCCCCTCTGTTGGAATTGACTGATTCATCCACAGCTCCCATGAATCACCTGCAACAATAAACCTATCACACTATGAAGAAATAAGCAGGATATGATTTCCCTACAACTCAGATTTGATGAAAACACCAATTTGCATTATTTGAAAAATTGTCATGAATGTGCTACCGTATAGAATTGATCAATAATTATAATGAATCAATCCCTATGAAAAGGATGAAAGCTAACCCTAGATTAGGGTTAGATTAGAACATGACAAGTGTCCTCATAGGAATGAATGAGACATGTTCTAATATTAGAAGCTTTAATCATGCAAAATGCAACTAATTAATAAAAGTAAATAATGAAATAAAATTACTCCTAAGTTTAGCTTAAGTGTAATAAAGCATAAAGTGACACAATTAATTAATGATTAATTAATTAATTAGGTGATGACTTTATTACTCTAACATCCCCCCTTAAGATGAACTAGGGAGAAACTAAACTATGATAAAGAAATACTTGAATGGATGCATGAATGGGTCTCACTCTAATGGCTGATGAGGTACCCATGTACATAAATGAAACTATCATAACTGGAGAAAGGGAGAAAACTACATGGGAATAAAACTCCCCTCCAAAAGAGAGAAAAGAAAAGAATGTAATGCACTAATAGAAGAAGGATAGAAGGTGGATTACATGATACCCCCCCAAAGATGTAACTTCTATCACATAAGTACATATACAATGGTCTCCATAGGAGAGATAGAAAGAGACTAGAAGGCCCCCCACAATGAAGAAACTTATGTCGCAATGGTGGATGCTTGATGTAGAATCCAGAAAGAGGTCCTGAATTGGCAAATAACATTCCTCCCCTTGGGAAGAAATGGATCCAAAGGACGATGTCGAAGAAACCCTATGAAGAGTGATGAGCCAATATGTCTCGAGATGTGTGCCATGATAAGATGTTGAAGAATCTCTATGTCTGAACTAAAATAAATGATGCTAAATCCAAACTAATGTGAAGAATCCTGAAATACAACCTCTAAATGCATTGATAATGGTGGGCGTACAATGATAATTTTACTGTCAAGATAGATGAGATGTAGTCCTCAATATAATCCTCAAGATCTGCAATGTCAGACTCAACAAACAATGATGTGTCTGCAAGATAAGAATCTCGTGATGTAGCAAAAAATGAATGACCAAGATGGTCATGATGCTAAATTGAATCCATAGGGGCCAATGTGGCGATACTGATGTCATCAGGAACAACAGATGATGCATGTGTAATCTCAATTTGAAGAGTAGGAACTAGGAGACAAACCTCTAATCCATTAGAATGTGCAAGACCTGCCAGATACTCTAGGTCATCTAAGGTAGCATCATCAATGGGTATACAATCTATAGTAGCCATGCGTAAGAGACAATCTGAAGTAGGATCCTCTAGGTATGGAGAGAGATTAGGGTCTCCATGGATCTCCCAAAGATGACTCCAAAGTGTGTGGGGACAATCAGTGTCCGATACAACACACATAGTGTCAAAATCGACACTAGAACATATAAGTCCTACTAAATGTTCTCTAATGATATCCCTATTGGAATTGTTGCCTCAATCTCATAGGCTGAAACCTCTGGAAGAGCAAAGTCGGTGTGACATTTCTTTGGTCTGGCCGACTGGCAGTTTGGGAACCTTGTGAAATATTCTAGTCATTGTGACCTTGCAGAAGTCTTGCCAAACGCTTTCACTTTGGAGTCTATCACTGTGACATAAAGCAGTCGTGTAACTTCTCACCACATGGAGATCTCTAGCTGACAGGCCATTCAATCGAGCGTCAGGGAGACTCATAGCGACCGGGGGCTTCGGAGTGACTTCAACACTCGGGAAGAAGTCCCAGCGACATTGGAAGGTCTTGCTGATAGGGATACGCATTGAATTCATTAGGATAACCTATGGTGGCTTAGTGAGAAGTCTTACCAAAAGTAATATGTCTCAGTGACAGTGTTGGAGCTTTCGGGGAAACCCTTGGGTGATCGGTAAGAAGTCTTATCGATAGTGATATGTCTCACCAACGGACACTTGGAATAACTTAAGGATCTCGGTGTGAATGAAGAATTGTCTTGGCGACAATGTAACACTAGAAGACATCGGGGAGACCCTTGGCCGAAAGACTTGTTTCGATATGATGTCTCATCGAACATCGGAAGTCTTTCCAATAGCACGTGGGGTCATCGGTTCGGTGTGACTCTTGGCGAGAAGTGGTTTCGGGATAACTTGGAAGCCTTGGTAAGAAGTTTTTCCGAAGATTGATTCTCTCGCCGATAGTGGAACACATCGATATGACTTAAAGGCTTCGGTATGAAGTCTTGGCAAAAGCGGTAAGTCTGGCCAACAAGATAGACTTGGGGTGACTTGGAACTTGCGGGGTGATGTCTTGGCGAAGGGTATTTGTCTTGCTGATAGGAATGTGATGGACGTCAGAAGTTCCGGTATGACTTTGGAATCATGATATGATCTCTCAGCAAATGACTAAAGTCTTGGCGACTAAGGAACACTTCAAAATGACTTGTGAGCTCGGTGTGATGTCTCATCGAATGGCGATTGTCTCACCGATGAGAACGCTGAAATCGATGTGACTTGTGAGCATTGGTATGAGTCTTGCCAATGAGAAATATCTTGCCAATAGGAATGCATTGGATGTCGATGGTTTCGGTATGACTTGTGGATATCGGTAGAACCTCTTGCCCACTGTTGGAACCTATGTCAATATCGTCTGTGAATCCTTTGAGCATTGGTGAGACACTTCTTGTGTCTCACCGACATGTGAACTCAGTGAATTATTTCCTTAACCATTTGACTACCCTATGTGGTGGCTCGTGGACCAATCAGAGGAAGTGAAATTCAAATAGTTGGCTGTTGGATTTTTGCAGCAGTTGCGATGGAACTGAATGGTCTGCAAGGAAAAATATACACCAGAATGGAACGATGATAAGGATGTTGAGCTGGTGATTGTTGTTGTGTGATCTTGAACCAATTCACAGAGAGCCTGTAAAAGAATGAATGTAAATACGTATGCATTGGATGTTCTATAAAGAGAGATAGTGCTGGTAAGAGTACAGAGAGAGCCAGAGAGTGAATGATAGAGAGAGGACCGAGTGGCTAGCCGAAAGGCCAAAGCCATGAGGTCGAAGCAGAAGAGAGAAGCAAGTTTTGTTGCTGGAATCTCTCCTGACCATGAATGCCATGGTTGATCTCTCATGTTGAGTTTGCTACCAATTGTATCCAGAATCAACAAGATGTAATCTCTGAAAAGGCCAAGAGCCTAAAATTGTATTGTAACCATTTTGTTGCTAAATAATACAGTGGCTCGATCTTTGGAGTGTGGGGTTTTTTATCCGAAAGGATTTTCCCCATGTAAATCTTTGTGTTCTGGTCTTCTGTTTCATCTTTCATGTCTGTTGGTTCATGTAGTAGAATTTTTTAATGCTTGTTGTTGAATTTACCTGTGTTTCTCTTAGAAAGATCAATGTGGGAAATAAACTGTGTCTGTTTCCGCATTAGGACATAGTTGTTCATGTCTTTGAGGTAACCTAATCGAATTAAAGTTACCAAAGGCACTACTATTTGGAGTTTTCATTAGATAAGCTCCACTACATTTCCTTACAATCCCAAGCTATTTTTCTCCCTAGTGTGTTTGGTTCAGGTATGAGGTCATATAAATGAGGCAAAATATTAAGCCACCTACAATGTGTACGTATGCCCTTTTCCCATGACTCATAATTATCCTATTCCAAGATTACAAAAAAAGGGTGAGTAAAAAAACCCATGATTACTCCTCAAATGAAAAAATCTAATAAAATTGACTTTACTGCATGAAAATCATGTGAAATAGAGCCAAATGATGCAAACAGAGCATTCCTAGGTGCCAAAACGTCTAAGTAATTAAGAAAATTATGTAAACACCAAAAGCTAAATAAAATGTACCTAGGAAAAATCTAGGAAATTAAGTCTGATCACTATGTAGAGCACTAAACCAGCTTTCCAACGCCTATTCATTTTTGAAAAACAAAGACTGTATGCAAAAGATGTGCCCCTAGAAGCGCGAAAGTGATTATATGATTTTGACTGAAAATAACTACAATAGAATAGAAAAACCAGAAAAAAAAACCTGCACCATTGGATCGGGCTCGAAACCAAATTTCCAGTGATGTTTCATTTTTGAAAATCCAAGTTCGGACCCAAAAGTTATGGCCAAAATACGAAAACTACTCCAAAAGGGTTTGGGGGAAAACCTAGCAGTTAGACTAGCCGCTAGCATTAACCGCTAGCGGTTTGTTGATAGTGGTGCCATTAACACTATTTTAAAATAAAAAAATTCTTGGATTGCATGTCGTACCAGGTCGTACGACCCAAAAATGAAAAAAATTTGCCTCCTGGAGTCACTGTGTTCGATTTCACTGTTTTGACAGTCGACTTTGGGGTTTTTGGGTGCTTTGAATGTAATGGTGAGATCTGTTTGGGCCCAAAACACTCCAAAATTGTAGGTACACTCTGGATCTAGAAACCATCATAAAATTCAAACCCTCATAGATCTGATAAACATAGGCCTTTTTCGACTAAACGAAAGGCAAACCTGACTATTTTGGTAGCTCTAGATTCAATGGAATGCTCAAAATTTGACCACAGATCATGGATATTAATGCATGAGTTGATTTCTTCAAAAAAGCGGACAAGGTGGCTACAGATCTAGTGCTCTAATACCATGTTGGAATTGACTACTCAATCCACAGCTCCCATGAATCACCTGCAATGATAAACCTATCATACTATGAAGAAATAAGCAAGATATGATTGCCCTACAACTCAGATTTGATGAAAATACCAGTTTGCATTATTTGAACAATTGTCGTGAATGTGTTGCCATACAAAATTGAACAATAATTACAATGAATCAATCCTTATGAAAAGGATGAAAGCTAACCCTAGATTAGGGTTAGATTAGAACATGACAAGTGTCCTCATAGGAATGAATGAGACAACATGTTCTAATATTAGAATTTTTAATCATGCAAAATGCAACTAATTAATAAAAGCAAATAATGAAATAAAAGCACTCCTAAGTTTAGCTTAAGTGTAATAAAGCATAAAGTGACCCAATTAATTAATGATTAATTAATCAATTAGGTGATGACTTTATTACTCCCAAAATAGATGATGAAAGAATAAAGAGATATTGGATTATGGATGAATCGGTTGGACAAGAGATGAAGGGGTGGGGATGAAATGGAATACATTACTTTATGTTTGCATGGGACATTATACAACAAGGTATTAAAGACCAGGGTTACAATGTGTTATGTGCATAATAAAATCAATATATAAGAAACCCTATGTGGTATAGCAACATGATATTGAAGATTATTATATCATTATAGAAAGTAAACTACAAGGAAACATAAAAATGAAAGAAAAATGGTAATGCACACAAAAAATTAAGCAAACATGCACAAAACAATTCTGGAAAGCAAACATGATTTTTCCCCAATCAACATAAAATCCAAGATGGATCGATTGGTGATGAAAGGTATTATTGATGTGCGAATGATATATCACGAAACAAAACAAGGACCAAGAAGGATGCATCCCAATTATTATGATGTTTTTTTATCAAGGCTTGCAACGAGGCTATGACTAAGTAGAGATGTGATTAGATGATCTGCTTAGATTGAAAAGATGGATTGTTAGGATTATGATTTGCTTGCTATACGTGGATTTTAGGAGTATTCAATTGCTAAGAGTGTTTGGATTTATGGGATGGAATACATGGAGATATCTTATAGCTTGATGAAAATAACAAGGGAAAAGGAATTATAAAACAATTGGATAAGGGAAATAAAGAGATTGGAAATAGTTGATGGGAAAATTTGGGGAATTTACGATGGATAGATAGAGAGGCTCAAATGGGATATCTAAGGACTAGAACATATAGTAATATCATGTCTGACTCTTGAAATTTTCTATATAAAAAGGCACCAAGGTGCTCATGATTTAGATAGAGAAAAAGTGTGTTAGTCACTTATGAAATTGGGAGAATATGGGAGGACCATTATGTGGAGGATATGGGTAAAGGACATTTGAAGGAAGCATGAGTATACAAAATATTAATATTGTGGATGGATAAGTTGAAAGAGTTTGAGGGATGGAGAATAGTGTTGTGTGGTCTCACAACACGCCCCATTTTTCCCTTGGAAAAATGTGGACCCCTCTTTTATTTTCTTTTTTCTTGGCTTCTTGCTTATGTTTGTTGTGTCTTTTGGAGGGAATGATAAAAACAAGGCTTTGTTTCAAAATGCTCGGCTCTCGGTTGTATTAGTGGTCTCTCTAACTTGGAATTTCATAAATCCTAAGTCCCTTGAAGTTTTATCGTTTATCTAGATTCCCCAATTTTTTAATGTCAAGTGTTGGTGGTCTAAGTGTAATACAAATTGTGCAATGTTCATGCTTTACTTGGTAGGTCATTACACCCGGTGAGATTTCACCTACTGCTTTTATCTGGGGAGGTTTTCCCTGAGTCCACATGAATCATTATCCATCAGCTAAACATGTTTGTTGGTTTCTCTTTTCTTCGGAACCAAATATTGAAAGTTTTTATAAATTGAGTTCATGTAAACCACATTGGTCTCGTTTGTGCCTATGCTTGGGTCCTCTTTTCACCTAGTCTCCTTTCACCTAGTAAGTGAAAACCTGACCCAACTTTTTTCCTACAGTCGAATGTCAGACATTTCATCCTCAATTTCAAAGATATTTTCTCAATGTGTGAGATAGGCACTTACTCAATCACTCTTGTCTAGTCTGGATAAATGTGACACGCAAGCATGCTACATCATCTTCCTCCACTACCTTCTTTTCAAAGATGGGCCATGGCGTAGAAATAAAGGATCCATGATGTGAACCGTAACCTACTAGGATTGTACTTTTTTTAGGATAATTAATGCACAATTGTTAAGGAATTTAAAGGTGGAAAAATGCATGTACTTAGAACCACCTCAAGCATGCAATTTCTTTTGTAATACATCATCATGTGCAAGGTAATATACTCATAAGGTCACTAATGAATTAAAGTGACAATCAAGGCACATGAGGAAAAGTAAGTATTAGGATACCAGAAGGAGAACGATTACCAGAGTCTAATTTTGTGTCTGTTCGACCCTGATATTGACCAAACTAGGTATTTCTCTTGAGCTTTGTAAAATCTTTGATGAATGCTTGATTCTGGGGAAATAATATTTCCTCTAGGTAATTTCAAAAGAAAACGTTATTTAATTTGATTGGAACTAACCTAATTTTAGCAAGTAAAAGGTTATGGGTAATGAAATATGATGAATTACTAGGAATGCATGGTTAGAATAAGCCCTAATTCATATGCAAATCATAGATACGCTAATCATGTAGGAAATCGAAGGAAACATGAGTACTTCACGAAAGAAACAACCAAAAGAATAATTTGAATTTCTTGTCTCTCAAGTAGTGCCCACCTATGGAATGATAATGGACAACCATCTAGGATATTTTAATGAGCAAGAGCTTGTGCGAAGAAACCAATAACTAAATTCCTACCAGTGTACGAAAAACATGGTTGATAATGGAACACACTTGGTGGCAGGGTTCCTGTTATCCATGGAAGCCCTTGAATTAGTCCTAGAGTGCATGAAGTGGTACCATGGAGAAAGAAGAGTGGTCATAAAGGAGGGAATATTTTATGCAGACTTGTTAGAAGATGGTATTGTATATAAATTTGGGCTCCCTGTATTCACCAGAATGAAGGTATTGAAAATAGGGGAGGCGACAGAAGCTTATATGAGCATGAAAGAACATAATAGAAAAGTCATGATGTCAACATGGTTTCAAGAAAAAATAGAAAGGATGTTGAAGCACATTGTAAGGTCATTATTCATTCATGAAGTCTAGAACATGATAACCCTACTGAGTAGAATGACTAGTTGCAGAGATGCCAACAAGTTTGAACCAGGGATGTTTGAAATTATCAGGAAAATGAGGGAAGACCCTATCTGAATCTATTGGGAAAGGTTTATTACTAACAGACTATATGAGAAGATACAAACCTTCCCTAAATCCCAATGGTTCACTATGTCCTCATATTTTGTCTATTCTTGTGCCCTAAGAGCTAATGTTCGGGGATTGAACAAAGTGGGAACTTTGTGAAGAGAACCAAGAAACAAATTAATTTACCAAAATTTTCCACAAATTACTACTATAGGGTATAAAGAATACTATCATAGGGTAAATGATGTCTTTTCCATGAAGTTGGTCAGATTAATGGAGGGAGATAAAGCCAAAAGATTATCCCTTGAAGAATAGAATGTTATATGAACTATCGGATGTTGGTTCATTAAGTTCCCTACATTCACTTATATTACAATTGAAGGATTAACTAGTTACCCATTTAGGTTGCCCAAGTATCCTATGAATAAAATATTGATGCTTGAGTTTGAAAGGCAGGTAATACCATCTCATGACACCTTTTTGTAGCCACACAAAAAGGGGGCAGTGAAATTTCTTATTGCTAATGGGAATTATAAGTGTATCTCTGTCAAAAGTTCCAAGCTATGTGAAGATGAATTGAAAGCATATGGATTGGATTTCTTCATGTTTATGAGGGATAATTATGATCCATTAGATCAATTTGCTAAGTAGGTAAACAAGAAGTATGCTCATGAGCCCCACTTGGAGGAATCAGGTTGTAAAGAAAATAACAAGAGTATGAAAGTAAAAATATAGTTGGAAAATGGCATAAAGTGTTCCTAGGGAACACATAAATTGGTTGTTAATTGCTTTCCAAAAATTAGCAAAAGAAATGAATAGATGAGTCCGGAGACGAGGCACCCAGTGAAGAGGTGATTATGATCAGGTAATGGAAACACAAGGTATTTTGTGTAGATGTGATGGTAAGTCACTTGAAATGAATTTTGTAAGTTTTTTCTTAGACTCGATGTGAGTTGGATAGCTCCAGAGGCTTTGAAAAGTAGTGTTACATTTTACATGAAAGTGTCTGTGTCCCGAGACCTGAGTGTGAAAGTTTCAAGTGCTGAAGAAAGTCAAAGTGTCTGTTGACTTGTTCCAAAAGATTCTCTTGCCAATTAACATGTGCCATGTGCTATATTATGATTCATTCCTTGGATTCTCTTTCATGTGTTCTGATGGAACTCCTTGGTTGCCTTGATTTTATAAAAGGTTAGGAGTTGTTTTTTTAGTTAAGTTCAAAATTTGTGGAACTTCAAAGATCTAAAACTTTGCTAGTTTTATTTATTTTTCATGTTTTTTGTTCCACTCCAACCTTAAAAATTGTATGTTTTAGTTGAAGCTAATTAATATCAGAGCCATTTTTAAGCTATTTCTTGATACAAAATCATGCGTAGCTGATTGTTTGTTCCTATCAAAAAAGCATGTATGCTCTACCAGATTTGGGTGCATAATGACACTATTTGATGGAAAATGATCTTATGTTTCTTTAAACTTCTTGCATCATTCTATGCCTAGATGTGAATCAATCTAGTGAAGTATAGAGTGGTTTTCTTTGATTTATTTTGTTTCTTGGGGCATGCATGGACAATAATTAGAGAATCTTTAAATTTTAGGATTTTAATGCTTTATTTTAGAATAGGTGTTAAATATTTTCAGAAAATGTTTCAAAAATGATAAATGCATGGAGTATTCTTGTAAATATTTCATTTCCATGAAGTCATAGATCAATTTATGTTCAATTTGTTGATTCTCTGCAAAGTAATTTGAATTCATGAAATATTATTGCAAATCTTTAGTTTTCATGAAGACGTGAAGTGTTACATGTGTGATCAAACTGAACTTATGTTATGATCCTTTGGATACCAATTAACCTAAGAAACCATAAACCCCTCATGATTAACAACAATTTACACAATGAACCCTGAGTGAACCTAGTGCGTCAAGACCTAACATTCCCAAGCCTTGGGATCAAACTAAGATTTCCTTTAGATTTAGGTGTTCCCAATGGATCTTTCAAGTAAAGGTAGGTTCTTGCATTCTTTGGTGAGAATTTATCTACCTATTGGTGTGTGTGTGTGTAACAATCATGACAACAGATAAGATATCTTCAAAGGATAGTGGATAAAGGGCATATGGATGGGAAATTAGGAGGAAGTGTAAGCATAAAGAGTATGAATATAATGATAATTTGAAAGGATTAGAAAGGATGGAGGATGGAATACCCCCAACATTTGATGGGCTTAATGGTGAGGTGTGACACAAGTCTATAATAAAATGGGATGTGGAATGGTACAAAGATATGGTGACTTAAATCCAAGATTTGGGGATCATGGGATGGAGGATAGGAGGATATAGGAATAGTGAATTCCTAACAATAGATGTAGGGAAGGTGATATGTCAAATCCATTATGGAAAACTCTGCCAAATTTATGGAAAGTGGTAGGGTGAGAGTGATAGTCTTAGATGGATAGCTTGATGGTTGAGTTAGTAAAATATTTATGGATGGAAGGTATGAAAAAGAGGAAAATAATAGAGGAAATAAGGCTTGTATATATCAAAGCATGCAAGGATATTTTTATGCTATCCTTATCAAAATCAAAGGAAGGATATATGGATTTTAAAGTATGGCATAGTATGGGTAGATGTCAATATGAATGGTAGATAGATAGAATGAACTATATGGGTTGCAATGGATAAAATAAATAAGGTGAAGCTTTCCCCCAAGTGTAAAGTGGAAGAGGATGGATATTTACAAATGAAACCTGTTTACAAAATATTCATCATGGTAACATCCCAAGATTCCACAAGGGGTGTTTTTCACCAATGGATGGATTATTTCTAAAATTTACTTTTTTTATTTTTTATTCTCTTTTTTTATTTTTTGATTCCTATATTTTAGATGGTAGGTGTGAATATATGGATGGGGATGGAGGATAAGGATTCGAATAATGGATAAATGGATTGGGAGGATAGTGGATGCAGAGGAAGGATTCAAGCATATTATTTCCATATGAAGTTAAGGGATCCCATTAAGGATTACCATTATAGGTTGTTAAAACCTTGTTATTTGGAAGGTGTCCTTATCCAACATGCCTTAAAAGTGTGGATGATGGGAAGTGGATTATCCAAAGGTAGGAATTAAATGGATGTGATGGGGGAAATACATGGGAAAATATATATGATAATGAAAGGGAGGGTACATGAATTATAAGGCCATGGGATCAAAGGGAACTAGGGATGATGTTTGCACAGATCATAATGGATGGGGATTTATGATAGATTTACATTACACTAGAAAATATGGTATAATGGAGTTTGGGACATAATGACCCAAAATGGAGTTGGGTAATGGAAGATTATTAGATGAGAAGTGATGGGATTTAGGCATGTAGAGGAAGATTTTTAGGATTTAGATGTTGATTTGGGTTTTTATTTTGGATGCATTGCTTCTTTTTGCTTTGGTGTTCACATGGTTTTTTATTTTTCTTTTCTCTTGGTGATCCTTTGTGGCCAATTAGATATATTCATATTTTGAATCATAATATTCTTTTCTTCAATGTGTCTTTTTAATGGGACATGGTGATACTTGGATTTATGTGGATTATTCATTTTATGTATTTTAATTTGTCATCCAAATTGCCTTCAAGAGCATGGAATGGGTTCTTAGAGTTGTATGATGTGGATATTGCTTATAAGGAGGGATGAAAGGAACATGTTGGAAGAGTTTTAGAGATATGTACATTTATTGATCTTTATTAAGGATTGTAAATGATGGATTAGTAGGATTTAATATGTAGGGGACCAAAATGGATGGGGAAGATAAGGGATGTGTGTTATCAAGAAATATTCTAGTGATAGAGCAGCAACATAGATCCTACTACAAACCATTGCAAAAGGTTGTGGATCTCTTGGTTGAAAGGATAGCAACAAAAAGAGTTGTAGAATGTAAGGAACATGACCCATTAGGTATATATATATGTATAAGGTAGAATAATATGTAAGATAGAGAAGAGAAAATAGGAAGTAGGATAAGAGGTAATGTATATAAGATATAGAATATAGACGTGGGAAGATTTTTGAAGAAGATAAGAAATATACGATATAGAAATGATTTATAAAGGAAAGATGAAAGTATAATATAAATATAAAGTTAGTTAATATATTGGATTTATGACTATTCTTTAATTTATGTTAAAATGTTATTCTATTAATATATTGGTTCTACTTTATGTATTGATATTGTATCCCTTTTTATTACTAGGTCTGAGGTATAAATACAACATATAAAGATTACTTGGGGATTAGTACTTTGGTTTGTGTTCCCTATTTTATTTCTAACATTGGTTTCATTGTTAGGACCTTGGTTAGGAAATACAAAGGAAATCCAAAACAAAATTCTAATTCAAAGATTAAAAAAATCTCATAGGTTGCAATATTATCCCCTTGGTGTTAGTGTCATGAAAGGGGCTTAGTAATCTAGGGGATGGAGAAAAGAATGTAGGAATTTTCAAAAGGAATACCTCTAAATATGTGACCTATAAAAATAAAAAATTATAATAACTATTGTGGGATGAAATAAAGGAGTAATGCAATACAAAACAAAAAATAGCCATGGCAAAATTTGACAACAAAAAATCAAGAGAAGTTAGAGAAGTGATTGAGTTGACAAGAAAAAAAAAGATTGCTAGCCCAAACTCTCAAGAAAGAAGACTAAAATGGAAAGTAGAGAGGGAGAAAAGAAACTAGAGAAGAATGGAGATTGTCGAGACAAAAGGGAGTGGGCACACCAAGGTGGGTGTTGTTGAGTGTGTTAATGTGGGTGTTGCTAAAAAGAAGGGGAAAATAGTTAGAGAAAAATAATGGATGACTTCAAAAATGGTGACTTCTACCCTACGATAAGCAAGGGAGATTTTACCAAATTTGGAAAGAAAAAAAAAGAAGATGAATATGGGGGAATCAAATAAGCAAATGGTAGAGGGTTGTAGTGTTGGTGTGAATAAATGTCTTGTACCTAGTTAATTCACTTACTAGGGAATTACGAGACATATTCATATGTTAAGTTTACTTAGGCTCTAAGATTCCTTCTAAAAGGATGAGTTGTCATTTCTAGATCTTATCTTATCCTAGGTTGTTATGACTTAGTTGTCTCATGTGATAGGATTAAGACACTTTTCATGATCTTATCTAATCATATCTCTCTCCTTTCCTATATAAGCAAGACATCATATGTACATTGCCATATTGATTTTGAAATTCTTGCATCCTTAATGATATACTGATATTTCTACCATATCTCTCTTGTGGAAGTTATTTTGTCTTGCAGGTGATCCTGTGGTGTTGAGGAGTTCACCATAAACTCCAACATGATATCAAATCTTCAGTGTTGCAAACTTCTTCCTAAATATAAGGGACCAATCTTGGTGTGAAAGTTTTGTTGGGTGCAATTTGGGGTCTTGAGAACCTCACCATTGAATCTAGGGCATTTAAGAAAGTCAAGATCAACTTTTGTTCTCTCAAAATTTGACATATTTTATCAAATCTACAAAGGTTTGAAACGAGGGTTTCATTTGCCAGATCTGGAGGGTAGCTAATATTTCAAAGTAGTTTGAGAAAAAATAGACCCTTCCATTGCATTCAGAAGGCCCAAAAACCTAAAGATCAACTACCAAATCGTCAATTTTTTACAACTTTTAATCGAGGGCTAAGGGAAAAAAAAAGGTCATACTGTCCTATGGATTTGTATGTGGTCGTATAACCATGTGGATTGCAATCAGTAGTCTATAGATTCATTTACCAAGTGGCATATTGGTAGAATATTCCTCTACATACATTAGCATCATAGTTTTTCTATGGACTAGTACGTTGGTTCCTTGCATTTATTTAGGGCCAATCAAATCGCCTACTATTAATCACTGTCTGGATGTATTGATCGTAGTTTTTAATATTAAAAATTTTGGTTATATTTTATTAGTTGACATTTATTTACACTAACAACCCAAAATTGTAAGGTCGTAGTTTTTGTATCGAGCAAGCAGAGGCTATGCACCAAGCGGTGAGACCATGCTCGCTGCTCATCACTCCATCGCCACCCAGGTGGTAGGATTTTTTTCTAATTTTTTACCCCACGGTCACATGGGCAACCGCCTGCTAGCCCTTAGGGGGAATTTTTTTTAGCCTATTTAGTCTTCATATGCCTCAAACTAGGCCTTTTTTTCATTTTTCATAACTTACAATCCAGGAGACAAAATTTTGCAAATGAGATATTGTCAAAAAGCTAGCACTATGAATTTTATAGTGGTGCAGATTATTTTCATTTTTTTTGTTGTTTGATAGCATTTATTTTTTGTTGAAGTTAGATCTACTTTATGGCTCCCAAGCTTATAACTTTTTGACATGATCTTCGATTTTCATGATTCTTGCAGCATTGGAAAGGTATTGAGGAGCTCTACATTTCCATCCATGCACTTTTTTCTATATCTATCCTAGGTTTATCTTCTTTTTTTTCCCAAAGGGTGTTATGGAGATTACTTCTATGTTTTGACAGTTGGGACGATGCAATTTTGATCTCTATGCTTCATTTCAATTCTAGATCATTTCTCAATCAACTGTTAATTTATAGATTATAGAGTTATGCCAGTTTGTGAGTTTTCCAGTGTTCCTTGGCATCAAGTCTACTATTGCTTATCATGATTCTGACTTGAGTCCTTGAGTGACTCTAATATGGTTTCTAACAAACAGAATTATCTTTCAATGCTTTCCTAATTACAGATTCTAGTGTTTACTCCATAAGTGTGCTTCTAATGCTTCTCTTTGTAGTAGGTTATCTCATTATGTGGGGACTATATTGTCTCTCTTGTCATCCTTTGTGTAGATTATGTAGTATCCCTCCAGTTGCTACACTTTGACTTGGTTTGCTTTTGTTTAGTTGATAGTTGTTTTAGCTATTTTTGATACTATGCTACCTTATTTCAGTTACGACACTGATACTATGTTGGTTTTTATACTTTGTTGATGATACATTAGATACATTTTTGATCATCTGATTATGTTTGAGTGGTGACATTATGATAAACATTATGTGTGTGTTATGGTTTTATGTTGTTTTGGAGCATTAGTCTATATATGATGATGTATCTGACGATGTTTATAATGTAGTACTATATGTTAGTCTTGGTGAAGGAGACAATGTAGCATTACTCATTCGTGAGTACCCCACTACACTACGACTCTCTTTCACGGTGTGATTGTTAGTTTATATAGATATGTTTGACAGTGTTCTTTGATGTAGTTTGCAAGTACTGGGCATCAACTCCACCTACTTTTTCAGGTTTGAGCATGTCATGACCCAATGGAAACAAGTGGTTTCAAAGATAAAATCAGGTCCTTCTTTGGCCATCCTTCCCTTATAGGATGATTATTTGTGTTGTCACCCATCATTGTATTGTTATTCAGGTTCGTTGTATTGTTCATGTTTGCATTATGTTTCTGGTATCATTTATTAGTTAAATGGTTTATTTATAAATTATTTGATTTAGTGTAATGTTATTTGTAATGGTAAATTAAAATATGTGTTTAATTAATTTAATAATCAAATTGGAATTATTGTTTGAAAAGGTTTGATTAATTTGAATTATTAAAATAGGATATTTAATCAAATGAGATTGTTAATTTTGTTTAAAATATATTTATTAATTTTAATGTACAAACTTAAATAAATGAAAAGTAGATATTTTGAAGGGGTTGTTTTCAACAGATTATGAATAAATATTTGAAATTTTTACTCGAATTTAGAAAATGTGATCTTGGGTAATTTTTTAATTAGAACTGTCTGATCAATCTTGATTGCATGCTGATAGTTACTTAAAATTTATGATTATGAGTTAATTAAAAATGAATTAAAAAAGCTTTGGTTGTGCAATATCATTCACGATAATTGATTTTGGATTGTTGGGAAGAAAACTTTCACGACAGTTTTTGGAAAAAAGCTTCTTCTCTGTGCTTTGGTTGAAAAGTTTTGGAGATAGTGAATTCAAAGGATTTGTGCTTTTGGAAAAATAAACTTTTTAGATTTGTTGATTCATGTCACAATCTTCATCGGATTTGAGCAAAAATTCCAGGTTTTCTTCTTTTGATTTGCATTTCCCGAAGAGTAAGCTTTTGTATGTATTTTATGTTATAAGTTGTTCCTTGTGGTAGAATTTGTTTGTTAAAACTCCTACACAAACATAAGAAAAGAAATTGTTGGTGTTTAGTATTGAAATAATTGAGGAAAATTTTAGAGAAATGAAAGCTAACAAAACCTAGCTGTAAATCTCTTTGAATTCATTAGTCTTTAGTCTTTTTGCTTGCTTCAAATCATCATGGGATCTTATCATTTATATCTCATGGTCAATTTATATATATATATCCCTGAAATTAAAGTCGGCATGTTGTGGCTTTTAAACCAACATTTGGAAAAAAATAGAATCACCTTTATATTAAGAATTTCCTCCATATAATTGGAACGCATTGTAAATCTTACAATGTAACTTTTGTTCCATCATCCCTGCAGCCAAATTCTCTTGCAGATTCCTCATTCTTATATCTTACAAATTTATTTGGTGTATCTGGCGCTGATTTTTTTAACTATGGATTTCTTTTCTTAACATTCTTTAAACTCCCATTGTTGTTTGTGGTATTGCATCCCCATGAATCATGTATTCATTTAAAATTTTAAAGTATTCCTTTCTTTAGTTTCTCTTAGGCATTGCAATGAAGATTATGTAATGTTCTGGCTCAACAGTTCAAATCGTCCTTTATTTTGAGGGGTATGTCGATCAAAATTATCAATCTGGAGTTCTCTATTTATCCTGAGTAATATGTTTGATATTATAAAGAAACCTGGGTGACTGTAGAGAATTACATCCCAACGCCCTCCATCACTTCAAAACTCAGTTTCCATAGGGATGGTGTAGGCCCCCATATTAAAATGGTTTTAAATAACATTTCAAAATCCATGAATATTGTTATTTTGTTTAGAATTCCCTTCATCTAGGTAGCTTGGTACGCACTCAATGGTGGCTGCATGAAATAGTAGTGATGCAAGTTATGTGCTTATCCAATATACTCGCAGATTCCTTACTCTTTGCCTGGTAAATTCTACTTAATGTTGTTGAAACTGTTTGTTCTTAATTATCCTTGATTATCAAATTGTAGGGTTGTCGGGAGATGCCTGATTCTCCCTTATTTACCTTACCTTGGGATTTATTTTATTTCCCTATAGCACTTGAGTATCAGTGGTATTGGAAGATCTGTAGTTTTGTTAATCAGGGTAACCTATCATGAGTTTATCATGAGAGTGTGCATGCAAAACAACAGGTTCCTCAATTGGATCAGGCAAGCAAGGAATAGAATCTGATACAACCAAAGATTGAGGGAGCATAGTTGGATCCCTTACTAGAGGAGGTTCATGCTCAAGTTGATCCTAAACAGGAAGATGAATAGGAAGTGGCTACATAATGAGATAGATCACCTAGGAGAGTTGTTGAGACTATGGAGTGGGATGTCGTTGTTGTCGGGCATATGAGAGACTTATTGAGGGCACGCCCTCCCACATTTGATGGTACTGGTGGTGGTATGGAGGTGGAAACTTGGCTGATAGACTTGGGACGATGTTTTTCTATGCATCCATATGGTAGCAACACTTGAGCTAGGTGTGCCATTATGCATCTTAGAGGATTTTCCTCTACATGGTGGTGATTGGAGGAGAAAAACTCTCATCTGGAGATTGGTTATGTTTCATGGGACATGTTTTTGGAGAGATTCAAAGCATGTTTCCTATGAGAGCATTGGAGACAACATCGAGTTGATGAGTTCCATGATCTGCATCAGATGGCCATGTCAATTGAGCAATTTGAGCATAGGTTTTATGAGCTCAAATAGTATGTCAGAATTGCAAATGACAAGGCTATGTTGGTACAACATTTCATCAAGGGATTGAATGCCTGTATCAGCAGAGGAGTCTAAGTCTTTCAGTTGAAGACTATGGAGGTAGTTTTGGAGAAGGCACATCTTGTGGAGGAGAATTTGACTATGGAT
This sequence comes from Sequoia sempervirens, assembly GCA_007258455.2. Lineage (NCBI taxonomy): Eukaryota > Viridiplantae > Streptophyta > Pinopsida > Cupressales > Cupressaceae > Sequoia > Sequoia sempervirens. The sequence goes on from VDFB02047230.1 coordinate 478,039,237, forward strand.
TTGGGTGGACATACTGGTGTTTAGATAGGTAGTGCACCTTCTGCAGGCTTTGGTCCGCGAGGTGGTCAAACTCAGACAGGAGGTTCCTCTTGGAACCAACAGGAACTTGCAAAGGGTGGACTGCAATAGCAGTAGAGTAACCCATAGAAGAATAATAATTCTCAAGCTCAGTAGGGTAATAGTTCACAATATGGGAAGAACTGCAACTGGTGGCATAATAAGCGTAATCGTCAGGATCAGCCACAATAGAGTGCACATTCTATGGTTAGCAAAAGTAGATTTTAGCAATCTAATGAACCTTTAGGTGGTAGAGGTTTTGGCAGAGGTACTGGTTGCTTTTCATGTGGTCAGCAAGGTCACATTGCTAGGTACTGCCCTATGAGAGATACATCAATATTTAGTCAATGACCAGTAGCTTCAGAACTGACAGTTGGACATGCAGGCCATTCACACAAAGTTTTTGCTGTGGTAGATCACCATCAGGAAGATAATCAAAATACTATGGTTGAGACTTCAAGTTAGTTAATGGGTATTAATGTTTCTATCCTTTTTGATTCTGGAGCTTCTGATTCATTTATTTCCTCCTTTGTTGTTGAGTGATGTGGACTCGTGGTAGTAAAGCAAGGTGATAAGTGGCAGGTAGAATTGGCCTTTGGGGTGAAGGTAGCAGTATAATCCCTTGTTTGTAGTTGTGGACTAACGATTGGATCGCTATCTACCTTAGTAGATCTTTGTGTTACACCTCTTGGTTCTTATGATATTATTTTGGGTATGGATTGGTTGAAATCCCATTGTGCAGTGATTGATTCTCGACAAAAGACAATATGTTTCTTAGATGATTCTAGTGCAGAGGTTGAAATAATTTGCATACAAAGACCCATCTCCTTATGGATTATATCTGTTGTGCAGTTTAGGAAATGCTTTCATCAAGGTTGTCAGATGTTTGCAGCAACAATTAATGACTTGGATTTAGCGGAGAGTCGAGAGGTATCTCTTGATGATTACCCTATTCTTACGGAATTCACCTATGTTTTTCCCAGTGATATTCTTGGTATGCCACTGAAACGTGATATTGATTTCAGAATTGACCTGGTTCCTAGAGCAGAGCCTATATTGCAAGCTCCATATAGAATGACCACACAGGAACTAGAAGAGCTTCATCTACAGTTGTAGGAAATTTTGGATAAAAAATTAATGCATCTAAGTGTTTCTCCTTGGGGAGCATCTATCATCTTCATGAAGAAGAAGGATAGATCTCTCATATTGTGTATCGATTATCATCAATTGAAAAAAGTGATGATAAAGAATCGATATCCCTTACCCAGAATCGATGATCTCTTTGATTAGATCAAGGGAGCTAATGTGTTTTTTAAGATTGATCTAAAATTAGGTTACCATCAATTGGGCATTACAGAAGTGGACATTCATAAAATGATATTTCGAACTCGTTATAGGCACTATGAGTTCACAATAGTACTGTTCGGGTTAACAAATGCACCATCCATTTTCATGAGTTTGATGAATGGTGTTTTTCGCACATACCTTGATCATTTTGTACTCATGTTTCTCGACAATATTCTGATTTATTTGAGAAATATGAAGGAGCACAAAGAGCATTTGAGACAGGTATTGCAGTGCTTGTGAGAGAATCAGTTGTACGCAAATTTGAAGAAGTGCAAGTTCTTCCAGACTAAAGTGAAATACCTTGGTCAAGTTATCTTTGGAGAGGGTATTACTATGGATCCTTCGAAGATCCAAGCCATTATTGATTGGCCCGTGCCTACCAATGTACCTGAGGTTCATAGTTTTATGGGTCTTGGCAGATATTGCAGATGGTTTGTTTAGTGGTTTTCAAGGATTTCTCATCCTATTACTTCTCTTCAGAGGAAAGGGAAGAAATTTATTTGGACAGATCAATGTCAGTCAGATTTTCAAACACTCAAGGAAAATTTGACTAGTGCTCCTATCTTAGTCGTTCCTAATCCTACTAGGGACTTTGTCATTTACACTGATGTGTTCTTGGAGGGATTTTGAGATATGTTGATGCAAGATGGTTGTGTGATCGCTTATGAGTCCTGCAAACTCAAGGATTACAAATTGAACTATCCTACTCATGATTTGGAGCTAGCTACAGTTGTTCATGCTTTGGTTCAGTGGAGGCATTTCTTTTTGGGGCACCATTTTGAACTTCACAGTGATCAGTACCGTAGTCTATAGTATATTTTCACGTAGCCTAATTTGAATGCTAGGCAGAGACGTCAGATGGAGTTCTTATGCGAGTATGACTTTGAGGTGAAATTTGTCTAGGGAAAGGAGAATGTAGTGGTTGATGCTCTTAGTCAGCGAAGGAATGAGCTTTCTATCATGACTCTTGGAGTTGATTTGAGGAGCCAAATTTTAGAAGCACTTCCTATAGACAGGTTGTATCACGAGGTGAAGGCAGAGTTAGGATCAGGTAAACCCTTGGAGGGCAGGTTCACAGAATATTTTCTCAAGTCAGATGGTTTGTTGCAACATTTGGGTCATATCTACGTACCACATACAGAAGGTCTTCACACTCTGATTATGTCAGAGGCACATCGAGCACCTTATTCAACTCATCCAAGTGTTAAGAAGATGCACATGGACCTTCATCAATTATACTTTTGGCCTGGTATGAAGCGTGAAATCATTGATTTTTTTTCAAGGTGTATTGAGTGTGAGAGAGTTAAGGCTGAGCACCAACATCCCATGGGAATTTTGTAGCCACATTTAGTTCCTGAATGGAAGTGGGATATCATATCGTTGGACTTCATTGTTGGTTTACCTATGTCATCTCATCGACATGATGCTATTATGGTTACTGTTGACACGTTGACTAAGGTAGCACATTTTTCTTCGGTTCGTTCTTCATATAATGCCTCTTTTGTGGCCAAAATATTCATGGAGGATATTGTGTGGTTGCATGGAATTCCTTGAAAAATCATTTTAGATAGAGATCCTATATTTACATCAGCATTATGGACATCATTGCAGCATGCCCTAGGTACTTAGTTGAACTTCAGTTTAGCTTATCACCCTAAGACTGATGGTCAAACGGAGAGGGTCAATTAGATTCTTGAGGATATGCTCAGGATGTATGTAATGGACCAAAATTCGTGATGGGAAGATTATCTTTACTTAGTGGAGTTCACCTATAATAATGGGTGTGTGTGTGAATTGTGGGAATTGTTATTAAATCAACACAAACACCAATGAGATGTATTATAGTAAATATTTGAACCAAATAAACTACTCTAAATTGCAGCAAATAAATCTTTAAAAACGTTCCATTGTCCTCTATTCTCAAGGATTTATTAAACCATATTGGCTCTCAGATTTTGTATATGCACTATAGTTGTTAAAATGAAAACTTGAGAAATGAAATGCTATTCAACATGCAAGCCATTTAAGTTCCTATATGAAACTATGTGATGAAAGCTATGATGGAGATTATAATGAATGGATAATGTCGCTAAACTATGTGATACAAATTCTATGATAAGAAGTTAGAATGATTATGCATATGCACAAATGATTAGTGATATGATAATATAAAATGCAACTATAAAGAAAAACATGGTTTAAAATACAACTATAAAACAAAACATGATTCTACAATGCTAACTATGAAGCTAAACATGATTCTATATGCAACTACAAAGCAAAACATGATTCTATATGCAACTACAAACCAAAAAATGATTCTAACTATAGACTCCAAATTCTCTAATGCTCCAAAGCTATTCTTGCATGATAACTCTACTCGAATGTGGGATACAAAATACTATGGCAAAAGGTTGTATTTATAGGCTTTTCCAAGCATCTTATGATCTGGCAACGATTGACGGTCCAAATTCAAACAAGAGGGATGAATGGTGGAGATGGAGAGAATGAAGAAGAATGTTCCCTTGACAAATGACAACATGCCAAATGGATGAAGGAATCCCTTGACCAAAGACAACATGCCAAATGGATGGAGGAATCAAGTGTGTGAGAAAAAGACCATGTGTTTTAAAGTTTCTTGAAGAAGTGTGTGAGGAATAAGCCATGTATTTGAAAATTTGTTGAAGACAATTAGAATTATTTAATTTCATGTGACCTTGATGAGGTGGCATGAAAAGTTGTAGACATGTGCTTGAATTCCAAATTTGGGATTAGTGAGAATTAATTAAATAAAACAAACTTTAGATATTTGTTTATTTAATTAAATTATAGGAATGTGATTTTAGATTTGGAGAATTAGAAGATATGAACTATATAAATAAATTTAAAATTCATTTATAAGTAGATGAAATATTAATTAAATAACTAGTATTTAATTAATTAAATGCCTTGACCGATTTTAGGTGTATACAATGGGTATCATAGTTCCATAGGTATGCCTCCTTTTCAGGCATTGTATGGACGTCCTTGTCAGACTTTGTTGAGTTGGGATCGAATTGAGGATAGAGTTCTACTTGGACTTGAGATGCATCAAGATATGGAGCAACCAGTTGATCAAATCAAAGAGCACTTGGTGGCGGTGTAAGATAGGCAGAAGAAGTATGTCGATGCTCATAGAGTGGATCATCAATTTTCAGTTGACGATATAGAGTATTTCTTCAAGTGCATCTGCGGAAAAGTCTGATCCATTATGGAAAAGGATCAAATCTTGTGCCTCGTTTCATTGGACTGTTTGAGATTTTGGAGAGGATTGGTCCTGTAGAGTATCAACTTGCTTTACTGCCTAGTTTATTGCACATTCGTGATGTATTCCATGTATCTATTCTTAGGCCTTATCATCCTGATATTTCACATGTGCTGGATTGCAATGCATTATAGGTAGAGGACATGTAGTTGGCTTTGGAGCCCATGGGCATTCTTTAGCACATGATACTCACGCTCAAGGGTCGAGACGTTGATCAAGTGAGGGTCTAGTGGGATCCTAGTGATGAGGTATCAGCTACTTGGGAGGATGCGACACACGTGAGAGAGATTTATCCATATCTGTTTGCAAGCTTCCATGAGTAAGCCTTAACCTAGGGGGAGGATGTAGTGTCCCTCCAATTGTTGCACTTTGATTCAGTTTTCTTTTGTTTAGTTGATAGTTGTTTTAACTATTTTTGATTCTATGCTAGTTTTTATACTTTGTTGATGATGCATTAGATACATTGTTGATCATCTAATTATGTTTAAGTGGCGACATTATGATAAACATTACATGTGTGTTATGGTTTTATGTTGTTTCAGAGCATTATTATGTATATGATGATGTTTATAATGTAGTAATGTATGTTAGCCTTGGTGAAGGAGATATTGTAGCATTACTCATTTGTGAGTACCCTGCTAAATTGTGACTCTCTTTCACGGTGTGATTGTCGGTTTATGCAGATGTGATTAATAGTGTTGTTTGATCCAGTTTGTAGGTACTAGGCATTGATTCCACCTTCTTTTTCAAATTTGAGTGTTCCATGACCCAATGGAAACATGTGGTTTCGAAGATAATTTTAGGGCCTTCTTTGGCCATCGTTCCCTTATAGGACGATTATCTGTGTTGTCACCCGTTGTTGTATTGTTGTTTGGGTTTGTTGTGTTGTTCATGTTTGCATTATGTTTTGGGTATCATTTATTAGTTAAATTGCTTATTTACAAATTATTTTATTTAGTGTAATGTTATTCAAAATGGTAAATTAAAATATATGTGTTTAATTAATTTAATAATCAAATTGGAATTATTGTTTAAAAAGGTTTGATTAATTTGAATTATTAAAATAGGATATTTAATTAAATGAGATTGTTAATTTTGAGTAAAAGATATTTATTAATTTTAATGTTCAAAATTAAATAAATGAAAATTAGGTATTTTGAAGGGGTTGTTTTCAATAGATTATGAATAAATATCTAAAATTTTGACTTGAACTTAGAAAATGTTATCTTGGGTAATTGTTTAATTAGAACTATCTAATCAATCTTGATTGCATGCTAACTGTTAGTTAAAATTTATGATTATGAGTTAATTGAAAATGAATTAAAAAAGTTTTGGTTGTGCAATATCATTCATGAAAATTGATTTTGGATTGCTGGGAAGAAAACTTTCACGACAGGTTTTTGAAAAAAGCTTCTTCTTTGTGCTTTGGTTGAAAAGTTTTGGAGATAGTGAATTCGAAGGATTTGTGCTTTTGGAAAAATAAAGTTTTCAGATTTGTTGATTCGTGCTAAAATCTTCATCAGATTTGAGCAAAAATTCCAACTTCTCTTCTTTTGATTTGCATTTCCTGGAAAGTAAGCTTTTGTATGTATTTTATGTTATAAGTTCTTCCTTGTGGTAGAATTTGTTTGCTAAAATTCCTGCACAAACATAAGAAAAGAAATTGTTGTTGTTTAGTATTGAACTAATTGAAGAAAATTTTAAGAAATGAAAGCTAAAAAAACCTAGTTGTAAATCTCTTTGAATTCATTAGTCTTCAGTTTTTTTGGTTGCTTCTGATCGACGTGGGATCTTATCATTTATATCTCATGGTTGACTGTTTTATATATATATATCCCTAAAATTAAAGTCGGCATGTTGTGGCTTTTAAACCAATGTCTAGAAACAAATAGAATCACCTTTATATTAATAATTTCCTCCATATCATTGGAACGCAACCAAAGCTTACAATGTAACTTTTGTTCCATCGCCCCTGCAGCCATATTCTCTTGTAGATTCCTCATTCTTATATCTTTAAAATTCATTTGATGTATTTGGTGCTGATTTCTTTAACTGTGGATTGCCTTTCTTAAAATTCTTTAAACTCCCATTGTTTTTTGTGGTATCGCATCCCCAAGCATCATGTATTCATTTGAAATTTGAAATTATTCCTTTCTTTGGTTTTGTTGTGCCTTCAACACACACACCCCACTCAGAACGGGGACCCTTTTTTTCTTTCGCCTTGTCGATTTGTTTTGTCACCACCTCATTTTGTGTGCCCCATTTTGGTGTCCTAGATAGTTAACATTCCTCCAAATTCTCATCTTAAGTTGACTGTATTTCATCCCCTCCAATTTGGCTAAGTCCTGGTTCCTTGCGGAATTTCCTTGGCAGTTTGCTTCTGCCAACGGCTTTGGGCGTGGCGGGTCCAGTCTGTCTAGTTTCCCTTGCCAGGTTTCCATCATGTGTTCGCTGTCCTGAATGGCTGAAGGCCTTCACCTTCCTGTGCCCCAGGACCCAGCTTCCTAGTTTTTACCCTTTTGACTTGTGTTGCAAAACGGACTAATTTTTCCCTTTCCGGGTTGTGTCCTCCAGACTTCTCTGCCTAGAACTCCGTGGTGACTTTGTCATTTCTAATGGCTAACTTGTGTCTACGTCCCATCCTTCAGACCCCAGACTCCTTTTCATCATTGGTTTCCAAACAGTAACTTTGAAGCGATCGTCTGGCCACATCCGTCCGGCCTCTGGACCCCCGACCTCCCACTGTCATCCATGAATTTGAACCCACCAACCAAGTTGTTCATCATACTTGCATTAATGGGCATATTGAATGTTGATTTGGGGTATAAATACCTAGTTCAAACAGTCATTTTCATATGTCAGGTTAGCCAGAGGAGTTCAAAGCAATTTCTGAGGAGTTTAGTTCCTTCGTCGTTCACCACCCTCGCACCCATTGCTCTTATTTTTTGATCCTTCGTGGATTCCACAACTTCTCTCACCAGGATTTTGAGGTAAGTTCATTGTCCACCTTTCTGTGGGGTTTTTGTGATTTTACACTTAAATGATAAACAAACATGGGCTAAAATTACTTTAATTTGGTAAAATAAGACAACACTTAAAAACCCATGTGATGGAATTGCAAGAAACCTCCAAGGCATCGTCTAAGACAAATCCAAAACTACCTTATCGGCGTTGTTCTTCGTGCAGCGTCCCTTCCGAACCCAAGCCTTCTTCTCGCTGCCAAAATACTTAGAAAATAAACTCAAACGTTCAGACGGAGGGATGACCTCTCAGACCTGCGACTTCGAACCTCCTTCGGTGGATCACCATAGGGACTTAAACTGACTTGAAACTCGACCCCCACCTATGCTTCTTGGGCCCACTCCCGCAGGATTCCATCCCTAGGATGCTTCCTTGCTTCTTCCTTTTCAAACGGCGTAACAGCCCCATCCACCCAAGCCCCAGAGCCTCCCTTCCCTTTTGTCGTTCGGGTTAAACAAACAAAATGAAGTGTTTTGTCATATCCCCGAGCCCTGGTTTACGAAGTTCTGTTCGCGGACTTCCTTAATAGTTTTTCCATTTCAAAATGGCCATCAGGCAGCGTCCTCCCATCTCCAAGGCCCCGAGACTCTGTTGGGCATAATGATTGATAAACGATAAACTCAAGTGCCTTCACCTATCCTGAGCCCATGCCGTTGGACTTTTGCCCATGAAATTTCGTCTTGTCTCGACTGTCCTAAAAGGAAAAATTAAGCCTGCCCTTCGGGACTCATCATCCTAATTGCCAAAGACTTAACAAAAAATTCTAATGGCCAAACTCGATGTCAAGTTTGGTCCACCAAGCTGCTCCTTTCAGACTTTCGTTCAATTCTCACCGTTCCAAAATTTAATTCACCAATGGCTTCTGATAGGGAGGTTGGATGAATCAATCACTGATTCATGCTCTAGGTCTTGTTTGGATGACCTCTAAGGTGTCACACTCCACCACTACAACCTATAGGACCTTCCTTTACTTAGGATCCCCTGGTTTTTTCTTGCCAACTCCAACTACCAACATAATCCCTCCTACCAAGTCCACCTTGGTACAATCTTGCAATTCTAACCTTAGCCCTTAATCTACCCTAAAGGCTACAATCCTCCAAAATCTTTAATTTAGCTTTGCAGGGGTGTGGAGGTGTTTCTAATGACTTCAATCCATCCTACTTTGATTCTTGAAGGTCCACCTAACTCCATTTCTTATTCGCTTCCACCAAACCCTCATTTAGGCCTAAAAGGCTACTAGCCCCAGGAGCCCTAATTAGGCCTCCTTCTCCGAGAAATCAGGTTAGTTCTCCAAATATTTCCAAAGAACACCCCAATATTTTCTTGGGATTCCTGGTTCATATGAACACCTCTCAAATATTTGTGGGGTCTTGGGTCTCAGTTGTCCATACAAAGGCTTAACCCACAATTTGGCAAAATTAGGCCTTTACAAACCCTTCCCTGACTTCACTGCAAACTATTAGGTATTCCTCATACTAGATGGATTGATGGAGCTTCATCCTCCATGCTATGTCTTGGAAAGGCACTTATTTGCCCTCTCCACACTGTGACTTGTCAAGAAATGGACACCCCTGCAAATTCAAGTGCTCTGCACTATGGTCTTCCCTAGTTGGACTCTTCCTGGCTCGCCTAGGGAAAAACTTCCATAATAGCTCCTATGTTTTTAAAGGCCCTAAACCCTACCATATGTACAAACAAGGAGTCTAGTCACTGTTCCCAAAGGGCCGTACAATTTGTACGGTGGGAAAGTGAGCTAACACTCCATTTTCACAAAACTGCCTGGTTCAAACTAGCAACAATATGAAAACCAAACTAATTTACAAACAATGCTTAAAATTGAATAAAGAAACTAACTAATGCCACACAATTGTTGAATAACAACTATACTATATCCTACACAAGTTACAGTACCATGATCAACCCATTACAATCTCACTTCAATGCAAAAATCAGAAAATTCACTCTCAAACACAATTGCTTTCCTTGAATTCACAAAACTTCAAAACATAAAAAATGCTTCCAACCCCACTCCAATGCTGAGGCATCCCATAAATAGGGTCTCCAATTCAATTATCCTCTCCCTTGGGCTCTTCTTGGCTGCTTGTAGCTCCAATTGAGCAACATTTTCAAATATTTGCAAGAATTTCTAAAAATCCAAGACCTCATTTAGAGCTAGAACTTTATGTCACCTATCTTATGGTCAACATGACCTTCATTAGATGATCAACACCCAATCAAAAATGCCACTAAGGCACAACCAAAAATGAACATGAATAGATGATAATTTGGCCTAAAAAAATTGTCAAAACATGACCTTCAAGACAATCTAAGGTAACCTATGGGTGCTCCTGCACCAGCTTCCCAACCCTTGAGACTCAAACACTTCAAAGTTAAGGAGAATCATTGACCGCCCTTTAGCCTCCTTGGTCTTGAACCCTGGAATTTTGACCTCAGAATTTCGTTTCCCTTCGGCTGTTCCAAATGGCAAACCCCTGATGGCTTTCCGACCTTGTATCTCTGAATGCTCCAAAAATGACTCAAATGACCTTCAATTCAAAAACAAATCTCGACCCACATGCCTCAATTCAACCTTCTCTTGCATAGGCCTTTCAAACCATTAAAATCTGAAGTTGTAAAAAACCACCTGGGTTGCCCCAACCTATTCACCCTTTAAACGATATTCCTGCCAAGGAAGTTCGGCCCCTTGGGCCCGGGTTGTCCAAAATCCATCCAGTAAATTTCTAACGATGTCTTGAAGTAAAAGTTTGAATTTATGAATGATATATCATCTAATTGGACTTTTTCCATGGGATTATGACTAACATTTATGTTTTCATGATTGGTTATGCTCATTGTGCCTTGTTTGCAAGATATATGGAATTGGGTAAAGGACCCTTGGGGGCAGCTGTAGAAAAAGACAAAGGGAAGAAAGCGGGCAAGGTTCCTCGTGGAGAAGAGGACAAAGACCAGATGAAGTTCCAATTCCATGGAGACCCTTTGCATTCAAAAATCATCATGGACTGGAAGGAAATAATAGATACCAATATTGGCCATGTTGATATTGACGAATTCAAGCAAAGGGTCAGGATCCATCTTAAGACTGATAATGCAAAATTGATTAGACAAAGTGGAATTGCTAAGGCTGCAGGCTTTCCTCCATCCCTTGTGGCCCCTGAATTGGTCATGGCCTGTCGGTAGGCATATCAGCCAAAGACATGGAAAATAGTTGACAGAGATGGAAATATCCTTGTAAATATGTCAGGTGAAGTGATAACAAATACTTTCCACATCCCTACCTTCGAAACAATGGAGATGCCAACAATCACAGAATGTAAGGAAACATGGGACAAAGACCCCACTAGCTGTAAGAAGCTTATAAACCAGTACTGGATCAAGGAGAATAAGGGAAAAAAGGTGACAGGATAGTAGAAAATGTGGAACTTCCTACAAGGGAACAACTGGAAGATGTGTCACCTCCTCGTAGGGAGGAGGAGAACGTAGAAGAGGATAGACCTAAAGGTGAAGGTCAAGATTAAAAAATCCAAAAAACTGAACTGCCCAAGGAACATCAGCATGAGAATGAGTTGGGTGACAAAAGAGAAGAGGAAGCTGAAAGGGAAGGGAGTCCCAAGGAGCGCCTGCCCACCAAGTCCCCAATCAGGTGCATAACATTCATCTGAGATTCTGATTAGGATGAAGAGGATGCAAAGGAAAAGGAAGAGGCTCCTAAGGAAAAGGAGATTGAAATTAGAAAAGATGAAGAAGGCGACAGTAAGTCGCCTAGGGAAAAGGCTTAGATACCCAAATGGCTGGAGAAGCAACTTGAGGAGAGACCTCCCACCCTGAGCAATCTAAGAATGAGACTAGAAGCTATCTTAGCTAGGGTACAAATCACTACCAAAAAAGAGAAAAATCCCAAAGTCAGATCCAAGGTGATAATGGATGTTTCTAGATCTAGGACTGTCCAGGTGGCAACACCAGTAGTGGGAGTGGAAGGAATAAGCTATAATGTCTCTACCATTGATTTGGGAACGACTACTAGGGAGCAAAAGTTGGAGCACCTATAGGAATCTATTGCCACAGTGGTACATCTGATACACCAAGACAAAGTTTCAAAAGAGGAACTAAAGGCACAAGTAGCTGACCTGATGGCGTACATTCAATAATGGTCCTCAGTGGAAGAGATGCCTACCACGTTCATGGCTCCACCGCAACTGTTGTCCAAGGAACAAATTGATAAGCTAAAAAAGAGAAAGAGTTTAGACAAGACTATAGAAAGCTGGTTCTAGCAGGTTCTATATATTGGAAACATGGGCATTAGTTGTGCTACTAGAACAACAAACAAGTTCTTATACCTATAGTAGTCTCTTGAGGGTACCAAAAAACTTTGCATAGATTTCCCTACGAGTTATGAGTCCACCTACCTAAAGATTGAGGCTATTCCCAAACTACCACGTGTAACGTGGGAAAAAGAGCTTGCATTCAAAAGGGATGATCATTAGCTGATGGATGTATGGAAGCGAGACTTTGAGAACATGAATGAAAAGTTGGAGCAGTTGCTTGACAAAGTGGATCCGGATATTGAATGGGTCAAGGAAATCATAGCAGATTGCACCCAATACCTGAAGCTAATGACGAGCTATGAGATGCTTGTCGTACAAATGGACCCAGATAAGATAAGGCCCCACTTTCAGAAAAGGATGGAGGATGAAATTTTAGAGGAGATAACCGTGGATTTCATGAGTTTTGCTGCCCACGCCTTCACCCATTCAGAATTGTTTAGGGACCACACTGCCAAGTATGATGAAGACTGGTAAAGGCTTACAGACAACTCCAAGGAGTGGAGTTATCAATTGCTACGATCCAAAATGTTGGAAGTTGGCAAGCTCCAGTCAGTTATTTTGAAGTTCATGGAATATGCAGCTTTGAAGAAGCAAGAAGGAAACCCTATTATTAATGAAGAATTCCTAATAGAGTAGCTACAGCAAAAGGAAAATCAGCAAAAGACAAAACTGCTACAGTGTTGTCACTAGAGGACAAAATAGGGATGAAGACAAAGTTGTATTTTAAATTGAAATATATTATGGGGTAGGTAGAACCCTAAGTTGTAGTGAACCTTGGCCATACAATGAGATTAAATCTTGGCCATTCGTTCTACTTTTTGGACACTATAAATAGGGAGTCTCCTCTCATTTTCAAAGGGAGTTGAATTGTTGTAATGACATGCTACAAAAATTTCTAATGAAAATACATTGACTTGGTGCATTTTATGAGTTTCTATACATGTTTCATGATTCAATCCGCATAATTAGATGTTCTAGTTAATTTTACATTGTTATTTTAATTGGTTTCAGATTGCTTAGATCAGTTTAGTGATGTTGTTATGTGATTATAGAAATTTTTGTTGTGTTGATACCTTCCAATCCATACTTTTTGGTATTTGATGTTGGTAAATGGTCTTGTAAAGTTAGTCTGGGTTGAAACCTGAAGCTGCTCTAAATTTTTATCTTTATTCATGCATGTATGTGGTGGATGAATGGTGAAATATCTACAAACCTTAGAAGATAGCACAAATTTCATGAGACTATCATTATTTTTGGTTAAGTGGAAATTTGTTTGAAGGAAGTTGTCCATAGCAAGAACTCGATGATTATTGTTCATAGTTAGTTGTAGATCCAGGAACCTTCCCTCTTCCCTGCTCTTTTCCTTTTTTTTAGAAACAACCTAAGCTAAGGTTCATTGCACATTGTAAAGTCAAAACTTAAAAAGAAACACTGGAGTTTCAAACTGTTGTTTGAACCTATAGCAAAGTGCACCTAAACTCCCATCTTAGAAACTTCAGACTCTAAGATCCACTTCGTATCCAACTACATAAGTATGCCCTGTGATTACCAGCAAAATCACATCAAATATCAACTAAGGAATTTCATGCAAGTCATGACTTGACACCTAAGAGACCTTGGGGTGATTTTCAACAACTTGTTGTTGGAAGTCTCCTTTCTAGAGAGATAGTGCATTCATGTACTGCCTATGTTGAGAAAGTGTGCAAAACACCAATCAACAGAACTGGCGCTAGAGGGAGGGCTTTGCGAAGATGGATCGAATCAGATCATTCTCCCCTGAAAGATTTTAGAGAATTCTAAGGTCAACACCAAACAAAGGGGAGCTTCAAGAGTTGCTGCACCCCACTAGGGCTAAATGAACTAAGGGATGAGACTTTGCTTCTTCCTCTTCCTCCATCCCATTCACTTCTATTCCACCTTTGTCTCCATTCACCTCTTTTCCATCCTCCACCCAGACATACCAAATTGTTTTTCCACCTCTCATCTCCAGCAGCTCAGGATTTTTCTCTCCCCTTGCCCTTTAAGTTTAGGGTGAAGTCCAAATAGCCGTAGCCCAGGTACAGTCCTAGGCTGCTGTCTCATAGCAAGTGAAACCCCAAATTGTTGTCCCTCAATAGCAGGTACCACCTTCGCCTCCCGTCATGGCTTGGTTGGCACAAAATCTTCGTCATTGCAGTTCAATGATAATCATGACATACCCAAGAATCTGGATGGATTTTTCTCGAAGTTCAATCCTTGTGACCCACAAAGGACGAAGGAAGAACACATCAAGATATTCGAAACAGTAATTATGGATATGCAAATCAATCATGAAGACATTGCATGTCACCTCTTTCCATATTCGTTGGGGAGGAGGCTTTTTACTAGTACATCAATTTTCCAAGAGGGTCCATTACTTCATGGGACCTCATGAAGGATGCCTTCCTGCAAAAGTATAAAATTTTGATCAACCCTTCAGAGCTATACCGACAGTTTATGTCTGTCCAAAGAGAAATTAATGAACCCATTGGCTCTTTTAATGATCACTTCCATCTTGCCTTCATGAGACTTCAAGATCCATACGTACACAATGACACTGTAGCCCTGCCTGTCTACTATGCAGTACAGGATAATCTCACATCAGCATTGGTAAAAAGGATGCACCCACACCACTTACCATGCTAGTGGCTACTTATGCAAAGGCTATTGTTGCTAGTGCAAACTTGGGGCAGAACATTTCTGGTCTGCTGCCCTCTTTGGGCCCGACAACCCATCCAATGCAGGTTTAGGGGCTCAACCAAGCATTTGCTCATCAAAAACCTCTCATGAACTAGGTGTCACAGCTTCCCATCATCCCACAACCTAGACAGCCGATGAATAATGTGCCTCACGTGCTTTCTTACTTGCAACCTCAGCAACAACAGACCTATCATCAGGCTCCCCAATAGTAGCAGGTGTACTCCCAGTAGCCACAAGCACCATTATACCTGCCAGGACCATAATTCCCTCTAGTACATAAAAACTAGCTAGCAGCCTCACCTGTCTTCCTCCAAAATCAAGTGCCACAACCAAGCAATACTGAGAAAGACAAATTGGAAGAGCTCACAGAAATGATAAAGAAAATGTCCATGGAGATGACACACCTGGGAAATAAAAATAATAAGCTGCAGGCCTCCCAACATAGCCACCAAGCTAACCTCAATTGGGACAGTAGAGACAACATGGATGGTAGGGATAACCGTGAAGCCAAAACTTCTTCTGGGCATAACTACGACAGAGGGTAGAATTCAAGTTAGAAATTTGAGAGGAGACCTTCTCAAAGATAGAATCGCACGTAGAATACAAGACCCATTAATGGGGGTGTTCCTACTCCTCTGGATCAACCTTCCAGCAATGAAAAGATGACTAGTGGAGTGTATCTCATGGAGACAACCTTGTATGGATGGTGCCGAATTCACAAGACCAGCAAACACTCCAAGTTAGATTGTCCTAAATTCCAAACAGCCACTGAAATCTTCCAAATGGAGGTAAAAAATGTTGTTCATAGTGTCGGTTGCAGGGACATCATCCCATCTAAGCCTCATGACTCCTCATGTCTCGTGGTCAACCAAGCGCCATTTTTGCGAAGTGACCATAATGACCCTGAGATCGAGGTTTCCCTCGTTAAGAGTGAAGAAGTGCAAGAGGTAAGTAATGAACAAACTTTGGCTCATCTTTTCGACTAGTAGATAATGGTCTGGTAGATGAAGAAGAACAACATATAGATGAAGTCCATATGTTTCACCAAAGATCAACTCCCTACTTCCTTAGGAATAGGCTAGCTGGTGGACCCTTTACTATGTCTAACCCACCAAATAAATTTAGTGCTCTGCCTGATCCGAATGCCAGTAATAACCCTGGGTTTCCCCATGTACCCACACAGTATCTTAACAAGGATAGGCCATAGAATTAGTTGCAAAATTAGTTGCAGAGAAAGGCTCAAGGCTAATCCCAAGACCAGCCAAGTCAAACACAAACCCAGCCCACTAGGTCTACCTTAGGATGAGCCTTTGTCTCTGAAATTAAGCAAATGGATGAATATGTGGCAGAAGAGTTCAAGAAGGTAAAAATCACCCTATCGGCCTTTGAACTACTCAAAGTCCTTGTTGTAAGGCATGCCTTCTTTATGGTAATTAATAGGGCCCCATCCTCTAAAGCAACACAGGAGGCACCAGCCAAAGGAGTCACCTTCAAAGAACCTAGAAAGGAACCCGTGACTCAGGACAACACAGGGAAAAGGAGGGACGTTCCCTCAAATCATTCCATAAAAAAATAGCCAGCAAAAGAATCACATCCTAATAACAAGAAAACTACCAAGGATCAATCCTTTGGGTAGACTAAGGATAGGATTGGTGACAAAAACAAAGATCAAGTGGCCCAAGTGGACATTCCTATGGGCCTCTTTCAAGGAAAACTAGAAACACTGCCCTTCCTCACTACCATCTGAATATTTGGGAAGAATTTGCATAATTTCCTTATTGATTCCAGACCATCAGCCAATGTCATGCCCTTGGGATTACCCCCACACCTTCAAGGAAAAAGGTGACTCAATTGGAAAAAACTTAGATCAATATCATGGGAGAAATGAATCATATCCCAATGTAAATTTTTGTGGACCTGAGGGTGCAGCAGGTCATTGACATCCAAGTTGCATATATCCCTGATGCATATGAAATCATCTTGGGATGAGACTTTACCCATGCCTTGAACGGATACGCCGCGATGGATTTTTTGCATATGTGGCTACCATGGAAGGGACTACCCAATCAAATCTGCATCAAGCAAGAGCCACACATGAAGTTCATTATCACTAAATATAACAACTTGAACGAGGTGTTATTTGTTGAAACTGAGTTGGGAAATTATTGTCCCTTTGTGTGTCAAGAAGAGGCGGAGACTCAAGAAGAAGGGATGGTAGTCAAGGTCCTGTTGGTGCAATGCAGTCCTCCAATTGATTTAACCCATACACCTCAAAGAATGAAGATGCTAGTAGAAGCTGATGGTGAGGAAACCCCTGAGGATAACACGTTGGGATTGTTGGATGGATTCTAGGATTTTATGGAAAAGTGCAAGCAAAACCAGCTCAGCTTGGGTGTAAGAATGAATTTCCAAGAGCTCCTACTCCCAAATTGGTGTAGGGTGCATGATGCGGCTCACTCTGAATTTCAATGTTTCCTATGCCAAATAGCAGTAGAACATGTCAAGAAGTTAGCTATTCTTGAGAAGGAGAGGCCATCGGGGAAACCAACCCTCTACCATACCAAGCTAGTATCTACCTCAGACGCCATAAATGGAAACTCACAGCCTAGAGGTAATAATTACCTCAGTGGTCCTGATGTCAAAGAGTTCCAAATTTTGGACATTACGCTTTGAAGGGTCCAAGACCAAGCAAGGAGGCATCGTTGAATTCAAACTAGTCATCCCTACGGGTAAGTCTTATTTCGCTACCCATAGACTTCAATTCTATTGTACCAATAATGTAGCGGAATATGAGGCATTAGTCCATGGTCTTCTGATGGCCTTGAAGAAAATTTTTAAGATGTTGCAAGTTTTTGGTGATTTTGAGGTGGTGGTCAAACAAGTCAGAAAACTATATTCTTGTCATGATAGAAGATTGGAAAACTATAGGCATAGGGTTTGGGATATCTTAGAAGGGATAGACGCATTCAATATACAGTTGATCCCACATGCTCAAAACCACATGGTTGATGCTTTGGCTCAAGTAGCCAGCACATTGCAACCCCTATCCTTATCAGGCCTTAAGAAGTTCACTGTCGAGCTAACTTCTACACTGTCTGTCCTGGACAATGTCACTCATTTTCAATTCTTCAATGACGATAAGCACATCCTCAAATTCATCATGAGCTCTAATGTATTTGCCACCCAAATCATTGATGAAGTTGGTTCAGCTGGAGTGCATTTTTTATTTAGATTATATTAGAGATCAAGATCAGTAAATGAAGAAGGAAGCCATAAGCAACCAATGTGATGCTCACAACCTCGAAACTGCTGAAGAGATCAAAAATGTTTTCATTGGAAAAGTATGTACTTCAGAGGAAAAGAAAGGGATTGTGGATGCTTTAAGAAAGTATCATGATGTGGTGGCATGGAGCTATGAGGACCTTAAGACTTATGACACCTCTATCATCACACACACCATCCCTCTCAAGATGGAAGTGTGGCCATTCCGCCAATGGAAGCACCCTATCAATGCCTTGCTAGAACCAATCATATACAAAGAGGTGAAAAAATTGCTTTCAGCTAGAATTATCTTCCCAGTCAGACACTCTACATGGGTGGCCAAATTGGTCTCAGTTAGAAAAAAGAATGGAGAAATCGGATTGTGTGTAGACTTCCACAATTTGAACAGAACCTTGGAAAAGGACAACTACCCGGTGCCTTCATTAGACGAGGTACTACAAATTGTTAATGGCTTGCAAATGATGTCCTCTCTTGATGGGTATTCTAGATACAACCAAGATAAGGTGCAGTACGAACATCACCATAAGACAGTGTTCACCACCAAGTGGGGGACCTTTGCTTACAAAAGAATTCCCTTTGGGCTCACCAACGTTGGTGCCACTTTCCATCGTGCCATGGACATTGCTTTCAAAGATTTCATTGGGAAGTGCATAATCATCTATATGGATGATTTAACTATGTTCTCTAAGACATGGAGTGATCATGTCTCTGATTTATGCAAGGTGTTTCAAAGGTGTAGGGAGTTTGGAGTCTCCCTTAATCTAAAGAAGTGCATCTTCAGGGTGATAGAGGGTAGATTGCTTAGAAATATAATTTCAGAGAAGGGAATCTCTATAGATCTCGAATGCATCCAATCTTTGCTGAAGATTCCACCACCAAGCAACAAGAAAGAATTAAAATCCTTCTTCGAAAAAATAAACTTCGTAAGGAAATTTATCATGGGCTTTGTCAAGATTGTCAAGCCGCTCAATGCCATGTTAAAACAGGATGCCAAGATCGAGTGGACTCTTGAAGCCAAGTAGGAATTTGAAGAAATCAAGTGATCCATTGTTGAGGTGCCTGTGCTCATTAGTCTAGACTATCTGAAGTCGTTCTACATCTATTCATTCGCTTTAGAGCATTCTTGTGCCAGCATTTTGACTCAGAGAGATGAAGGGGGGAATGAGCATTCGATCACCTTCATGAGTGCTCCTTTGAAAGATGTTGAGTTACACTACCACAACATAGAAAAACAAGCATATGCCCTTGTTAGGGGAGTGAATAAATTTAGACATTACATCCTGCATAATAAAGTGTTTTCCATTGTCCCCGACCCAGCAGTGAAAACGTTGCTCATGCAAAATGAATTAGGCGAACGAAGAGCCAAATGGGTCACATTGCTCTAGGAGTATGAAATGGAAATCCAACCAATGAGATTGGTGAGAGGACAAGCACTTACTCAAACAATTATTGAAGCAATAGCAGAGGCCAAACCTGAACTTACAGTGTAGCAATACCAGCTCGAGGATGTTTCTCTAGGAGAATGGTACGAAGACATCGTCTAATATTTTTTAAACCACAAGTGTCCACCTCACTTACAAGGGGTCCAGAGATGTGCTCTCAAGCTGAAAAGTAGCAGTTACATGTTGCAAGGGTCCATTTTATACAAGAAAAATCATGAAGGCATCTACTTAAGATGCCTTGGCAAGGAAGAAGAAGATCAAGTCTTGCAAGAGTTTCATGACAAGTTTGGCACTGGTCATGGATTTGGACCTTCCACTACACATTAGATACTAAGAGTGGGGTATTATTGGATGACAGTCTTCAAGGATGCTCATGGTCATGTTGGCTCGTGTCATACCTGTCAGACCGCCGCTACCAAGGAGAAGAATGTTGTTGTCCTATTGCAACATGTTTGGGAGGTGAGGTCGTTTGCACAATGGGGTCTCATTTTCATTGGTCCAATAAGCCCTCCATCATCTACGGGACACAGGTACATTCTTACCGTTACTGATTATTGCACTAGATGGACAGAAGCAATTGTATGTAGGCAATGCACAACTGAGGTAGTTACAAATTTTTTGGAAAGTTTCATTTTAAATCACTTCGGTTGTCCTTATGCATTGGTGTGTGATAATGGACCTACATTTTCTTCATTAAAATTTGTTGGTTGGGCTTTTGATTATGAAATCACCCTTAAATTTTCTTCCAATTACTACCCTTAAGGCAATGGCCTTACCGAATCCACAAACAAGAACTTGATCACAGTGATCAAGAAATTTCTCGATAGGAATCCCAAGGACTGGCATACCTAGCTCTGCTTCACCCTTTGGACAGACCGCACTCGCCATAAGGCTTCCCTTGGTGATTCCCCATTTAACCCTCATCTCCGGTTTAGAGCCCATATTTCCTATCCATCAGAAAATCCCTACTCTCCAGTTTATCAATGACTTTTATGAAGGGGGAGACCGTAGAGAGGCTTGATTAGTTTAGCTCTTGCATTTAGAAGAAGTATGAGACCGTGCCATAGAAAAGTTTTCCAAGCACCAGGGTGTAGTCAAACTTTGGTTCAATCATCGAGCCAAGATCAAGGCCTTTAGAATTAAAAATTTAGTCCTATACTAGGAAAAGGCCCATGAAAAGAAAGTGGGACACAACAAATTTGACAAGCTTTGGCTTGGCCCCTTTCAGATAGCTGAAATTTTGGGAGACAATGCTTTCTGCCTAAAGACCTTAACTAGTGAAGACATCCCATTGCCAGTCAATGGGCAGCACCTAAATTATTACTTCTAAGATTGAGCTCTGTTAGGCTCTCCTCTGTAAATATTTGTACATAGGATAGGTTGGGTTTCCTTTTGGTTTGCTTGCATTTTTTGTTTTTGTGTTGCTCTATTTTTCTTGTCTCCTACCTGTTTTTCTTTGAAGAGAGTGCCCTCTATTCTATTATGGTGGTTGTGCTCATTCGATGAATGGTTCACTTTGTTGTCTGTCCTTAGTGTTCTTTGGCTAAACACTCATTCTCGACTATTGGTCTCTGAAGGATGCCTAACAATGGTTTCCTCATTTGAACTTTTCCTTAGAACTCAACCCTTGGTTGGATCCTTTTATGCACATCTCAGATCTTGCACAAAACACATGTTAATTATTTCCAAAGAATTGTACAATGGCTAATATGATATCCTAGTAAGTGAAAAATATTAAGTCCACTCCAGTGGCCACTGTGGTTCCCAAACCCATCATAGGCTTCAGTGCTTACATGGTTGAGAAAAATATAAGTGAGAAAAGGAACATTGAAAGAAATATCAAAACAAAAGAAGAAAAAGAAAATTCTAAAATTAAGCGACCATATGGGTGTGCGGGTAACTCTACTATGGCTATGGATGCCTGACTGGTAGTAGAGAAATATTCACGGGGTCACGGTGACAACTCCACCAGGGCTATGGATGCCTGGCTAGTAGCAGAGAGTTGTCGAGGTTACTTTTGGTGTTGGACAGTTTATGTAGCTTGCTCGGTTGGATTAGCAGCCTCTTCTCACAATTTTCGCAGAAACGAATAAATTCAATACACACACTTCTGAGATCTCTTGTGGATTGACCCAACTAAGGACCATGTTATCCTAGTTCATGTTTGGATATTGGCCCCTGGTCTGCGAAACCAAAAATTTTGGGTTCAGAATGAATACTTATCCTTAGAACACTCGGGAGCATTCCCAGTGGAGTCGCCATTTGTTATGCCTTCAACACACACACCTCGTTCGGAATGGGGACCCTTTTTTTCTTTCACCTTGCCAAGTTGTTTTGTCACCGCCTCATTTTTTATGCCCCATTTTGGTGTCCTAGATGATTAATGTGCCTCCAAAGTCTCATCTTAGGTTGACCGTATTTCATCCCCTCCAATTTGGCTAAGTCCTGGTTCCTTGCAGAGTTTCCTTGGTAGTTTGCTTCTGCCAACGGCTTCAGGGTGTGGCGGGTCTGGCATGCCAAGTTTCCCTTGTCAAGTTTCCATCGTATCTTCACTATCCTGAATGGTTGAAGGCCTTCACCTTCCCGTGCCCCAGGACTTGGCTTCCTGGTTTCTACCCTTTTGAGTTGTGTTGCAAAACGGATAGCTTTTTCCCTTTCCGGGCCCGATCATCCAGACTTCTTTGCCTGAAACTCCATGGTAACTTCATCATTTCTAATGGCTGACTTGCACCTGCCTCTTGTCCTTCGGACCCCAGACTCCTTTTTGTTGTTGGTTTCCAAACGGTAACTTTGAAGCAATTGTTTGGCCACGTCCTTTCAGCCTCCAGGCCCCGGACCTCCCGCCGCCATCTCTGAATTTCAACCCACCAACCGAGTTGTTCATCGTACTTGCATTAATGGGTGTATTAAATGTTGATTTGGGGCATAAATACCTGGTTCAACCTATCATTTTCTTATGTCAACTTAGCCAGAGGAGTTTAGAGCAATTTTTGAGGAGTTCAGTTCCTTTATCGCCTGCTGCCCTCATGCCCGTTGCTCTCGTTTGCCGATCCTTCGCAGATTCCACAACTTCTCTCGTCAGGATTTTGAGGTAAGTTCGCCATCCACCTTTCCATGGGGTTTTTCTAATTTTATGCTTAAATGATAAATGAACATGGGCTAAAATTACTTTAATTTGGTAAAATAAGACAACACCTAAAAACCAATCTAATGGAATTGCAAGAAAACCTCCAAGGAATCCTCTAAGACAAATCTAAAACTACCTTGTCAACGTTGTTCTTCGTGCAAGGCATTCATTCCTTCTGAACCTAAGCCTTCTTGTCACCACCAAAACACTTAGAAAACAAACTCAAACGTGCAGATGGAGGGATACCCTCTTAGACCCACGACTTCGAACCTCCTTCAAAAACTCCATGATTATTGTTCATAGTTAAGTCTCATGTTAAGTCTTGGGCAATTAGGACGGTGGGTCCTAGAGGATGGAACTTTGTTATTTCATCACAAATATCAATGGAACTTTGTTATTTCATCACAAATATCAATGGAACTGTGATTATTTCTGATTAAGTGGAACTTTGTTTGAAGGAAGTTGTCCATAGCAAGAACTCCATGATTATTGTTCATAGTTAGTTGTAGATCCGGGAATCTTCCTTCTTCCCTTCTCTTTTCCTTTTTTTTTAGAAACAACCTATGCTAAGGTTCATTGCACATTGTAAAGTCAAAACTTAAAGAGAAACACTAGAGTTTCAGATTATTGTTTGAACCTATAGCAAAGTGCACCTTAACTCCCATGTTAGAAACTTTAGACTCTAAGATCCACTTCGCATCCAGCTACGTAATTCTGCCCTGTGATTACCAGCAATATCACATCAAATATCAATTGAGGAATTCCATGCAAGTCATGACCTGACACCTGAGAGACCTTGGGGTGATTTTCAACAACTTGTTGGAAGTCTCCTTTCAAGAGAGGTAGTGCATTCATGTACTACCTGTGTTGAGAAAGTGTGCAAAACACCCATCAACAGGTTTCTCTTAGGCATTGCAATGAGGATTATGTCACTAATACATTTTGAACCATTTTTCGATGACAGCCCGTCAGAATTTTGACGGCTGTTTGTCGCTATTTTTGTGTCCGAATTTTGACGACATTTGAAACGTCGAAATTTTGGCCTGACATCCATCCGTTGAAATTCCAATGGGTTTTCGTCGAAAAATGGTTCAAAATGTATCAGTGTGTAATGTTCTAGCTCAACAGTTCGAATCGTCCTTTATTTTGAGGGGTATGCCGATCAAAATTATCAATATGGAGTTTTCTATTTGTTCTAAGTAATATGTTTGATATTATAAAGAAACTTAGGCAACGATAGAGAATTACATCCCAATTCCCTCCCTCTCTTTAGAACCCGGTTTCCATAGGGATGGCGTAGGCCCCCATATTAAAATGGTTTTAAATAAAATTTCAAAATCCATGAATATTGTTATTTTGTTTAGAATTCCCTTCATCTTGTTGGCTTGGTACGCACTCAATGTTGGCTGCATGAAATAGCAGCGATGCAAGTTCTACACTTATCCAATATACTCGCAAATTCCTTACTTTGTTCTTGATAAGTTCTACTTAATGTTGTCGACACTGCTCTTTCTTAATTATCTTTGATTATGAGATCGTAGGATTGTCAAGAGACACCTAATTCTCCCTTATTTACCTTACTTTGGGATTTATTTCATTTCCCTGTAGCACTTGAGTACTGGTGGTATTAGAAGATCTACAATTTTGTTTTGATGTAAACTTTAGCTTCTCTTAGGTCGACAACATGTACTTTGATAACTGTAGAATACATATCATGTATATATTTGATTGGAATATATTTATTTACATTAGAAAATGTTTGATTTTAAATTATTTTCTTTAAGTTCAGTGAAAGAATTTATTTGTGTTGGTGTATTCTTAAACATTTTGAAGTAATTTTAGTATATTTAGTTTTAAATGAGTGTAAAATTTAGATTTAGTTTCTTTTGGAACAAATAAACATTTGTATGGAATATAAATGCTTATATGGAATTTTAATGTTTCTATTTATATTATGTTTTATTTTAATAAGAGTAGGCATATTATCTTTTTGAATGAATAGATAATATTTAAGATTTTGTTTTAAATGAATATGGCTTTTAAATTGTTAATTAACAGATTAATACTTTGAACTATTCTTTTAATATTGATAAGTGTCAAAGAAAGCTTTTATGGGATTAATTGTTAGAAATTATCAAAGTGAGATTATTTGGTTGTGTTAGGAAATTCTTAATTTTCCAGAGGCTAGGGAACTCTTTGAATGAATTTTTTAATCTATTTGAGTTATGAACTTCACTTGATATGATTTAATTTTGGATTTAACCATGCACGGTTTATTTGTCACCTTGGTGGTATTTTGGGTGTTAAATGATTTGTGTCATGATTGAGATGTGTTCATTCATGGATTTCTTCAATGTGCATGATGATTATCCTTTGTAATTGTTATAGAGTTATGTTATTAGGAAGAGTGGCTTTCGATAGGGACTGAAACCCTAAGAGGTAACCAGGGTAACCTATCGTGAGTTTATATTTTAGTGAAAACCTAATTAAATGTATTAGGGGATGGGTAGTGTTCATTAAATAATTCAGATAAATTGATTTCCTCGCTTGATACCTTAGTGCTTGTATAGATTAAGGGTAGGTTGAGATGGCCTAGAATGGCATGATCATCTACTTTGTCTTCTTCAAAGGTAGTTTGATTCCATATGAATTTTTTAGGGGCAGGGAATCGGTTGAGATTGCTAGGGTGACTCAGTATGAGGGTTGGTAATCTATGAAGATTCACCAGGGTAACCTATAACAATCTATGTGATGGCACTCTTTTCTTGATGCATGTTATGTTGTCTCCTATGTAGAGTCACCTCTTATTATGTTGTTGCCTCTAGGAACTTTGTTTGTAATTTGTGGTTTTGATATCGTTATGTCGTCATGTGTACATCAAGCCATGTGATGTTATATTTTATCTTCATGATTGTTTGTCTTTGTGGACCTGATATTATCTCCTAGCATTGGGGGTGGACCTTCAGGTACCATGTGGTTGGGAGGAACGTGCTTTTTCCTCCATTGGGTCCCCTTGTAGGTGTTGTTGTGCATGGATGATATTGTACTTGTGACAAGTTCATGATTCTACTTGGTTTGTGAAGTTGGACGCAGAGTGTGCTCATGAACAAGATTGAAAGATGTGTTATGATCTTCATCTATATTGTATACATAACTAATGTGAATGAAAGATCTTATTGTAATTTTATTATGTTACGGTATTTTTCATAATCTCACTTGATGTAACTTGAATATGTAACTTGTTTACATTATGATTATGTGATTGGATCATTCATTATTAATATGATTTATCATTATGTTTAATGTCTTGGTTAAATGATGTGATGTTTTTGCTTGTGAATGTTTAAGTAGCGTTGTCACAGAACCCTAAGAAAGTATGTGTATATGCTACTTTGTACTCTTGTTGTAATCAAATGTCTTTAAAAAATATATATATTTTTTCAGTTATTTTGTTACTTTATGTGTTGTTCTTTGGGTTCCTTGGCAGGGAATTACATATTAATATTTATTATATTTATGATGGATATCATTATTGTATTTCATCTCTCTTTTTGGGAGGAGTTTTGTCCCACTAGGTTTTCTCCTTTTCTCCATTTGTGAGAGATTGCATTTGCATATGTACATGGGTACCTAACATGGCCTAATAGCACTTAAGGGGGGATGTTGGTGTGAATAAATTTCTTAATTCACTTACTAGGGAATTAGGGGACATATTCACATGGTAAGTTTACTTAGGCTTTAAGATTCCTTCTAGAAGGATGATTTGTCATTTCTAGATCTTATCTTATCCTAGGTTATTATGACTTAGTTGTCTCATGTGATAGGATTAAGACACTTTTCATGATCTTGTCTAATCCTATCTCTCCCCTTTCCTATATAAGCAAGGCATCATATGTACATTGCCATATTGAGTTTGGCATTCTTACATCCTTAATGATAGCATGATATTTTTGCCACATCTCTCTTATGGAAGTTATTTTGTCTTGCAGGTGATCTTGGGGTGTTGAGTAGTTCACCATAAACTCCTAAATGCAGAAGAAAAAAGGCTCTAGCACTACTGCACTTGCCCAAAACACCATTAGCAAGGCTAGAATTATCAAAAATCACAATTATCTTAGATGAAAGATTCCAAGAATTCCTAATAACCTTCAAGAAAATATAATTGGTTGATGAAGAGTATTTGGAACAATTAGTTAATAAAAGTGTGAGGAAATTTCAAAGAGAAGAAATAGAAAAGGAAAATATAACTATGTTTAGTTTGGGAAAATAATTATCAACAATAACAAATTATATGTCACTCACAAATGAAAATATATCACCAAGCATAAAATACCATTATAAAGAGTCACAACCCTCAAACCAAGATCCATCCCCTATGCTGTATAAAACAAGAAAAATATCAATAAAAGAGATACTACAAGTAAAAGAAAGAGTCTATAAGAACAAATTATTGCAGATTGTGAAGAATTTTTGGGTAAAAAATACTTTGATACTAAATTATCAAGAGATAAGGGAAGATAATACAAACCTACAATAATAAGGAGTGTTAAAAATGAGAAAGATATTTAGCCCCTCTGCAATAAAAAAAAAGAAAGATATAATTCCAAGAAAACAATGGAGTCATCAATTAAGCTCCCAATATTTTGTAAAGACAATACTGAAGTTGTAGAACACATATTTCTGTTAGAATCACTCTAGAAAAGGAAATATATTGATGAGGATAAAATTAAGTTTCTTGAATTTGTGGAATCATTAAGAAAAGACACATTGGACTAGCAGAAAAAAATATCCTAAGGGTGACAAGGATTGGGAAGAAGTAAAGAAAGAATTCCTTGAAAAATTTGATGCTCTAGAAGTACCATCCTAAAGTGTAAATAATATGAGAGAAATGATACAGAGAAAAGGAGAATTAGTAAAAGCATATGATAAAAGGTTCAAGGGAGTATCCCACAAATTAGAGGAACCACTAATATAAAAATAGAAAGTTGAATGGTTCGACTTTAAAAAGATATGAGGGATGCATTAGACATATGTGGTAAAACTATCCTACCACATTAGGGCACAACCATGGAGAAAGTTAATTAAAGATAAAGAGAGTGGGGTACTAGAAAAACTATAATTAATGGTTGAACAACTCACTTTGTGCAAAGATATAATGGCACAAGAAGAGCCCAATAAAGGAAAGAATAACATATCATTCTCTTACTACTCAAGGGAAGGCCACTTAAGGGACATTACATTAAGGGTATAACTACAAATAATATCACAAAATCCCTAATAAGTATTATATGGACTTTGAGGTAAGTGGAATAATCATTCAATAGAGAAATTCCCATCAGATCATTCCAACTAAGGAATCTAGAGACACACCAAAACCCTCAATGTCCACTAAACCATGAGTATAAGAGAGGCATTGATCACACTATAACATACATTAAGGGACTTGTGGAACGTTGCTTGTACACAATATCATGGATATAGGATATCACCATGGAGGGATAATTAGAATGCAAATATCATGCAAAATACCCCTCCAAAAAACTATAATGAAGACAGCATGTCACTCAGCTATAGAGGAGGTAGAGAACATGGAAGGGGGAACTACATAAGAGATGACATAATTTTTTTTAAATGTGGTAATCCTAAATATTATACCATTGAATGTTGGTCAAGAAAGAAAAATAATTTCACATTCCATAATAATCTAAATCACAATCTATATATTTTTGAGAGGGCACAACAATATTTTCAAAATGCCCAACCCACATCTAAGAGTGACGAACTTCAAGGATGAACTAGAGGAGCCTAGGTTATAAGTAAAATACCTTTGCAAGGAGCTAGAATATGTCAGAATAAATATAATTGGTCATTTGACACATTTACTAGTGAATATATCTCCAAAGAAGAATACCAGAATATCCTAAAATTTCAAAAAAATAAAAATATGATCACATAATAAGAAAAATAAATCTACGATAATTACCCACCAATGGATGGATTTTTCTAAGAACAAGAGGGTGATAAATAATGAAACTAACCAAGAATAAGATGAAGAAGAAGGGAAGACATATTACTTCCACCCTACAAAGAAACAACATGATAAGGTTGTTGAAAACATAAAGAGAGTGATCATACAACAACACAATGAAGAAACCAAATGTTTTTCAAAAGAACAAATTACATTAAAGAGGTTGGCCACACTAGCACAGCATAAGAACCTTTTAGTAAAATTAGAACAATTTGGAAAATATTGGTATAAGAAAATAAATATCCAACCACAAATCCATAGTGTACAAAAAGACCAAGATTAGAAAACAAGTCATTAACTACACATCAATCACTCAAAATTTAAGCAAATCATGGTGGAATTAGGTGTTGAAATTAATATCATACCACAAAAGACTTGGGAGAAACTTAGAAAACCAAAGCTGGAAAACACTCCCTACAACATAAGCTTCACAGATGCATCAAGCATGCAAACAATAGGAAAGTGGAAGAATGTAGAGGTAAATATACAAGGTATCAATCTCATTTAATTTTCAAGTAGTGGCCATGAAAGAACCCTTCAATAAATTCTAAGCACTACTTGGGCTACAATGGTTTTTTAATGGAAATCTAGTGGTAGATTCTCAAAAGGAAGAAATATCTTTTACATATGATACCAAAGTAGTTCGCATACCTATAGGAGATGACAAAGATAGTTCCTATTTAGAGGAGAACACTTAGGAAGAGAAATAATAAGATAGCACAATATTGATATATTTATTTTTTTACATTACCTAGAACAAACATAATAGAGGACCCTAATAGTGAAGGGGAAATAGAATTAGATAGTGAAGAAGGTAGCACAAACAATGAAGATGTTCTTAGTGTAGGTTGTTGTAGATCCCTTTCCGACGTAGAAGAGTGTTAATGTAATGTCATGTATATATTTCAAATGTTCGGATGCATTGTATGCATGTGTGACGTACAAGTGTGTGTATGTACTAAATGTATCAATGATTACAATGAAAGTATTAAAGTGGGATGTACAATTGTGTTGCAGTAGAAGAGTGAAGAAAAGAGTGAGTACCAGTATCAGTGTGTTTGTTGGTTAGAGTTAAATTTCAAATCTTCCATTATTTATGTTTTGGTAGGATTGGTCCTCTACCTATTGTATTGTTTCAGTAGGGATTGATGTCTATATTCAGATGGAGATTGGTGTCTCCTATAGGTTGGTGCCTATTGAATCTTTTGGGGATTTGTGTCTCCAATAGGTTGGTGCCTACATCTCATTGTAAAGTTCACTTATTATATTCCTTCTTGTGAGAGCTTCTCATCATGGCTTTTCCCATCTTGGGTTTCCATGTAAAATTTGGCATTATGTGTTATCTTGTGGTGTGCTTCAATTCCTTTGCTTACTAGCTTGTATGGTTCAGTGCTCTTCATGTTGAAAATCTATAAAGTAGTTGTGAAGGTTTTCAAAATTGTTATAATTGTTTAGATCTATTGATTCACCTCCCCTCTCAGTAGATTGTGTGCCCTTCAATGTTCACGTATTTTTGTGGTACATGGTTTTATCTTACCACTTGGTTGTATTTGTGTGAGCTTTTATCTATAAAAGGAAACACATGTTTAGTGGTTAAGGTTGCCTTAGTGATTGGGTTGTCATTATTGAGTCTTTCTAAGGAGTACATATGTGAAGCATGGCTTGGGATGTGTGGATTCAAGCTTGGACACATGGATGATGCATTGGAGAGGCTTGATGCTTCAAAAGTGTTCAGTGTAACTCTATAAGTGCACGTATTATTTTCTTGCTAAATAATAGATGGAGTATGGATGCTTTTGGAGGCTAGTTTTTTTTCCCTCTTGATGGTTTTCCCATGGTATATATTTTAAGTTATTTTGTGGCTTGTTTATTTTTATCTATTCATTTGGTTATTTTGTAAGCTTGCATGCACACTTTTCTCTCATGGGGTTATGTAGGAAATGGATTAATTGAACTAGGAATTGATGCTTAATTTCCTAACAATAGGCATGATATTTTTTCCTCATATAGGAGGGATCCATCTATGTCCTTGACAAAGTGGTGACCAACCTGATTTTTTGCATAACTAACAATGACCAACCAAATTGTCACCCAACTAGTAGTTGAAAATACCACTTTCAATATATTTACAAGTTGCATTGAGAAAATTCAAAGCAACTAAACCACTAGTCTTGATCAAGAGATTTAGTACAAGTGAGGAAAGAAAAACTTCAGCCATAGTATAGGGTTCATTCCCTTGATGTTTAATAAGATTCTAGAGGTATTATACCTCAAAGGCCTTATTTTTTCCCTAAACTTGAATATAGATGAGAACATTAAACACCACTAATGAAATTGTGTGAGTAGAAAAATTACAATCAACAAAATAATGAGAAAATTGAGCACCCTTTCTATCTTACCAAATTCTAAAAAAGGTTTCCAATTTAAAATCATGTAAAAGATGGGTGAAATTACTTAGATATTTTTTCCCAACACCCAACAAAGCATTGTACCAAGTGAAGAGTCCTAGTCTAAAAGGATTGAAAAAATCATGAATCTAAAACCAAGTAAACTACGTATTAGTGAAAATTAAAGTAAATGTTTGAACTTTTCAAATAGCCCACATAACATGCATTTAGGGCTAGAGACACTTAAATGTGTTAAAATCATTTACCAACAAGGATACATTGGTAAGGTAAACACTATACAAATTAAGAAATTTTGGGCCCCATGATATCTTTCCAAGTTGTTTGAAAGAACTTATCATAAATAAAAGATGGAGATTGGAGATTCCACCTTGCATTCAACTTCTAAATGATAGATAAAGTGGGGAAAGTGGTGCAAGAGCACCTACACCTCATCCTCCCTTTTTGATTATTTTATGGAAATAGATGGTGAATAGGTTAGACTGAGTATTTTGAGGTATTTTTCTTTAATAAGGTATAACAATACCATTAGTCATGAATTAGGATGAGTCTTTAAGATTAGGAGTCAAAAGTGTGAAAATTGCAATCTTGCACAATTGTTGCTAGCCTATGAAGGCAAAAAACTCAAATTTGTACATGAACATACAAGATTGAGTTCTTGATGATGTAATAAGGTTTTTGAAAGTTCATTTGAATGCTTTTTCAATTCTTAGGTGATAGGAGTACAAAATTTCTTCAAAAAACGCAATATTTTCATGTTGTCAATTGTTGTAATTTCAACATTATGTTGTAATCAGCTTAACCAACGGTTCCTTATTCAAAAAAATAGCTAAAGGACCATTGGGTAAGGTGGAAACAAGCTTTAAAATCCTCCATTTGGTCGAGGGATGATTGATGTTGGCATTTTTGGAGATTTGAAACAAATAAACTATGTTTTCTGATATTTTCCATCATTTTTCACTGTTCTCATGCTTGGTACGATCTGTAGCATTATTACAACCTCCTAATGCATATGAAATGAAAGGGGGAAGAGTATACTTTAATTTGGTGGTGATTTAGCCTATTTTCATTAAGTATCAACAAAGTTACATCCATTTTAGTGAAAGAGGGTCAGAAACCCTACAAAACAAGGGTTTTGATCACAAAATGTCAATAATTCACCATTCCACTGTGGGAAAATTCTGAAACTTGGTGGAATGGTGGATTTAAGGGTCCTCTTCATGATTCAATTTGTTTCAGATCATAATATGGAGTCTTGCAAGAATTATTTGATGCCCTAGCACGGGTTCTTGCCTTGTAACAGTTTAAAAGTGATCATTTGAATGCTTATTTTGTTGTTTTCTCAATGTTTGAGTAACAATGATTGATGGAAGGGATGTACAAGGTCTTGCGTAACACTTTGAAACCTGTTAAAGGATTAGGGGTTTTGGGATGAGCCTTGACAATCTAAGACTTTCTTTGCACAGGTCTAAATTAGGCCTTCTAGTGGCTTGAAGGACAGTCCCTTGAGGCATCTGCTTGTGGTATTGAGTCTTGTGTTTTTGGTAGTTTGTAAGGGTCTATGTTGGATGTCTAAAAGCAAGATGTTTTGTCTGGTTATTTTCTTTAATCAATTTTTATCATGACTGTCCTATTGGGAAGTGCTACAAGGAATGCATGGGCTAGTTGGAAGCAATGGAGGAGTGAGGGTTTCTATGAGAAAATTCTGGTTGTTTCTTCATGATTTATCATATTAAGAGTGTCCAAATCATCCCCAATTCTTGTAGTGATGTCTGGTTGTGTGAGTC
Organism: Sequoia sempervirens; assembly: GCA_007258455.2. Taxonomy (NCBI): domain Eukaryota; kingdom Viridiplantae; phylum Streptophyta; class Pinopsida; order Cupressales; family Cupressaceae; genus Sequoia; species Sequoia sempervirens. The sequence goes on from VDFB02047230.1 coordinate 478,072,098, forward strand.
AAGTTGTATGATCAGATAGCCTTATTGAAGGGTATAGTTGAATAAGTGTATCAAGTTGGGTGCTTCCCCTGCCACTTTGCATTAGAAAATCACATGTATCTTTTGTGTAGGGTATAGTTATGGAAAGGTTTATCATCATAGCACTTCCAATCCTTCCATCAAGGTTTGTTAGATGACACATAGATTTTGTGTATGTGTTGAAGAGACATTATATCAATTATCATTTGAATTTTTGTGTTATCTACATTATTAAACATGCACAAGACAACTGAGAGGGCGGGGTGAATCAGTTGTCACACATGTTCAAACTTGAAAACTTTATCACTTATTAATTCTTCAACCATACTATTATGTTATTAAATATGAGCATGAAACACATATAATAGAAAGTAAATCAACATAATGAACATCATATTTTTATGTGGAAAACCCAATAACGGAAAAGCCACAGTGAGGGTTAACTCACAATATAAATATTATAAATTGAATACAAAGGCTCACTGCCAAGGGCTCATTGCCCAAAAGAGGACTCACTATCCAAATACAAAGGCTCACTACCTACAAAAAGGACTCACAATCCAACAGAGAGGCTCACTGCCTACAAATACAAAAGAGAACAAAAGATCCACCACTGCAATTAAAGCACATTCACAGGATTACAAAAACCTTCAACTCACTACCTTCAACACACTGAAAAATTGCTATCACAACTCACTCACACACACTTTTGCTCTTATGATTTATGGCACACTTTCATCACTTTGCATCACTCTGTCATACAACTCTTCGTAACTCAACCTGCTTTTATACCATTCTCAACCTTAGAAGCATTTACTAAGGTCGGCCACAAAATAACCCATTTCATAAATTCAAATTAGCTTGGAAACTCAAAATTATCACAGTGGAAAGGAATAAGAGTGGACCAATAAAATTTTCTTGAAACTTCTACATGCTTCCTCAATTGAATTTTATTCTTCGAGTGAAGTGTAAACACCAGGTCGTCCAAACCTAATGAAAACACAAAACAACATTGATGCACACACTTCCCAACAAGAAGATGACACACGGACACCACACCACGCTTCCATATGCACAAGACTTCATCTTAGACTTCTTCAGATACGTCTGCAGCAAAACAATATACTTCATACACTTAATACCTTTGACCAGATCATCCAAACTATGCAAACCTGTTCTAGAATATAGAAACATGACTTCCATATTACCAAACTTCAACCTTCTTCTCCAGAGCATAGAAAAGATCTTCACAAAACATATCCTAGATTTCCAAGATCTGAAATTAAATAGCGGAGGAGTGTGAAGAAAAAATATTTCTCCCAGTCCACAGAAGATCAACTCTGTTAGTAGAACACACATACTAGTGGACACAACTTTCACATATCATCTCACCAGAAACTAGAACTCAGAATATATCATCATAAGATCACCCTAATGAAAACTTCAGAACTGGAAAGGAATAGTATCAACAAAGGAGAAACATGGAGCACATACCAGAGCACAATCTGAACACATTCCTCACTCTGACTTCTCTTCTTTATTAATTTTCTCAAAATCACTTGGAAACTCATCATCATAACACATCTATAGCTATATAAGATAGCTCCATTTACTCACAACATCTCAACTATACATGTACAATCTACAACATACTGAATAGTGTTGACATCAATGACAACACCACCAAACTAGCCCATACTTGCAACAATCTCCCCCTTTGTCAAAGATGACAAAACATGATGTGAAAAACCATCAAATAAAAAAGAAATTACACAATACCCTGGGAGAACACCTTCTCTTCTTCTGCAACTATTTTTCACATAACTTTCTCTCCCCCTTTGACATCAATGGAAAAGATCGACAACTCTAATTACTCCCCCTTAGGAGTACACTCACCCATCTATCGGTCTAGATAAATGAAGGATCTGTGAATTCATTGGAATGATGCACCTTCATGTGCACCTAGTTAGGAGGGCCAATGACCCCCAACCTCTCCCTAAGATGCTCAAAAGTATCCTTCGAAAGAGCATTAGTAAATATGTCTGCAATTTGTTCCTTTGTTGTCACATACTCTAGTCTGACCTCATTCTCTAGCACTTTTCCTCTCAGAAAATGATACTTGATAGATATGCGCTTTGTTCTTGAATGCATAACCAAGTTCTTTGAAATTTTTATTACACTCGTATTATAATAGAAAATGGAAATAGGCTCATCACATAGCACACCAATATCTTTCAGGGTTTGCTTCATCCATAAAACTTGTGTGTAGTAGGATGTTGCAGTAATATATTCTACCTATATACTAGATAAAGAAATCAAGTCTTGTTTTTTACTCAACCATGAAACTAATCTTCCACCAAGAAAGAAAGCACCACCACTGGTACTCTTCCAATTATCTACACATCCAGCCCAATCAGTATCTATATAAGAACTCAAGGTGAAATCATTACTCTTAAGGTACCATAGTCTATAATCCAATGTGCCTTTAAGATATCTAAATATCCTTTTTACAACTATAAGATGTGCTTCTCTAGGATCTACTTAAAATCTAGCAACTAAACACACTGCATGCATAATATCTGGTCTAGTAGTAGTAAGGTACAACAATCTACCAATCATGGATTTGTATTTTCTCTGATCACTCTTAGCAGATTCATTATCTTTTCTCAGTTCACATCCGATTACCATACGAGTACAAACCAGTTTAGAATCCTCCATCCCAAACTTCTTCAACAACTCTTTTACATACTTAGACTATGAAATGAATATCCCTTTATCAGTTTGGTTCACTTGAAGACCAAGGAAGAAATTCAATTCACCAATCATAGACATCTCAAATCCTTTCTACATCTCTTCAACAAATTTTTTACACATGCTATCATTTCCACCAAAAATGATATCATCAACATAAACAACTACAATCACATCTTATTACCTTGCACTTTAAAGTAGAGGTTGTTGTTAGCAGAACCTTTGTTGAATCCTTGCTTTGTCAAATATTTGTCCAGTTTTGCATACCAAGCTCTAGGAGCTTGCTTCAATCCATACAATGCTTTCTTCAATTTACAAACCATTTCTGGCTTGTCAAACAATTGAAACCCTTTAGGTTGCTCCATGTACACTTCTTCCTCCAACTCACCATTCAGAAAAGATGACTTAACATCCATCTAATATACCTTGAAGTCCTTGTGGGTAGAGAATGCCAAAAACATTCTGATAGCTTCCATTCTGGCCACAGGGGCAAATGTTTCTTCAAAATATATACCTTCAACTTGTGAATATCTTTTGCATACTAGTCTTTCCTTATTCCTTACTACTTCTCCATTTTCATTCAGCATATTCTGAAACACCCATTTTGAGCCAATCACATTTTTTTTCATAGGCCTAAGGACTATTTCCCATGTCTGATTCTTTTCTATATGTTGAAATTCCTCTTTCATAGCTCTCATCCAACTTTCATCTTCACATACTTCTTTTAAATATTTGGGTTCTATTTTATAAAGTAAACAAAAATTTACCTTAGTTACAACTCTGCTTCTTTTCTTCACACCTTCACTCTTATCTCTAATTATCTGATCTTCCAGATGATTCTTCTGTACATATTTAGGAGTCCTAGTAGCAGTTTTTGGTTCATTCTCTTCTTCTTCTTCTTCCTTCTTATTTTCTTCAGGTACATGTCCACAAATAGGATCATCGGGTTCAACTTCACTTATCTCAATAGGTATGCATATGTCTTCATCAACTTTCACATTAGCACTTTCAATAATCTTTCTCAATATTTTGTTAAAACATTTGTATGCCTTGCTAGTAGTAGAGTATCCAAGAAATATTCCTTCATCACATCTAGCATCAAAATTTCCAATATTTTCATCATCTCTTTTAATATAGCATCTGCTTCCAGATACCTTAAAATATTTCACAGTAGGAGTCTTACAAGTCTTTAACTCAAAAGGTGTTTATGTTGTTGTGTCTGATCTGAACTCTATTAAGAACATAAACAACAGTATGTATCGCTTCTCTCCAATATACATCTGGTACATTAGACTCTTTCATCATAGTTCTAGTAGCTTCCTGTATTGTATTGTTTTTCCTTTCAACCACTCCATTCTGCTATGGGGTTCTCAAAGCAAAAAATTGTCTTTTTATGCCATGATTCTTAAAGAATATGTTAAATTCACCAGAAGTGAATTCACCATCCCTATCAGATCTCAAACACTTGATTTTCAAATTTACTTCATTTTCCACTCTTGATTTGAATACCTTAAACCTATCCAGGGCCTGATTCTTTTCTCTGAGAAAACAAACCCATGTCATTCGAGTATAATCATCAATAAGAAACATAAATTACTTGTCTCCATTCAGGCTTCCAGTCTTAGTCAGACTACAGAGATCAGTGTGTACTAACTCTAGCATTTCAGTAGTAGAATGTTCTTTTCCCTTAAAGCTACATCTTGTTTGTTTTCCCAGTTGACAACTTTTGTAGATAGCAGTAGCAGGTCTTGTGATTCTAGGCAATCCTCGAACAATCTCCTTAGCACTGATCTTGACTAGGTTATCAAAGTTCACATGTCTCATTCTCTGGTGCCATAACCAACTTTCACTGATTTGAGATACAAGGAAATGACCATCAACTCCCTTCAAGTGATAGATGTTTCCATGAGTTCTTCCAGCAGCAATCATATCTCTATTTTTTGATCCTTTTCTGATTTCATAGGTATTGTTCTGAAACACAAGTTTAAAGCCATTGCTACACATCTGACCAACACTCAGAAGGTTATGCATCAAATCCTTCACATAATACACATCATCAATATTGTGCACTCCATCGAAGCTAATTGAACCTTTACCACAGATCTTAGCTCCTGAATCATCACTAAACATGACTAAACCACCATCATATTTTTCAAGTTTAGTGAACTTACTCTTATCCCGAGTCATGTGATTTGAACATCCACTGTCAATTACCCAGTAGTCTCCATCCTATCTTGCATGAAAAGCGGTAACCAAAGTACATTCCATCCTATTCTTCTTAACCTCTAGAGCCTTCTTACTTAGACATTTTCCAGAGTTAGTGGATACAAATTTATTTTCCAAGGCTAAGAATAGGCATTCACTATCATCAACCTCATTTTCAGATTCATCTTTAGAAATACCTGCCTCTTCCTTAACATAGTACAACTTCTTATACTCCTTATGCATTCTATCCTTATCCTTATAATCCTTGTTCTTCTTATGTGTATCCCTATTTGGACATCTCAAAGAATAATGACCAATGTTACCACAACTAAAACATTTAAAGGGTAACATACCTTTATATTTTCTGGTACCTTTCTTCAATTGCTTGGTGAAGTTTACTTCCAAATCTTCGTCATCACTATCTGATTCTTCAATCTTCAAAGCCTTAAATGTCATTTTTGTCTTCTCTTTTGTCTTGTCATCTTCTGGAACTTCCTTATCTCAAATGATTGCAAGGTTTCAAATAACTCTTCTAGAGTATACTTCTTAGGATCATGCATTTCTTCAATAATAGAGATCTTCTCGCTGTAACATTCTAGTAAAGTGATCAGGACTTTCTTGATTATATCTTCATCTGATAGTTTTCCTCCTTGATTTATAACTTCATTCTCTGCCAGATCAACTCTCTAAAAGAAACTTGTAAATTCTTCACCATCTTCCATCTTCAAGCTCAAAAATCTACGCTTTGCCACCATCCTCTTTGTCAATTTCACCTTTTCATTTCCTTCATCGATGTCTTCCAACTTCTTCTAGACTTCATATGTAGTATCAAAAGAATTAACCTTAACTCACTCATTTTTAGATAAACCACTACAAATCACATACTTCACCTTCTCATTTTCTTCATAAGCAAAGATCTTATCTATAGAATTAACACCACTGGATGGAAGTGCATACTTATTCTCAACAGTCTTCTAGGTCTTGAAACCAAGAGAGATAATATATCCTCTCATCTGTCCCTTCCAATCATTGTAGTCAGTTCCATCAAACATAGGGATCACCAACTTGTGCACCATCGGATCTTCCTTAAGCAATTGAGCTCTACACAAGGAACCAAAAGCTCTAATACCAATTGTTAAATAGGCACAGGACAGCTGAGAGGGGGGGTGAATCAGTTGTCACACAAATTCAAACTTGAAAACTTTATCACTTATCAATTCTTCAACCACACTATTATGTTATTAAATATGATCATGAAATACAGATAACAGAAAGTAAATCAACACAGTGAACACCAATTTTTTATGTGGAAAACCCAATAACGAAAAAACCACTGTGAGGGTTAACTCACAATATAAAGATTATAAACTGAATACAAAGGCTCAATGCCAAGGGCTCACTACCCAAAAGAGGGCTCACTATCCAAATACAAAGGCTAACTACCTACAAAAAGGACTCATTGTCCAATAGAGAGGCTCAAGGCCTACAGATACAAAAGAGAACACAAAAGATCCACCACTTCAATTAAAGCACATTCACAAGATTACAGAAACCTTCAGCTCACTGCCTTCAACACACAGAAAAATTGCTATCACAACTCACTCACACACACTTTTGCTCTTATGATTTGTGTCACACTTTGTCATACAACTCTTCATAATTTCACTTGCTTTTATACCATTCTCAACCTTAGAAGAATTTACCAAGGTCGGCCACAAAATAACCTATTTCATAAATTCAAATTAGCTCGGCAACTCAAAATTCTCACGGTGGAAAGGAATAAGAGTGGACCAATAAAATTATTTTCTTGAAACTTCTACACGCTTCCTCAATTAAATTTTATTCTTCGAATGAAGTGTAAACACCAGGTCATCCAAACCTAATGAAAACACAAAAGAACATTGATGCACATGCTTCCTAACAAGAAAATGGCATGCAAACGCCACAACACACTTCCATATGCACGAAACTTCATCTTAGACTTCTTTAGATACGTCCACAGCAAAACAATATACTTCATACATTGACTACCTTTCACCAGATCATCTGAACTATGCAAACCTATTCTGGAATATAGAAACATGACTTCCATATTACCAAACTTCAACCTTTTTCACCAGAGCATAGAAAAGAACTTCACAAAACATATCCCAAATCCACAAGATCTAAAATGAAACAATGAAGGACTGCGGAGAAAAAATATTTCTCCCAGTCCACGGAAGATCAACTTTGTTGGTAGAAACACATACCGGTGGACACAACTTTCACATATCATCTCACTAGAAACTAGAACTCAGAATATATCATCATCAGATCATTGTAATGAAAACTTTAGAACCACACAGGCATATGATCAATACAGGAGAAATGCAAAGCACATACCATAGCACAATTTGAACATATTCCTCACTCTGACTTCTCTTCTTTATTAATTTTCTCAAAAGCACTTGGAAACTCATCATCGCAACACATTTACAGCCATATAAGATAGCTCCATGTACTCACAGCATCTCAGCAGCATCTCAACTATACATGTACAATCTGCAACATAGTGAATAGTGTTGACATCAATGAAAACACCACCAAACTAGCCCATACTTGCAACACACATTACTTGCTCAGTTAACTTTGGTAGTTACTAGTGGTTATGAAAGCCATGTTGAAGTGGCCTTGAAATATATCTTGGATATGTTTGATGCCTCTTCTAAAGAACTTTAGAGAGTGCAACCAAGAAATTTTGGTCAATGATTGACACTAAAAAATAGGGGGACACCACTACAAATACTAAATATTAAAGATGCCATAGTGAAAATCATCTTCATTCAACACAAGCCATACTTTGATAGCTTGCTAAGCTTTCCAAGTTATTTTTTTGACAAAATTTCCTTTAAGCTTAACAAGAATGGGAGAAATTACAAGGGAATCAAAATTGATGCCATTACAAGTCAATCTTCCATGAGGGAAGTTAGAATAAATTTAATTCTTTGAGATGGATTTATAGGTTCATTGTCATAAAAAACCTTCACAATCCACTTAGTGCAAAGTATATTTCCTTTTCAGTTGACATAAATAATCCATAGCCACCAATGTCCTTGGGAAGACAACATAAATCTCATTCCATCATGAAAACCCTTGTTCTAATTAGAATTGGCCCACAAAAAATATGGAGATTCTTTTATAGCTTACAGTATAATGCCATAGAAGGAACCCAGCATGAGAAGTAATAAATATGTGTGTCAGTAAGAACTTTAGACCATGTTTAAAATCTACTAGCCAATGGAAGTTGCTTGGTAATCTTGTATGCCAAATTCTTTTCAACTTTATCAATCACATACTACTGGAGTATATAAGAGAGATCTTGAAAATAAAATGGAGTTCCCAAAAGAAATTACTCTCTATGCTCAAAGGTGTGAAGCTAATTTGGTAGAGAACTAATAGACTATCTATACAAATAGATTTAATTACACTAAATATTGGAGCTAAAATTATCAAAAAACAAATTTTAATTAAATATTATCTTCATCTTTGGGATGGGTGAGATAAGAGTTGTCAACAAAATGAGAATTAACAAGCTGGTGGGAATTATTGTGTAGGAGGGAGATTCATTTAATCCATCTCCGTGAAATGGTATTATTAATACAATAGCAAAAACATTTAGTAGAAAACACATAAAGTGATGCCACAAAAGGGTAGCCTTGATGGATATATATGAATAGCACAAATTTCTCATATTGGATGTCATTCACACCAATGAAAGAAAAAACATTAACACATAACATCTTAACCAACTAGAGAAAGTTGGGGCCAAATCCAAGGTCATTAAGCATGAAAAAAATAAAGGGTCATTCAATTCTATTATAGTCTTCCTCAAAGTCACTCTTGATAAAGACCTCTTACTAGTTAGACTTCCTAGCCCATTCCACACCCTCCCATTATCTAAGATAAATATGATCTTCATGAAACTAGTTTAATGGGAAAGGATAACCAATGGAAGAAGATGTCAAAAATGGAGCGCAAGAGCCTTACCATTTATCTTGTAGAAGATATTTAGCAAAGTGATCCACTTCTAATTACATATCAATTTAGGATCACCATTTTAGGTATGAATTTAATTTTTCCTTTGTTTATGAATAACACTAAAGATCTTAAATGAAAATATTCAAGATGTACTTTGTACAAATAAAGGCCAACATCATCCCAAATAATTTTATAAAATTCACAGGGGAAGCCATCACAACTAGATGCCTTGACATTCAGTCCTATCCACACCAGAATAATGGAAGTCCTCCTAGCAAAGGAGTTTGTTATAAACCACCAACTATGTGGAAGAAAGATGAAAAGGGACCACATTCAAGCATTTCTTGATCTTTGAAAGCATCTTTATGTTGGACTAACTGCCAACATCTCCCTTCAGATACAAGACATGGAGTAACTGCCTCTTGTGGATCCGTTTATCTCTGGCATTTGTATCAACCGTTAACAAGTTGATCTTTTGGCACAATGACAAACGTGTTCCAACACTTTATAGTGATAAACAAGGCCTTTAAAACCTTGGGAAACTTTTAAATTTGTTTATATAGTTCCCAAATTGTTTTGATCTTTTGAGTTGAGTTACATGCATGCAAGGCTTGGAAAAAATCCTTGAAAGCTCAATCGCCAACCTTCAATCAATGAAGTTTGGCTTTGACCTAAGCTCATTTACATGCATAATAAAGTTTGATTTTATGATCCTAATCTTTGTTGCAAACATCTTTAGTATAGTACCCTAATCTAACATGCATACTAGAGTAGAGTAATAAAGTGTCTTTACAATGCAATGAGTCACAATTGTTGGTTGTGACACTCTTCTAATTGAATAATTGTCAAATATTATTCTTTTTTTATCACTCCAATCTATTTCTAGTGGAGTGTTGTTTTCAAAATTCCAAATTAAGAAAACTTATTTTCTTTAACAATGTTACTATTTTATTATAGGTTTTCTCTCACTCGTATACATGTTTGAAACCTTGTGCTACATCCCCAAAATGGCATGGGATAGATTGTACAATGAACAAATATCATCACTCACACTATACTTTTTTGAAGATCTATAGCCTCTTAATACAAATTTTATTAAAAATTTAATTAAATTAATTATTGGGTCAAATATAGCTAGTTTTTATTAAAATATATTGATGACTTCATTTTTAGAGGTAGTAGTGAAGAAATGTGCAGAAATTTTCAGAAGGCTATGCAAAATGAATTTGATATGTCTATATTAGGAGAACTATCTTTCTTCTTGGGATTGCAAATTGTTCAATCAAACAAAGGGATTTTTATTTCACAACACAAATACATTAAGGATATGTTAAGAAATTTTGGGATGGAAGATTGTAAAGTTGTTGCAACACCTATGTTTACCAGGTGTAAGTTGAGAAAGGATGATGATTCTGCTCTGGTAGATCAAAATTTGTACCAGTCTATGATTGGTAGTTTTTTGTATATGACAACATCCAAATTGGACATTATGCAGGAAACTAGAATGGTTTCCAGATTTCAGGCAGCACCAAAAGAGACTCTGTAAAGGTGATGAAGAGGATATTCAGGTATTTGAAGGCTATTGAAGAATTTGGTCTTTAGTATCCAAAGAGTGAAAATTTCACTCTTATTGAATACACAAATAAAGATTGGGTAGGTTGTGTGGATGACTGAAAGATCACAAGTGGTGGTGTATTCTTCCTTGGAGATAGTTTAGTGCCATGGTTGAGTAAGAAACGTGAATTAGTTTCTTTATCCATGACAGAAGTAGAATACATTATTGTAGCATCATGTTGTAATCAAGTGCTTTGGATGAAGTAGAACTTAAAGGAAATGAGGGTTTAGTTTGAAGATCCTATCACTATTCTTTGTGATAACACAACTACATTAAACATTTCAAAGAATTTGGTGATGCATTCAAGTGTCATTTCTTGTGAGAGAATCTTGTTGAGAAAGAAGTTAGATTAGAATATGTTGATACAAAGAAGCAAGTTGGAGATATATTCATGAAGCCACTTCCTAAGGAGATATTTGAGTTTCTCCAATAGAAGTTGGGATTTTTTACTCCCTCCTCTTGATTCAAGAGGAAATTAAAGGGTGAGGGGTAGCTCAATCTCCCTACCGCAAGAAGAGTCGGTGCTCTTGTGGAGTTTTTTCAAAAGTAGTGGTGTTTGGACTCAAGGAGGTCTATTCGTGAAACGCATTTTTAGATGTTGTAGTATTGGCTTGGGATATTGATCCTTTGCCATTGATGTCAAAGGGGAAGAGAATGCTCAAAATCCTAAATTTCTCAGAAAGAATAACTATCTTGAATTGAGGAAACGCTAAGTTAAGGAGAGAGTGCTCAAAGTACTAAATTGCTCAGAAAGAATAACTATCTTTCTATCCTTTAATGTCATATCTTTCACAGGGAGAGTAAATGTTATAACACATGAATCATTCATAATTATTCATCAAGAGTGTTTTGGTAGCCTTGAATTTTTTTTATTTTTCATCAATGAAAAAGGGGGAGATTGTTAAGCACAGGTTGTCATTGATGTCAACATGGTATGGATATTGACAGTAGTTATCAAAGGGTGTCAAGGTTGTCAGATGTGAAGGTTTTAAAAGTGATGAAGATTGTAGTAGTACATGTATTATCAGTTGTCTCAAGATTCCAGAAGCATGTTGTGTAGGTTGACTAATATATCTTAACTTGTATCATGTTAGTAGTGGCATGACTACCTTTAAATAGTTAATGAATTTATTATATCATGTTGGGTATGCAATTAGAATGAGTGTGGTGGTCTAGAAGGATATCTTTTGGGCAAAGAGATTAATTAATAAAGGGATGCATTTCTTTTAGAAATGCAATATTGCTCTACATTTTGGAAGGAGAGTGTGTCTACACTATTTCTATCAGTTTTTTGAGTTTCTGGTGGCATGGCTTAATGTGCAAGGAGTTTAAAGCAACATAAGGTTCATCAAGCTATTCAAATTTTGAGGCATGTGCAGTAATGGCTACAAGTGTGCAGAATTCAAATCAAGCATGTGGAATGAGGATAGGACATGTTTAAGGTTCCCATGGTGGCGCAAGGTGTCATGTTCTTTTGGCGGTAGGTTTGGACCAGTGTATTACGTGTTTCATGCAATTTGAATTTAGGTCCACCCTATGTTGTCTAGGTTGGTGTAGATCCTTGGCCGACATAGAAGAGTGTTAATGTAATGTCATGTATATATTTCAAATGTTCAAATGCATTGTATTCATGTTTGAGGTATAAGTGTGTGTATGTATCGAATGTATCAATGATTACAATGAAAGTACTATAGTGGGATGTACAGTTGTGTCACAACAGAAGTGTGAAGAAAAGAGTGAGTTCCAGTATCAATGTGTCTGCTAGTCAAAGTTAAATTTCAAATCTGACATTATTTATTTTCTAGTAGGATTGGTGTTCTACCTGTTGTATTGTTTTGGTAGGGATTGGTGTCTCTATTCCAATGGGAATTGGTGTCTCCTATAGATTGGTACCTAATGAATCTTTTGGGGATTGGTGTCTTCGGTAGGTTGGTTCCTACATCTCATTGTAAAGTTCACTTATTATATTATTTCTTGTGAGAGCTTCTCACTATGGTTTTTCCCATCTTGGGTTTCCATGTAAAATTTTGTGTTATGTGTTATCTTGTGGTGTTCTTTAATTTCTTTACTTACTAGCTTGTATGGTTCAATGCTCTTCATGTTGAAATTCTATAAAGTAGTTGTGAAGGTTTTTAGAATTGTTGTAATTGTTTACATCTACTAATTCAACCCCCACTCAGTAGATTGTGTTCCCTTCAATGTTCACATAGTTTTGTGGTACATGGTTTTGTCTTACCACTTGGTTGTATTTATGTGAGCTTGTATCTATAAAAGAAAACACATGTTTAGTGGTTTAGGTTCGCTCAGTGAGTGGATTGTCATTATTGAGTCTTTCTAAGGAGTGAATATATGAAGCATGGCATGGGATGTGTGGATTCATGCTTGGACACATGGATGATGCATTGGAGAGGCTTGATGCTTCAAAAGTGTTTATTGTAACACTATAAAGTTGATGTTATTGTTTTCTTGCTAAATAATAGATGGAGCATGGATGCTTTTGGAGGTTGGTTTTTTCCCTTTTGATGGTTTTCCGAGGGTATATCTTGTGATATCTTGTGGATTATCTATTTGATCTATGCATTTGTTTATTTTGTAAGCTTGCATGCATATTTTTCTCTCATGGGGCTATATAGAAAATGGATTAAATGAACTAGGCATTGATGCTTTATTTCCTAACAATAGGCATAATATTTTTTCCTCCCTATAGGAGGAATCCATCTATGACCAACCTATTTTTTTATATAGCTAACAATGACCAAACAAATTGTCACCCAACTAGTAGTGGAAAATACCACTTTCAATAGATCTACAAATTGCATTGAGGAAATTCAAAGCAACCAAACCACTAGTCTTGATCAAGAGATTAAGTACAAGTGAGGAAAGAAAAACTTCAACCATAGCATAGGGTTCATTCCCTTGATGATTAAGAAGATTCTAGAGGTATTATACCTCAAAGGCCTTGTTTTTTCCCTAAACTTGAATATAGATGAGAACTTTAGACACCACTGACAAAATTGTGTGAGTAGAAAAATTACAATAAAAAAAAATATGAGAAAATTGAGCACCCTTTCTATCTTTCCAAATTCTAAAAAAAGTTTCCAATTTGAAAGAATGAAAAATATGGGTGAAATTAGTTAGATATGTTTTCCCAACACCCAACAAAGCATTGTACCAAGTGAACAACCCTAGTCTAAAAGGCTTGAAAAAAACATGAATATAAAACCAAGTAAACTGCGTATTAGTGCAAAACTAAAGTAAATGTTTGAACTTTTCAAATAGATCACATAACATACATTTAGGGCTAGAGACACTTAAATATGTTAAAATAATTTACCAACAAGGATACATTGGTAAGGTATGTTAGAACTATAAAATTTTGAAATTTTTCATGGCTGCATATACTCATTAGTTCCCAAAAATGCCCATACCATAAGCATAAGAATCTGCTTTGCATAACATTTTGCTCATGCATTAGTTTGTTTTCATCATTTGGTCCCATAGAATTCACCTAGCCTTGAGCATTTGAATTTATAAACCATATCAGCATGAGATGATGAGGGTCTCCCCGATCCATAAAGCATTTCATACAAACGTGTTTCTTTTGCAGTCTATCGGCAATACATCAGGAATGTCATACCGATAAGTTTTCATCTGAGGATTGATATCGGCAACAGGCAATGCACAGTCTCAACGACAGCAAGGTATTATTGGCAAGGCAACAGTTATCGAAATAAGTCATATCGAGCTCATTTTGTCCTACCGATCGAGGCATAAAGTGACATATTGGCGAGACAGGAGCAATCGGTGAAATGTCCTAGAGCATTCATTTGGTTTTTCCAATACAACAAAGGTGGATTCTGATGATGTATCGGGGTGAGTTCGTGGAAGTCTTGCCAACTCTCAATGTTGCTATAACAGGATTATATTGGTAATAGGACTTGGCGATAATCATTGTCTTGCCGACAACAAGATTCATCGGCGAGACTGGCATCATCGGTGAGACTTGCTTCATTGGCAAGAGCTAAGAGAGTCATGCCGAATGAAGTTCCATCGGCAAGAGAAACTATTATGTCTCGGTGATCAAAAATCAAACTGAAGGAAACATCTCGGTAAGAATTGAGTAGTAAGACTTGAGTAGTCAGAGGAATGTTTTTCGACCCCTCAATGTCACAGCGATACTCAAAACTAATGGCACAGAGTGTCGGGGAGACTCAAGACGTCAGTAGGACTGCATGACAACATAGCGATATATAATCTATTGACAGTTGAAGAGACTTGGAGTGTCAGGGAAGAAGCAAGATTTCTCAACGGGTGTCTAATGAACATGGGAAAGGCCTGAACAAATGGATCACTGCGGATGTGAATGCGAATGGACGCGACTTCTCATGTGGCCAATATATAAATACCATTTTTTGTCAGCGAGAGACAACAAAGGTCAAATAAAAAATACTATAGGATACAGAATGTTGATTTTTTGAGACTATGATGCATGTCTAAAACAATGGAGATTTCAATCGAATTTTTTTTGATGTGATGATATTTTTCTAGTTTCAATTGTTTGTTGTGTTAATTAAAAGTATTGTTGAAGTTGTCTCCAAGGTTGATGTCTTCTAATTGTTTAAACTGATATATCAAGGGTATTTTTCAGTTTATCAGTGCACACTTGTTGTATCTGTATGGTTGGATTAATTGGTTCTTTCAAGGAGAGATTAAATCCTTTTAGTCAATCATAGTAATTATGACATCTCATTTGGATCACTAAGAAGAACTCAGTAGTCACATCCTTGCATGTTTATACCAGTTATAAACTTAAAATTGTATGCCAAACAATTTGAGTATCTTCCAGAAAGAAGTTATTCATTTCAGATCATCATTTGAACTCTGTATACCCAATAAGGCACTAGTCTCTACCATTCTATTGTTTAATTTCATTCATTTTTACATATGAACATATTAGATTTTTGCCTTGATATTGCTTATATAATTTATACCAAATTAAAACTCATTTATCCACTCCTGTTTGCCAGTGTGGGTAAATTGCTTTAGGAAATAAACATTGGTCAAGTTTGCTTCATTTTTATAGGTACACCTGACTAGGTCTGGCAGCACCTGAAGAGTAGAAGGTCTAAATCATTTGGCCTTGTCTGTTACCTTGAAACGTATCAAGAGATTGGCAACCTCTTGAGGTATTTTGCCTGCATTTTTGAGAGCTAACAAATTGGCGACTCTACTGGGGAGATCATTTGCAGGATATCTAGTTGAAGATCATCATTTAGAGTCATTGAAGGAAGATTCATAGTTTGAGAAGTTTTAGAAAGAGTGATTCTATTGGGGATACAATCAAGAATAAATTCATTTTTCTCACTTTTAACAAAGTGAGTGGTGACTGACAAGAATATTGCATCAATTCAACATGAATGGTAGAAGATCCCAATACAAAGGAGGTCCTGCTGGAGGTCCTTCCGGCAACAGTAAGTGGACACATAAGGATGATAAGGTCGATAAGGGTAAGAAGATAAATGAGGACATGTGCATAACGAACAAAGACAAAGCATTAAGACCACATTGTGAGACATATGACCGTTATGATACATCGAGCGATAATTCAAGTGTAGAACCTTGTACCCCTAAAGAACAAAGAAATCCTTTTTATAATCTTCAGAAATAGGCTGAGTTCGATGCTAAACTTGAAGCTGAACGAATCAGATATCAACAGGAATATGATCAAAGAATGGAGGGTAATCAAGATGAGCCTATTAAACATGTAATTCCTCATGAAAATTATGAATTCTCAACTCATGAAAAAATAGAAACATAGTTGGAATTTCATAAACAAGAAGTAGAAAGAGAAAAAACTAAATAGGAAAAGATCCAAATGATAAAAGCAACCCAATACTTCAAATTGCAGAAATCCCAAATTGATGCTCAGACAATTGGTTTTTCAAAGTATATACCACCTCATAGGTAGGGAAATAATAATGCAGGGCCTTCAAACCCATCAAAGGCTCCTTAGAATCATATGGGAAATTGATACATGCAATCGAACCATCCACCATATATTGCATCACAACATACAAATGTACAACCACCTCATTGTCAACAATATGTGCCATGTCTTTAAACACAATACAATAATCTAGTGTACCAGTATCAACACTTGCATAATCCTCCCCCTCAGCAATATACAACAATGATTAGACAATTTGATTTGACAGGGTTTCAATTATACCCTTACCCTATGGATAGCACTTGGAGAAGTCTTGTTCCTAAGTTTACATGGAGTAGTGCAATTACTGTTGAAGATCATTTGAGGAATTTGAATGCTTTTGTCCAAGACTTGGATATATCATATGAAGATTTACATATGAGGTTGTTCATGATGTCACTCACTGAAGAAGCTAGGGATTGGTTCAATAGCTTTCCAACAGCCTTTGTTGATTCTATCCAAGAATTTCATGATCGATTTCTTGAATAGTATGGAAATCCGTGTGCACCAGATGCCGCTTTACACGAATTAGTACGGATTCAAAAAAATCATAATGAGTCAATTTATGATTTTAACCGGAGATTTAGCAAATTGCAGAATAAGATACCACCTAGGTCAAAGTTACCAGACTCTACAGCATTGAGTATTTACTTGAATGCATTTGATCCAAAAATAGGGTATGAACTAAGAAATGGGTTTCCAAGAGACTTAGCTAAAGCCCAAAAGATAGCACTAACCATTGAAAACAACAAGAAAGCTGTTGGGATGATTAGTAAAAGAGATAATCCTAGGGTTCCTCAGCAAGTCAATAATTATCAATACAAACAGAAGAATACATATAGAAGTGAGAGGCCTAGGTTACATGACATGCCTTACAATAAAAATTGGAAGGATGGAAAACCTATAATGGATAGACCCAGGAACAAAGAAACACTTGATCCATTAAGGAAGAAGGGGACGTATATGGTCAATAATAATCTCTGGTGTGAAGGTTGTGATGGTCCACATTCCCCAGATCACTGTGTTGTAGCCCAAGAAATGTAGGAAGAAGGAATGTTAGCGGGTAACAATGGAGAAGATCACACAATGTATTTGACTTCAAATAATTTTCACCCTATTGAGGAGGAATATTTATCTTCAGGAGATGAAGGTTGTGAGTACGATGTTTCAAATCAAAGGTGCAATGTCCACATGGCTAAACAACAAGTTTTTTCTGATTCTAAAGAAAGTTATGCAGAACAATACTTTGTTGAGGTGCCTACTCAGTGTGATATAAGGAGACCCACTAAAGAGGAAATAAAGAGGTTAACCATTGTTGCATTTGAACAAGCAAAGAGAAAGTATTGGTTAAGAAATAGGACAGTGAATGAAAAGGAAGGTGCTCGCATGGGAATAATTATGAAAGATAGAGAAGTAACACCAAGAGTTTTGAAGAGAACAAAAAATAAGCAACATGATAACAATGAACAAAAGCTTGTTCAAAAGGAGGAGGATAAAGAGTTACACAAAGAGAAGTAGAAAATTGATCAATTGAATAAAAGGGAAAAGGAGGAAAGCAAAGGAGGAACATTGGAGCAAAAGAAAGTGATTAAGGCGGAAGGTTCTTCTTTTGACTTCTCTCAGGTTTTATCACAGATAAAAATGTTTGTCCCACTCCTCAAGATGATGAGAATTAAGGAATATAGGGATAGTGCAATTCAATTGATATCAAATGGAAACGAGAAAAGTGCAAATTCTAAAAATCAAATGGCCACTAAAGCATTTAATAAACAAGAAAAGGTGGTTGTCCCAAAAGTGTGTCTAAATGATGTATTGGTAAATTCCCCACAAATTGATCATTTTTTCACCACGCTGCTTATAAACAACAAACTGTTGAGGAATTGTATGATAGACTCTGGTGCTGCTATCAATATCATGCTAGTGGGAGTTATGAAACATCTAGGCATGTGGGTAGATACTAAGGAAGGGAAGTGCTATGCAATGGATAGTAGGCATGTTCCAGTAGTAGGTGTTATGAAAGATGTTGAAGTCAAACTAGCTACTTATCCTCAAGTGGCCTACAATATAGATATAACTATAATTGATACCCCTCCTCAGTTTGGGATGCTTTTATCAAGACAGTGGACGGCAGCAGTTGGTGGAAATGTCCAATTTGATTTGTCTTATGCAACAATTACAGTGAATGGCTAGGAAGTTAAGTTGTACAGGGAACCAAGGATGAACCCAATTATAGATTGTGTACCTCAAGATCAAGTCAATTGCTTTTGTGATATGGATCTTGGGAATTTTAAGATAGAACCAGCTCAGCCAGAATTAGTCAATGGTGATCCAATTAACAGACATGTTGCTAAAAATTGTGATGGTGTGTGGAAAATGTACTTTGATGGAGCATGTAGCCAAGAAGGTAATGGAGCAGGAATAGTGTTTGTTTCACTTGAAGGAGTCACATTTAAATATTCATTTTTTCTGGCATTTGAATGCACGAACAATATAGTAGAGTATGAAGCTTTACTAACAAGATTGAATATGGCTGTAAAACATAAGATCAAGCTGCTAGCCGTTCTAGGGGATTCAGAGCTAATTTTTTCTCAAGTTAAATCAAAATATGCAGCAAAACACAAGAGGTTGAAGCAATACAGGAATGTTGTATGGGACACAATTGATTTGTTTGATGCTTTCTCAATTGAGTGGATTGATAGTTCGAAGAATATAATGGCAGACTTTTTAGCCAATGTAGCACTAAGAAGAGATGACACCACATTGGCTGGAGTGTCTCAAATTGAGTTCAAAACAAGACCCACTATGCCTGACAGTATATACAGTTGGCAAGTTTTCAATGATGATGTTGACCTCTTGAAATTTATTCACTGTATAGATCAATATGAAGCTCAAGAAGTTGACTTCAATTCCTTTGTTGAAGAAATAGATGGAAAATAGACAGTATTTTGGAAAGAGGTCCTACAGCTTAAAACTAATAAGCTTCCCAAAGGGATAGTAGCATTGGAAAGGGTATATGATGGAAATGACTGATCCCTCATGAAACAGATACCAGTCAAGAGAGAGGATATTGAAGAAGTCAATTTAGGGACTGAACTGGCACCAAAAAAGGTATACATTGGAAAGAAAATAAGCCCGACAATTCAAAGAATGTTGAATGCACTATTGAGAAAATATAAACATGTGTTTCCATGGTCTTATGAAGATCTCAAAGCATATAGGGAAGATTTGTTATAACATGAAATCCCATTGAAGCCAGATGCAGAGCCATTTAGGCAAAGACAAAGACCTATCAACCCAACATTGGAACCAAAAATGTAGGAGGAATTGGTAAAGCTTAGAGATGGGGGTATTATCAAACCAATCAGGCATTCAACATGGGTTTCAAACTTGGTTCCTGTGAGGAAGAAGAACGGGGATATCAGATTATGTGTGGACTTCAGAAATCTAAATGTGGCATCTCTCAAGGATAATTATCCTCTACCTAATATGGAGGTTGTACTACATAAAGTAATAGGGTGTGAGTTGTTATCTATGATGGATGGGTTCTCTGGTTACAACCAAGTCAAAGTCAAAGAATCTGAGCAGTACAAGACAGCTTTTACAACCCCATGGGGAACATATGTTTATCTGAGAATGCCATCGGCCTCACAAATGCAGGTGCAACCTTTCAAAGAGCTATGGACGTAGCATTTATAGACTTGATTAATGCTATCATGGTGGTATATCAAGATGACCTTACTGCTTATTCAAAAAGGGTTGAAGATCATGTAGAACATCTAGAAAAGGTATTTATTAAAGCTTTAGAATATGGTATTAATTTGAACCCTAAAAAATGTCATTTTGTAGTCACAGAAGGTAAACTCTTAGGACATATTGTGTCAAAGGAGGGGATTAGAATAGATCTTGAGAGGGTTGAGGCCATAGATAAATTTCCTATTCCTAAAACTGTCAAGGCCATCTAGTCATTTTTTGGACAGATCAATTTTGTTAGGAGATTTGTGTCTAATTTTGCTAAAATTATTAAGCCCATATCAAAGATGTTAAGGAAGGGACAAAAGATAGAATGGATTGTAGAGGCATTGGAAGCTTTCATATCCATCAAAAGGGCCATCAAGGAGGATCTTGTCCTTAAATCTCCAGATTTTACAAAAACTTTTCAAATATTTTCATTTGCTTCATTGCATACTATAGTTGTTATCATGTTATAGAAGAATGAGGAAGGTCATGAGCAGCCTATGTCTTTTTTCAGCAAGTCATTGCAAGGGTCAGAATTGAAATATGATATAATGGAGAAACAAGAGTTTGTATTGGTGAAAGCCATAAAAGCTTTTAGACCATATCTTGTTGGAGCCAAAGTGATAGCTTATGTCCCTCATGGGCTGTTAAAGATATTTTGACACAGTTAGAGGTAACTAGAAAGAGATGCAGGTGGATTAATAAAATTCAAGAATTTGATTGGAAATACAAATCACTAAATTAGTGAGAGGTCAGGTTTGTCCAGGTTAATGGCAGAAACAAATATTGAAGCAAATCAAATTTGTAATGTAGAAGATGAAGGAAATGCAATTGCAAGTATTGAGCATACTCCTTGGTATACAAACATCATGTATTACCTCAGATACATGAAGTGTCCTGAAGGATTAAGTGATAATCAAAGAAGAACCTTGAAGCTGCAAGCGTTCAAATATGTGTTCATGGAAGGTGATTTGTTTTGGAAAAACAGGGATGGGATGTTGTTGCTATGTCTAGATGAGTCACAGGCCAAGCACATTATAAGAAAAATGCATGAAGGGGTATGTGGAGGCCATTATTCTGCAAATACAACTGCACACAAAATTCTCAGGGCAGGTTATTACTGGCTAAAAGTCTTTAATGATTCTTTTGCATATGTAAGAATATGTGAATCATGTTAGAAGTTCTCAGGGAAAATGAAGTATCAGGGAGCTTTACCACTCAGACCTTTGCAGGTTCAAGCCCCTTTTCATCAGTGAGGAATTGATTTTATTGGGGAGATACAAGAGAAATCAAGTGGAGGATATAAGTGGATCATGGTAGCTACTGATTACTTCGCCAAATGGGTAGAGGCAGTTCCAACCAAGCAAGCAACAAGTAAAGTTGTAATCAATTTTTTATTGGATAACATCATTACCAGATTTGGTACACCATTAAGATTGATCATAGATAATGGGATGTGTTTCAGATCTGATGACTTTTAAGATTTTTGCAGTACATATGGTATCATTGTTTCTTATGCAGCTCCTTACCATCTACAAGCTAATGGTCAAGCAGAGTCCAACAACAAAAGCCTTCTAAAAATCATAAGGAGAATGCTAGGTGGGAATAAAAAGGCTTGGGATTCAAAATTGAGGTTGGTTGTGTGGGCTGATAGGATAACTGTAAAAAAGGAAATTGGAAAATCCCCATTTGAATTGGTATATGGAACACAACAAGCAAGGATGCCTTTACAAAATTTGTTACCAGTTTACAAATTTATCCTTCAGGAAGATATCGATATTCCATAACCAATGGAAGAAAGAA
Source organism: Sequoia sempervirens (assembly GCA_007258455.2). Lineage (NCBI taxonomy): Eukaryota > Viridiplantae > Streptophyta > Pinopsida > Cupressales > Cupressaceae > Sequoia > Sequoia sempervirens. The sequence continues at coordinate 478,094,228 of VDFB02047230.1, forward strand.
TGGAACAACTGGCAGAGCTTGATGAAATAAGAAGATTAGCTCAAAACCAGAATGTGAAGTTGCAGGCACAAATGAAGTATTTATTTGATAGAAGAGAAAAAGATAGAAATTTTGAAGAAAATGATCTGGTGTTAATGTGGAATGTAAGGTGTCAAGAGAAGGAAACACACAAGAAATTTGAAGCTTTGCGGCTGGGACCCTTTGTTGTTGTTGGCAAGAAAGGTGAAGATTCATATTATTTGCAAAACATGACTGGTGAAGAACAGGAATTGCCTGTACATGGGAAATTCTTGAAACATTTTTTCTCTTGAGCAATACAGAGGATTAAGGGTTGCCAGTGCATGGACAAATCTTGACATTCCTCTCAAAATTTATTTTCCATGCACATTAGTTTAGGAAATAAAAAGGAACAAGAATTGCCAGTACATGGACAATTCTGACTTTCCTTCTCTTAAATAATATTTCCATGTACAGTAGTATAGGGTCATGTTCATCTCCATTTTCATTCATTCCATTCTGCTCACTAGTCCATAACCTTGAAAGTTTGGTCTGCTCAACCAGAGATTTGGATCCTTGCAATGATCTCACAATCATTCATCCCTAGATGGAGCCACTATTAGAACTGTAAAATTTTGAAAATTTTCATGGCTGCATATACTCATTAGTTCCTAAAAATTCCCATACCATAAGCATAAGAATCCGCTTTGCATAACATTTTTCTCATGCATTAGTTTTTTTTCATCATTTGGTCCCATAGAATTCACCTAGCCCTGCTAAGCATTTGAATTTATAAACCATATTGGCATGAGATGATGAGGGTCTCCCCGATCCATAAAGCATTTCATACTAACGTGTGTCTTTTGCAGTCTATCGGCAAGACATCGGGAATGTCATACTGATAAGTTTTCATATGAGGATTGATATCGGCAACATGCAATGCACAGTCTCAATGACAGTAGGGTCTTATCGGCAAGACAACAGTTATCGAAATAAGTCATATCGAGCTCATTTTGTCTTACTGATCAAGGCATAAAGTGACATATTGGCGAGACAGGAGCAATCGATGAAATGTCCCGGAGCATTCATTTGGTTTTGCTGATACAATGAAGGTGGATTCTGACGATGTATCGGGGTGAGTTCGTGGAAGTCCTGCCGACTCTCAATGTCGCTATAATGGGATTATATCGGTAATAGGACTTGGCGATATTCATTGTCTTGCTGACAACAAGATTCATCAGTGAGACTGGCATCATCGGTGAGACTTGCTTCATCGGCAAGAGCTAAGAGAGTTATGTCGAATGAAGTTCCATCGGCAGGAGAAACTATTATGTCTTGGCGATCAAAACCCAAACTGAAGGAAACATCTCGGTAAGACTTGAGTAGTTAGAGGAATGTTTGTTGACCCCTCAATGTCACAGTGATACTCAAAATTGATGGCACAAAGTGTCGGGGAGACTCAAGACATCAGTAGGACTGCATGACAACATAGCGATATATAGTCTATTGACAGTCGAAGAGACTTGGAGTGTCGGGGAAGTGGTAAGACATCTCAACGGGTGTCTAATGAACATGGAAAAGGCCTGAACAAATGGATCGCCACGGATGTGAATGCGAATGGACGCGAATTTTGATATGGCCAATATATAAATACCAATTTTTGTCAGCAAGAGATGATAAAGGTCAAATAAAAAATATTGTAAGATACAAAATGTTGATTTTTTGAGACTATGATGCATGTCTAAAACAATGGAGATTTCAATCAAATTTTTTTTTATGTGATGAAATTTTTCTAGTTTCAATTGTTTATTGTGTTAATTAAAAGTATTTGCTGAAGTTGTCTCCAAGGTTGATGTTTTCTAATTGTTTAAACTGATATATCAAGAGTATTTTTTAGTTTATCAGTGCACACTTGTTGTATCTGTATGGTTGGATTAATTGGTTCTTTCAAGGAGAGATTAAATCCTTTTAGTCAATCATAGTAATTAGGAAATCTCATTTGGATCACTAAGAAGAACTCAGTAGTCACATCCTTGCATGTTTATACCAATTATAAACTTAAAATTGTATGCCAAACAATTTGAGTATCTGCCAAAAAGAAGTTATTCATTTCAGATTATCATTTGAACTCTATATACCCAATAAGTCACTATTCTCTACCATTTTGTTGTTTAATTTCATTCATTTTTACATATGAATATATTATATTTTTTCCTTGATATTGCTTATACAATTTATACCAAATTAAAACTCATTTATCCACTCCTATTTGCTAGTGTGGGTAAATTGCTTTAGGAAATAAAAATTGGTCAAGTTTGCTTCATTGTTATAGGTACACCCACCTAGGTCTGGCAACACCTGAAGAGTAGAAGGTCTAAATCATTTGGCCTTGTCTGTTACCCTGAAACGTATCAAGAGATTGGAAACCTCTTGAGGTATTTTTCCTGCGTTTTTGAGAGCTAACAAGGTAAACACTATGTAAATTAAGAAATTTTGGGATCCATGATATCTTTCCAAGTTGTTTGAAAGCACTTATCCTAAATAAAATATGGAGATTGGAGATTCCACCTTGCATTCAACTTCTAAACCATAGATAAAAGTGAGGAAAGACACACGTATCCTTTGTTAGGGTGTAGTTATGGAAAAGGTTATCAACATAACACTTCAAATCCTTCCATCAAGGTTTGTTAGATGACACAGATTTTTTGTATGCTTTGAAGAGGCACTATATCAATTATCATTTGAATTTTTTTGGTATCCGCTTTACTTGAGTTAACTTTGGCAGTTACTTGGTGGCTATGAAAACCATGTTGAAGTGGCCTTGAAATATGTCTTTGATATGTTTGATGCCTCTTCTAAAGAAGTTTAGAGAGTGCAGCCAAGAAATTTTAGTCAATGATTAACACTAAAAAATGGTGGGACACAACCAAAAAGACTAAATATTAAAGATGCCTTAGTGAAAATAATCTTCATTCAACACAAGCCATAATTTGATAGCTTGCTAATCTTTTTGAATTCTTTTTTCCACAAAATTTCCTTTAAGCTTAACAAGAATGGGAGAAATTACAAGGGAATTAAAATTGATGCCATTACAAGTCAATCTTCCATGAGGGAAGCTAGAATAAATTTAATTCTTTGAGATGGATTTATAGGTTCATTATCATCAGAAACCCTCAAAAGCCACTTATTGCAAAGTATAATTCCTTGTATGTTAACATAAATAAGCCATAGGCCACCAATGTCCTTGGGTAGACAACATAAATCTCATTCCATCATGAAAACCCTTGTTCTAATTTGAATTGGCCCACAAAAAAAATATGGAGAAACTTTTATGGCTTGCAGTATAATGCCATTGAAGGCACCCAACATGAGGAGTAATAAATATGTGTGTCAATGATAACTTTAGACCATGTTTAAAATCTACTAGCTAATAGGTCCAAATAAAAGTTTATTTTCTATTGGTTTTATGAGACTTTAAGATACTTTTGAACATACTTCCTGACTATAGTCCATATTATATTATCCTTTTTGTATCTATTATATGGACCTAAGACCTAAAAGCATGATGATGGAATTATAGTTTAATATATTAGCATTAAGTGGTTTATATGAATATGTGCATGGAAATGTTGATGGAAAGTTATGTTTAAATTTGATGGTTATCCTTGTGAACATAGTTTGTGAAACTAACATGTTCGCAGCAAAAAGAGGAAACATAATGTGCAGTTGTTGAGGGATGAACCCATAGCAAAAGGAGTGTTGAATACCAAAACAGGGGATGTTGCAGAAACAATTGAACGTGGTGGTTATTGACCAAAGGAATTCATGAAGATAGAGCACGCATTGTCATGACAGTTAATAAACGTTGAAGAAGAGGTCTTCTTTGATTTGAAACTTTGATAGATGGATGCATAACTTAATGAAATATGTTTTCCAGAATTCTATTCTTTGTAGGATTCTATTTCTTTTCAATTATAGATTGAATAAGTCCAAATCTTAAAACCACGTTCTAGATATTTGGAAGTGGAATTAATGATTTTGGTTTTAGTTGTTACTTTCAATAAAGACTCCCTTGGTCTGTATATAACCAATGGTTGAGTCTGTATTTTAGTTGGTTGGTTCTTGCAAAGTTTGTACTATCCGTTATTTCTAGTTAAAACATGAATCTACTGAATGGTTAAATCTAGTTTGTGAGAGTTTTTGTAATCCCTTACTCTATTATAAATGAGGTTTGGTTCATGAGATGTGTGAGATCTACTAGTTAGATTGTGCTCAATTAAGTGGGAACAGTTACTTGAGTAGGCCACTCAAGGTATTGTTCTCCACTTCATCTTTTAATTATTCATTTTTGTTGATAGTTAATATTAATTTACTATTACTTATGAATTGTAGATTTTATTTCTTAGTTATTACAAGTGAATTCCGAGGAACATGCATGGAATAACTATTAATGACACTCCAGAGGATAGTTTAGATGTTATAGGAATCTTAATTAGATTTTCAGTTTACTTTCATTAGAAATAGTTCAGTTACAGACGTTACTGTAGGTACCCGTAACAACTAAGGTTCAGTTTTACTTTCATTGTTTACAGTTTTTATGAGTTTCCAGCAACTAGAATAACTTTAGCATGTTAGTTCGAGTAGTTTGATTCCATGAAGGCATATATTTTGTTGCACCATCATAAGCTTATGCACCTTGGTTGATAATTTAATGTAGTCTTAAGCAATGTCAAGTGGATTGTTTAGTTTGTTAACTCTCTAAATTGAGTGACCTTCACCATGTTTACAAAACATTAACTTAGACTCTACATTTTTGGTGCCGTTGTCGGGGATGGTGCTAAGTTCATAGACCCATTTTTGCAGTTTCTATATTTAAATTTTCCTTCTTAAGTATTAGGACTATTAGAAACCACATTTTTCAACATCAAGCTACTAACAATGTGTAGGGTCGTGGCCATACAAAGTTAAATTTACCATATGCGGAGGCGGAGAGATAACCAAGGAAGATTCATCCCTTCAAACATTCAAGATAGAGAAGATACTAGTGGTTTTGCTGAAATTATTGAAGAGATTGTTGAAAGAGTAAACACTACCCTTCCATCTTCATCAACTTCATCATCATCATCAT
>VDFB02047230.1:478099452-478113268 GCA_007258455.2 Sequoia sempervirens
GCATCGGTTTTATTTGATCTATGTGTAAAAAACCGAATGCCTAAAAATTATAAACAAACTCCTTAAATGAAAAAACAAAAACAACCTTTATTGAAAAAATAATCTCCCAAATTTGTAAAGTCCTAGTCAAGAAAAATAAGGAGATAAAAAATATTATTAAAAAAAAGGGAGATTATTAAAGATCTATTTGTATAAATGGGGGATTCCTTGTAAATTTGGGAGATTAAGTTGTTTTTTGGGAGATATGGAGGATTTTCAAATATATGATTTGTAATTTGGAGAGATAAGGTGAATATTGTCAAATCAATTGGTTAAAGGCCAATTTGAGCAAATTTTATGTATAAAAAGGGGGTGTGAGGTGAGAGTTGCTATTAAGTTTTTTTCAGGTGATGAAGTCTTGAAGCTGTGGTGACATGAAAGAGAGGTCTTGTGGAGATTCTTTGAGCCATTCTTGTATGCCAGAGCACTGTTATGCTGCCGAAGTGCTTGGAGAATGGTTGTGGTGCTTTTGTAATTGATTCTGGAGTTAATCGGATCGGTCTCTCTATTGGAGTGGACCCGGAGACGTAGTTACATTTGTGACAAACTCTGTTACCAATTTGTTTGCACTTCTTCTCTCCTCTCTCATGTTCTGATTTGTCACTTTAAGTTTAAGTTTTTAATGCACAATTATGTTAATGTATGCATGAATTCAAATTTCGTAAACTTGGAATAATCATTATAAAAGTTTAAGCATTCAATACTGCATATAGTCTAGATCCTATACAGACGTACATGACAATTTCATAGTGGAAGTCTATCACGTTAAAGCTGATAGGTGAAGCGTACTTGAGTTTATCGCTTATCAATCGTTATTTCAGAAAAGTCTCTGCCAGGCCCTAGAGACAGAGGACACTACCTAATGGCCGCTTGGAAATGGTGAACTGTTAAGGAAGTCTACGAACAGAACTTCGTAAACTAGGGCTCGGGGATATGACAAAACACTTCATTTTGTTTGTTTAACCCGAACGACAAAAGGCAAGGGAGGCTCTGGGGCTTGGGTGGATGGGGCTGTTACACCGTTTGAAAAGGAAGAAGCAAGGAAGCATCCCAAGGATGGAATCCCGTGGGAGTGGGCCCGAGAAGCATAGGTGGGGGTCGAGTTTCAAGTCAGTTTAAGTCCCTATGGCGATCCACCAAAGGAGGTTCAAAGTCGGAGGTTTGAGAGGTCATCCCTCTGTCTGAACGTTTGAGTTTATTTTCTAAGTATTTTGGCAGCGAGAAGAAGGCTTGGGTTCAGAAGGGACGCTGCACGAAGAACAACACCGATAAGGTAGTTTTGGATTTGTCTTAGACGATGCCTTGGAGGTTTTCTTGCAATTCCATCACATGGGTTTTTAAGTGTTGTCTTATTTTACCAAATTAAAGTAATTTTAGCCCATGTTTGTTTATCATTTAAGCGTAAAATCACAAAAAACCCACAGAAAGGTGGACAACGAACTTACCTCAAAATCCTGGTAAGAGAAGTTGTGGAATCCGTGAAGGATCAAAAAATAAGAGCAATGGGTGCGAGGGTGGTGAACGACGAAGGAACTAAACTCCTCATAAATCACTTTGAACTCCTCTGGCTAACCTGACATATAAAAATGACTATTTGAACTAGGTATTTATACCCCAAATCAACATTTAATATGCCCATTAATGCAAGTATGATGAACAACTTGGTTGGTGGGTTCAAATTCATGGATGACAGTGGGAGGTCGGGGGTCCAGAGGCCGGACGGATGTGGCCAGACGATCGCTTCAAAGTTACTGTTTGGAAACCAACGACGAAAAGGAGTCTGGGGTCTGAAGGATGGGACGCAGACACAAGTTAGCCATTAGAAATGACAAAGTCACCACAGAGTTCTAGGCAGAGAAGTCTGGAGGACCGAGCCCGGAAAGGGAAAAATCCGTCCGTTTTGCAACACAAGTCAAAAGGGTAAAAACTAGGAAGCTGGGTCCTAGGGCACAGGAAGGTGAAGGCCTTTAGCCATGCAGGACAACGAACACATGATGGAAACTTGGCAAGGGAAACTGGACAGGATGGACTCGCCACGCCCAAAGCTGTTGGCAGAAGCAAACTGCCAAGGAAATTCTGCAAGGAACCAGGACTTAGCCAAATTGGAGGGGATGAAATACAGTCAACTTAAGATGAGAATATGGAGGAACGTTAACTATCTAGGACACCAAAATGGGGCACACAAAATGAGGTGGTGACAAAACAACTCGACAAGGCGAAAGAAAAAAAGGGTCCCCGTTCTGAGTGGGGTGTGTGTGTTGAAGGCACAACAAAACCAAAGAAAGGAATAATTTCAAATTTCAAATGAATACATGATGCATGGGGATGTGATACCACAAAAAACAATGGGAGTTTAAAGAATTTTAAGAAAGGAAATCCACAGTTAAAGAAATCAGCACCAAATACATCAAATGAATTTTAAAGATATAAGAATGAGGAATCTACAAGAGAATATGGCTGCAGGGGCGATGGAACAAAAGTTACATTGTAAGCTTTGGTTGTTTTCCAATGATATGGAGGAAATTATTAATATAAAGGTGATTCTATTTGTTTCCAGACATTGGTTTAAAAGCCACAACATGCCGACTTTAATTTTAGGGATATATATATAAAACAGTCGACCATGAGATATAAATGATAAGATCCCACGTCGATCTGAAGCAACCAAAAAGAACTGAAGACTAATTAATTCAAAGAGATTTACAACTAGGTTTTTTTAGCTTTCATTTCTCTAAAATTTTCTTCAATTAGTTCAATACTAAACAACAACAATTTCTTTTCTTATGTTTGTGCAGGAATTTTAGCAAACAAATTCTACCACAAGGAAGAACTTATAACATAAAATACATACAAAAGCTTACTTTCCAGGAAATGCAAATCAAAAGAAGAGAAGTTGGAATTTTTGCTCAAATCTGATGAATATTTTAGCACGAATCAACAAATCTGAAAACTTTATTTTTCCAAAAGCACAAATCCTTCAAATTCACTATCTCCAAAACTTTTCAACCAAAGCACAAAGAAGAAGCTTTTTTCAAAAACCTGTCACGAAAGTTTTCTTCCCAGCAATCCAAAATCAATTTTCATGAATGATATTGCACAACCAAAACTTTTTTAATTCATTTTCAATTAACTCATAATCATAAATTTTAACTAACAGTTAGCATGCAATCAAGATTGATTAGATAGTTCTAATTAAACAATTACCCAAGATAACATTTTCTAAGTTCAAGTCAAAATTTTAGATATTTATTCATAATCTATTGAAAACAACCCCTTCAAAATATCTAATTTTCATTTATTTAATTTTGAACATTAAAATTAATAAATATCTTTTACTCAAAATTAACAATCTAATTTAATTAAATATCCTATTTTAATAATTCAAATTAATCAAACCTTTTTAAACAATAATTCCAATTTGATTATTAAATTAATTAAACACATATATTTTAATTTACCATTTTGAATAACATTACACTAAATAAAATAATTGTAAATAAGCAATTTAACTAATAAATGATACCCAAAACATAATGCAAACATGAACAACACAACAAACCCAAACAACAATACAACAACGGGTGACAACACAGATAATCGTCCTATAAGGGAACGATGGCCAAAGAAGGCCCTAAAATTATCTTCGAAACCACATGTTTCCATTGGGTCATGGAACACTCAAATTTGAAAAAGAAGGTGGAATCAATGCCTAGTACCTACAAACTGGATCAAACAACACTATTAATCACATCTGCATAAACCGACAATCACACCGTGAAAGAGAGTCACAATTTAGCAGGGTACTCACAAATGAGTAATGCTACAATATCTCCTTCACCAAGGCTAACATACATTACTACATTATAAACATCATCATATACATAATAATGCTCTGAAACAACATAAAACCATAACACACATGTAATGTTTATCATAATGTCGCCACTTAAACATAATTAGATGATCAACAATGTATCTAATGCATCATCAACAAAGTATAAAAACTAGCATAGAATCAAAAATAGTTAAAACAACTATCAACTAAACAAAAGAAAACTGAATCAAAGTGCAACAATTGGAGGGACACTACATCCTCCCCCTAGGTTAAGGCTTACTCATGGAAGCTTGCAAACAGATATGGATAAAGCTCTCTCCGTTAGTACATTACATCCTCCCAAGTAGCTGATACCTCATCACTAGGATCCCACTAGACCCTCACTTGATCAACGTCTCGACCCTTGAGCGTGAGTATCATGTGCTAAAGAATGCCCATGGGCTCCAAAGCCAACTACATGTCCTCTACCTATAATGCATTGCAATCCAGCACATGTGAAATATCAGGATGATAAGGCCTAAGAATAGATACATGGAATACATCACGAATGTGCAATAAACTAGGCAGTAAAGCAAGTTGATACTCTACAGGACCAATCCTCTCCAAAATCTCAAACAGTCCAATGAAACGAGGCACAAGATTTGATCCTTTTCCATAATGGATCAGACTTTTCCGCAGATGCACTTGAAGAAATACTCTATATCGTCAACTGAAAATTGATGATCCACTCTATGAGCATCGACATACTTCTTCTGCCTATCTTACACCGCCACCAAGTGCTCTTTGATTTGATCAACTGGTTGCTCAGGTTATTTAATTAATATTTTCATCACTTCAAATCAATTTTAAATTTTATTTATATGGTTCATATCTTCTAATTCTTAGAAAGAATCTAAAAATCCATTTGCTCTAATTTAATTAAAATAAACAAATTTCTAAGGAGTTTTGAACTTATTCCCGGTTAATTCTCACTAATTACGAAATTTAGATTCAAGCACACATGTCTACAACTTTTCATGCCACCTCATCAAGGTCACATGAAATTAAATAATTCTAATTGTCTTCAACAAATTTTCAAATACATGGCTTATTCCTCACACACTTCTTCAAGAAACTTTCAAACACATGGTCTTTTTCTCACACACTTGATTCCTCCATCCATTTGGCATGTTGTCTTTGGTCAAGGGATTCCTTCATCCATTTGGCATGTTGTCATTTGTCAAGGGAACATTCTTCTTCATTCTCTCCATCTCCACCATTCATCCCTCTTGTTTGAATTTGGACCGTCAATCGTTGCCAGATCATAAGATGCTTGGAAAAGCCTATAAATACAACCCTTTTCCATAGTATTTTGTATCCCACATTCGAGTAGAGTTATCATGCAAGAATAGATTTGGAGCATTGGAGCATTTGGAGTCTATAGTTAGAATCATTTTTTGGTTTGTAGTTGCATATAGAATCATGTTTTGCTTTGTAGTTGCATATAGAATCATGTTTAGCTTCATAGTTAGCATTGTAGAATCATGTTTTATTTTATAGTTGTATTTTAAACCATGCTTTTCTTTATAGTTGCATTTTATATTATCATATCACTAATCATTTGTGCATATGCATAATCATTCTAACTTCTTATCATAGAATTTGTATCACATAGTTTAGCGACATTATCCATTCATTATAATCTCCATCATAGCTTTCATCACATAGTTTCATATAGGAACTTAAATGGCTTGCATGTTGAATAGCATCTCATTTCTCAAGTTTTCATTTTAACAACCATAGTGCATATACAAAATATAAGAGCCAATATGGTTTAATAAATCCTTGAGAATAGAGGACAATGGAACGTTTTTAAATATTTATTTGCTGCAATTTAGAGTAGTTTATTTGGTTCAAATATTTACTATAATACATCTCATTGGTGTTTGTGTTGATTTAATAACAATTCCCACAATTCACACACACACCCATTATTATAGGTGAACTCCACTAAGTAAAGATAATCTTCCCATCATGAATTTTGGTCCATTACATACATCCTGAGCATATCCTCAAGAATCTAATTGACCCTCTCCGTTTGACCATCAGTCTTAGGGTGATAAGCTAAACTGAAGTTCAACTGAGTACCTAGGGCATGCTGCAATGATGTCCATAATGCTGATGTAAATATAGGATCTCTATCTAAAATGATTTTGCAAGGAATTCCATGCAACCACACAATATCCTCCATGAATATTTTGGCCACAAAAGAGGCATTATATGAAGAACGAACCGAAGAAAAATGTGCTACCTTAGTCAACGTGTCAACAGTAACCATAATAGCATCATGTCGATGAGATGACATAGGTAAACCAACAATGAAGTCCAACGATATGATATCCCACTTCCATTCAGGAACTAAATGTGGCTACAAAATTCCCATGGGATGTTGGTGCTCAGCTTTAACTCTCTCACACTCAATACATCTTGAAAAAAAATCAATGATTTCACGCTTCATACCAGGCCAAAAGTATAATTGATGAAGGTCCATGTGCATCTTCTTAACACTTGGATGAGTTGAATAAGGTGCTCGATGTGCCTCTGACATAATCAGAGTGTGAAGACCTTCTGTATGTGGTACGTAGATATGACCCAAATGTTGCAACAAACCATCTAACTTGAGAAAATATTCTGTGAACCTGCCCTCCAAGGGTTTACCTGATCCTAACTTTGCCTTCACCTCCTGATACAACCTGTCTATAGGAAGTGCTTCTAAAATTTGGCTCCTCAAATCAACTCCAAGAGTCACTATAGAAAGCTCATTCCTTCACTGACTAAGAGCATCAACCACTACATTCTCCTTTCCCTGGACAAATTTCACCTCAAAGTCATACTCACATAAGAACTCCATCCGACATCTCTGCCTAGCATTCAAATTAGGCTACATGAAAATATACTATAGACTATGGTACTGATCACTGTGAAGTTCAAAATGGTGCCCCAAAAAGAAATGCCTCCACTGAACCAAAGCATGAACAACTGCAGCTAGCTCCAAATCATGAGTAGGATAGTTCAATTTGTAATCCTTGAGTTTGCAGGACTCATAAGCGATCACACAACCATCTTGCATCAACATATCTCCAAATCCCTCCAAGGACACATCAGTGTAAATGACAAAGTCCCTAGTAGGATTAGGAATGACTAAGATAGGAGCACTAGTCAAATTTTCCTTGAGTGTTTGAAAATCTAACTGACATTGATCTGTCCAAATAAATTTCTTCCCTTTCCTCTGAAGAGAAGTAATAGGATGAGAAATCCTTGAAAACCACTAAACAAACCATCTGTAATATCTGCCAAGACCCATAAAACTATGAACCTCAGGTACATTGGTAGGCACGGGCCAATCAATAATGGCTTGGATCTTCGAAGGATCCATAGTAATACCCTCTCCAAAGATAACTTGACCAAGGTATTTCACTTTAGTCTGGAAGAACTTGCACTTCTTCAAATTTGCGTACAACTAATTCTCTCACAAGCACTGCAATACCTATCTCAAATGCGCTTTGTACTCCTTCATATTTCTCAAATAAATCAGAATATCGTCGAGAAACACGAGTACAAAATGATCAAGGTATGTGCGAAAAACACCATTCATCAAACTCATGAAAATGGATGGTGCATTTGTTAACCCGGATGGTACTATTGTCAACTCATAGTGCCTATAATGAGTTTGAAATATCATTTTATGAATGTCCACTTCTGCAATGCGCAATTGATGGTAACCTAATTTCAGATCAATCTTAAAAAACACATTAGCTCCCTTGATCTAATCAAAGAGATCATCAATTCTGGGTAAGGGATATCGATTCTTTATCATCACTTTTTTCAATTGATGATAATCGATACACAATATGAGAGATCTATCCTTCTTCTTCATGAAGATGATAGATGCTCCCCAAGGAGAAACACTTAGATGTATTAATTTTTTATCCAAAATTTCCTGCAACTGTAGATGAAGCTCTTCTAGTTCCTATGTGGTCATTCTATATGGAGCTTGCAATATAGGCTCTGCTCTAGGAACCAGGTCAATTTTGAAATCAATATCACATTTCAGTGGCATACCAAGAATATCACTGGGAAAAACATAGGTGAATTCCGTAAGAATAGGGTAATCATCAAGAGATACCTCTCGACTCTCCGCTAAATCCAAGTCATTAATTGTTGCTGCAAACATCTGACAACCTTGATGAAAGCATCTCCTAAACTACACAACAGATATAATCCATAAGGAGATGGGTCTTTGTATGCAAATTATTTCAACCTCTGCACTAGAATCATCTAAGCAACACATTGTCTTTTGTCGACAATCAATCACTGCACAATGGGATTTCAACCAATCCATACCCAAAATAATATCATAAGAACCAAGAGGTGTAACACGAAGATCTACTAAGGTAGATAGCGATCCAATCGTTAGTCCACAACTACAAACAAGGGATTATACTGCTACCTTCACCCCAAAGGCCAATTCTACCTGCCACTTATCACCTTGCTTTACTACCACGAGTCCACATCACTCAACAACAAAGGAGGAAATAAACGAATCAGAAGCTCTAGAATCAAAAAGGATAGAAACATTAATACCCATTAACTAACTTGAAGTCTCAACCATAGTATTTTGATTATCTTCCTGATGGTGATCTACCACAGCAAAAACTTTGTGCGAATGGCCTGCATGTCCAACTGTCAGTTCTGAAGCTACTGGTCATTGACTAAATATTGATGTATCTCTCATAGGGCACTACCTAGCAATGTGACCTTGCTGACCACATGAAAAGCAACCAGTACCTCTGCCAAAACCTCTACCACCTAAAGGTGCATTAGATTGCTAAAATCTACTTTTGCTAACTGTAGAATGTGCACTATATTGTGGCTGATCCTGACGATTACGCTTATTATGCCACCAGTTGCAGTTCTTCCCATATTGTGAACTATTACCCTGCTGAGCTTGAGAATTATTATTCTTCTATGGGTTACTCTACTGCTATTGCAGTCCACCCTTTGCAAGTGCCTGTTGGTTCCAAGAGGAACCTCCTGTCTCAGTCTGACCACCTCGCGGACCAAAGCCTGTAGAAGGTGCACTACCTATCTAAACACCAGTATGTCCACCCAAATCCATAGTCAAATTCTCCTCCACAAGATGTGCCTTCTCCAAAACTACCTCCATAGTCTTCGACTGAAAGACTTAGACTCCTCTATTGATACAGGCATTCAAGCCCTTGATGAAATGTTGTACCAACATAGCCTTGTCATTTGAAATTCTGACATACTATTTGAGCTCATAAAACCTATGCTCAAATTGCTCAATTGACATGGCCATCTGATGCAGATCATGGAACTCATCAACTCGATGCTGTGTCCAATGCTCTCATAGGAAACATGCTCTGAATCTCTCCAAAAACATGTCCCATGAAACATAACCAATCTCCAGATGAGAGTTTTTATCCTCCAATCACCACCATGTAGAGGAAAATCCTCTAAGATGCATAATGGCACACCTAGCTCAAGTGTTGCTACCATATGGATGCATAGAAAAACATTGTCTCAAGTCTATCAGCCAAGTTTCCACCTCCATACCACCACCAATACCATCAAATGTGGGAGGGCGTGCCCTCAATAAGTCTCTCATATGCCCGACAACAACGACATCCCACTCTATAGTCTCAACAACTCTCCTAGGTGATCTATCTCATTTTGTAGCCACTTCCTATTCATCTTCCTGTTTAGGACCAACTTGATCAAGAACCTCCTCCAGTAAGGGATCCAACTATGCTCCCTCAATCTTTGGTTGTATCAGATTCTATTCCCTGCTTGCCTGATCCAATTGAGGACCCTGTTGTTTTGCATGCTCACTCTCATGATAAACTCATGATAGGTTACCCTGATTAACAAAACTACAGATCTTCCAATACCACTGATACTCAAGTGCTATAGGGAAATAAAATAAATCCCAAGGTAAGGTAAATAAGGGAGAATCAGGCATCTCCTGACAACCCTACAATTTGATAATCAAGGATAATTAAGAACGAACAGTTTCAACAACATTAAGTAGAATTTACCAGGCAAAGAGTAAGGAATCTGCGAGTATATTGGATAAGCACATAACTTGCATCACTACTATTTCATGCAGCCACCATTGAGTGCGTACCAAGCTACCTAGATGAAGGGAATTCTAAACAAAATAACAATATTCATGGATTTTGAAATGTTAGTTAAAACCATTTTAATATGGGGGCCTACACCATCCCTATGGAAACTGAGTTTTGAAGTGATGGAGGGCGTTGGGATGTAATTCTCTACAGTCACCCAGGTTTCTTTATAATATCAAACATATTACTCAGGATAAATAGAGAACTCCAGATTGATAATTTTGATCGACATACCCCTCAAAATAAAGGACGATTTGAACTGTTGAGCCAGAACATTACATAATCTTCATTGCAATGCCTAAGAGAAACTAAAGAAAGGAATACTTTAAAATTTTAAATGAATACATGATTCATGGGGATGCAATACCACAAACAACAATGGGAGTTTAAAGAATGTTAAGAAAATAAATCCATAGTTAAAAAAATCAGCGCCAGATACACCAAATAAATTTGTAAGATATAAGAATGAGGAATCTGCAAGAGAATTTGGCTGCAGGGATGATGGAACAAAAGTTACATTGTAAGATTTACAATGCGTTCCAATTATATGGAGGAAATTCTTAATATAAAGGTGATTCTATTTTTTTCCAAATGTTGGTTTAAAAGCCACAACATGCCGACTTTAATTTCAGGGATATATATATATAAATTGACCATGAGATATAAATGATAAGATCCCATGATGATTTGAAGCAAGCAAAAAGACTAAAGACTAATGAATTCAAAGAGATTTACAGCTAGGTTTTGTTAGCTTTCATTTCTCTAAAATTTTCCTCAATTATTTCAATACTAAACACCAACAATTTCTTTTCTTATGTTTGTGTAGGAGTTTTAACAAACAAATTCTACCACAAGGAACAACTTATAACATAAAATACATACAAAAGCTTACTCTTCGGGAAATGCAAATCAAAAGAAGAAAACCTGGAATTTTTGCTCAAATCCGATGAAGATTGTGACATGAATCAACAAATCTAAAAAGTTTATTTTTCCAAAAGCACAAATCCTTTGAATTCACTATCTCCAAAACTTTTCAACCAAAGCACAGAGAAGAAGCTTTTTTCCAAAAACTGTCGTGAAAGTTTTCTTCCCAACAATCCAAAATCAATTATCGTGAATGATATTGCACAACCAAAGCTTTTTTAATTCATTTTTAATTAACTCATAATCATAAATTTTAAGTAACTATCAGCATGCAATCAAGATTGATCAGACAGTTCTAATTAAAAAATTACCCAAGATCACATTTTCTAAATTCGAGTAAAAATTTCAAATATTTATTCATAATCTGTTGAAAACAACCCCTTCAAAATATCTACTTTTCATTTATTTAAGTTTGTACATTAAAATTAATAAATATATTTTAAACAAAATTAACAATCTCATTTGATTAAATATCCTATTTTAATAATTCAAATTAATCAAACCTTTTCAAACAATAATTCCAATTTGATTATTAAATTAATTAAACACATATTTTAATTTACCATTACAAATAACATTACACTAAATCAAATAATTTATAAATAAACCATTTAACTAATAAATGATACCAGAAACATAATGCAAACATGAACAATACAACGAACCTGAAACAATACAATGATGGGTGACAACACAAATAATCATCCTATAAGGGAAGGATGGCCAAAGAAGGACCTGATTTTATCTTTGAAACCACTTGTTTCCATTGGGTCATGACATGCTCAAACCTGAAAAAGTAGGTGGAGTTGATGCCCAGTACTTGCAAACTACATCAAACAACACTGTCAAACATATCTATATAAACTAACAATCACACCGTGAAAGAGAGTCGTAGTGTAGTGGGGTACTCATGAATGAGTAATGCTACATTGTCTCCTTCACCAAGACTAACATATAGTACTACATTATAAACATCGTCAGATACATCATCATATATAGACTAATGCTCCAAAACAACATAAAACCATAACACACACATAATGTTTATCATAATGTCACCACTCAAACATAATCAGATGATAAAAAATGTATCTAATGTATCATCAAAAAAGTATAAAAACCAACATAGTATCAGTGTCGTAACTGAAATAAGGTAGCATAGTATCAAAAACAGCTAAAACAACTATCAACTAAACAAAAGCAAACCAAATCAAAGTGTAGCAACTGGAGGGATACTACATAATCTACACAAAGGATGACAAGAGAGACAATATAGTCCCCACATAATGAGATAACCTACTACAAAGAGAAGCATTAGAAGCACACTTATGGAGTAAACACTAGAATCTGTAATTAGGAAAGCATTGAAAGATAATTCTGTTTGTTAGAAACCATATTAGAGTCACTCAAGGACTCAAGTCAGAATCATGATAAGCAATAGTAGACTTGATGCGAAGGAACACTGTAAAACTCACAAACTAGCATAACTCTATAATCTATAAATTAACAGTTGATTGAGAAATGATCTAGAACTGAATGAAGCATAGAGATCAAAATTGCACCCTCCCAACTGTCAAAACATAGAAGTAATCTCCATAACACCCTTTGGGAAAAAAAAGAAGATAAACCTAGGATAGATATAGAAAAAAGTGCATGGATGGAAATGTAGAGCTCCTCAATACCTTTCCAATGCTGCAAGAATCATGAAAATTGAAGATCATGTCAAAAAGTTATGAGCTTGGGAGCCATAAAACTAGATCTAACTTCAACAAAAAATAAATGCTATCAAACAACAAAAAAAATGAAAATAATCTGCACCACTATAAAATTCATAGTGCTAGCTTTTTGACAATATCTCATTTGCAAAATTTTGTCTCCTGGATTGTAAGTTATGAAAAATGAAAAAAAGGCCTAGTTTGAGGCATATGAAGACTAAATAGGCTAAAAAAAATTCCCCCTAAGGGCTAGCAGGCGGTTGCCCATGTGACCGTGGGGTAAAAAATTAGAAAAAAATCCTACCACCTGGGTGGCGATGGAGTGATGAGCAGCGAGCATGGTCTCACCGCTTGGTGCATAGCCTCTGCTTGCTCGATACAAAAACTACGACCTTACAATTTTGGGTTGTTAGTGTAAATAAATGTCAACTAATAAAATATAACCAAAATTTTTAATATTAAAAACTACGATCAATACATCCAGACAGTGATTAATAGTAGGCGATTTGATTGGCCCTAAATAAATGCAAGGAACCAACGTACTAGTCCATAGAAAAACTATGATGCTAATGTATGTAGAGGAATATTCTACCAATATGCCACTTGGTAAATGAATCTATAGACTACTGATTGCAATCCACATGGTTATACGACCACATACAAATCCATAGGACAGTATGACCTTTTTTTTTCCCTTAGCCCTCGATTAAAAGTTGTAAAAAATTGACGATTTGGTAGTTGATCTTTAGGTTTTTGGGCCTTCTGAATGCAATGGAAGGGTCTATTTTTTCTCAAACTACTTTGAAATATTAGCTACCCTCCAGATCTGGCAAATGAAACCCTCGTTTCAAACCTTTGTAGATTTGATAAAATATGTCAAATTTTGAGAGAACAAAAGTTGATCTTGACTTTCTTAAATGCCCTAGATTCAATGGTGAGGTTCTCAAGACCCCAAATTGCACCCAACAAAACTTTCACACCAAGATTGGTCCCTTATATTTAGGAAGAAGTTTGCAACACTGAAGATTCGATATCATGTTGGAGTTTATGGTGAACTCCTCAACACCACAGGATCACCTGCAAGACAAAATAACTTCCACAAGAGAGATATGGTA
>VDFB02047230.1:478113368-478213178 GCA_007258455.2 Sequoia sempervirens
TTTCAAAAATAGACAACCCACAATTTTCTATAATAACATTGTTAACTTGAATAGTAAATCCTTGTGATGTTGTCAATTGAGATTGAATATCGTTTGCTTGAGTTTTGAGCTATGCATTGTCTTTTATTATCTCTTATAAGATTTTAATAAGAAGTGACAATTGCAAAACAACATTGGAAAAAAAAAAAAAAAAAACAATGCATAATCACTTAAGTAGGTGGAAATGCATGAGAAAAATGATCTTATCTCTGACATGATGATCTAGAGATGGCATGGTGAGAAATGTCAACCCCTAGTAATGCAAAATTTCATGTAAATTTCAAAAGGAACACAACTGGTAGAGAAAGGAAGAAGATTGCCCTAAGATTTAAGAATGCATATTTGACCTTGTTATATTTTTAGACATAATAGACAATACAAAAAAATCTGTTCAAAGAAGTGAAATTGATTGTCAATAAACAATTGTTAATATTTTTTAATTGATTCTATTTTTCACACATTATGATAAAACAAAATAATAGATATTTATTATAATTAAATATATGCAAAATTTCTATATATATATATATATATATAATCACACTCATATTTATTATTAAGATAATTTAAAATAAAAATACTCAATTTCAAAAATCTATACTTTGAACTTCCAATTATTTTTTAACACTAAAACAAAAGTACTCTATCTTAATACAAATTCAAAAATTCCGTAAAACCCTTGATTTCTGCTTGACTGGACTGCGACGAATTGTCTATAATGGTGAAAAAGGTGAAAATGAAAGTTACATAAATAGGGTCGTGACAGCATACTCGACAATCAGTGTCATAGATATTATTTTTAAGATTCCAATTTGCTTAAATATGTATAAAGATAAAGTATCCAATCTATTTTATAATATATGCTACCACTTTGATTTTTATTACAAAATTTTCTTCCAAGGGGAAAGAATTTAATAGCCGTCCAAGATGACATATCAATAGTTGTTATGGTATTGCGTAATAAAAAGTTTTTGTTTTTTTGACTTTTATCTATTATTTGTAAAGTTTAAGACTTAATAACTATTATGTATGTATTTAAAAAATAGACAAATTGTTTATTTTCATAATATGGTGACACGTAAAGCAAGAGGTAATACAGATTTTGATGTACATCATTCATTCTTAATCTTTTTAATATTTTTGAATAACTTACTGAAGAGGTAGGTGATGTGGATAAGTCATTAACTCACTTTAAAAACCTACTAAAATTTTCATAGAATTAAAAACTTGAGAAGTGCAAAGCATACGGGTGTACAGGACTAGTTGTCGCCTTGAGAAAGGTGGGGAGAGGGAGAAGGCAGACTTTAATCATAAATCTTTTAAGAAGATAAACCTTTTAAGATCATCTATAATTAATCGTGCATATAATACTTATACAAATTGAACTAGAAAACCTTCCTTAACTTCTAAGTCAACAATGTCATTGACAGTATTGGACAAAGAAACTATCATTACATTCGATATTAAATGTGATATTAAAAATAGTTTTGGTCTTGCACTTTATTTGACTTTAAATCATAACTAATTTTGTTGAATTCAAAGACCACTACAATATCAAAAAGTAATACAAATTTAAATGTTGATTTATATTTATCGGGTAAACTTGTCTCAATTTTTTTGATAATTTTGAAGTTGTAAATTGCTTGTGGATGTTGTTTCTTTTACTTTACATTGGAAACACATAGATTTTGCATTGAATTAATGGTGAATTAAATTAAATTAGGGTTTAATTTATTTGAATTTAACTAAATTTAAAATAATGTAGTTGAAAGGATATATTATATAAAATTATTATTTTATTCTTGTTAATGGGTAAATAGTGAATAAGTGAAGTGGCTGCAATGATAAATGGTTAGTGTTTGGAAGTAGGGGTGAATTTAAATTTTGATGGATCCTTTAAAGGGAATGTGGGTGTTGTGGGAAAGGCTATGTGTTAAGGGATTCCTTAAGGCACTTTTAAGTTGGAAGTTACTATATTCTCATATAATAGAATAAATAATGATGTAGATGGTAACCTTTATATTGGGCCTTCAACTAACTTATAAGAAAGATCATCATGAAATTGAGGTGGATGGTGATTCGTAGATTATTATAAGTGTAGCGAACAAGTATTTTTGTCCCAAATGGAAGTTAAGAGCACTATTGGAGGTTACTCACATAGTTATCAAGGATAGTAAAGAGTGGCCAAACAATTGCCTCCTTTAGTTATGGTATAATGAATGACTAGTTCTTGATGTAACTCTATTCCTAATTATATTTTGGTCATCGATGCTTTAGAGGATGTACATTCATATGTGATGATTTGATTATGTTTGAGTATGTAGGCTTCAACTTTGGTTAGGAGTGTGTTGTAATAATGGTGTAGGATTGTAGTATAATGTTGGATTTGGTTTGTAATGTGTTATGGACATTAGTATAGTGGACATTATTTGTAGGTGTACCATTTGGTTTTGTTTTAGCTTGCTACTAATGGTGGGTTGAAGTGGTGCAATCGATTTGTATATATTTGGGAAGGTGATGGATCACCACCTATAAATAAATTTTAGCAATAACAACGGGGTGAAGCTCAAGGTGATACAAGTAATATTATGTCTGGGTGGCTTGATGATAATGGGAATGTGAGATCTAGGGGCTCCTTTGGATCATTTTGTGTGCTTGAATTGAAGGAATCTATCTCGGATAAAATGATATAAGAAAGTATCTTGTCCCTATTGGTGAAATCCTTAAAGAAAGTTCAATTATTAAATGAATGTGATGAGGGTTTTAAGGTTGCACTAAGGGTGGATGAAGTGGAATGAAAAAATTACATTGAGAGGTTGGAGGTGGATATAGGTGTCATGGATGTGATAATTAAGGAGATAATGTTAGACATGTAGAAGTTAGAGATATTTTATCAAGATCGTTATCATGTGATTAAACACATGGTGGTCTCCACTATGAGGTATAATGGAGTTAACAAGCACTTATGCCATGGGGAATGATATATTGGTGTGTGCAATGTAGTAGGTGAACTCATTTATAGTTGTGGGGCCAATTGTGTCTTCTATGGAGATAGTAGTAGTTTTTGGTAATAAAATCTATAATAGGGTGCATGATCCCTAAGTGATGACTCCCCCTACATAGGGTATGAAATTCTAGGCTATGGACTATTGACCCCATGTCTTTTAGATGTATTGTAATGGTTATCTTTGCTCTATGTTTATGCTTTATTGTTATCATTTCGGGACTAATAGGTTTTTTTGTTTTTTTTTTTGATAGGTTGGTGTGTACTACTCTATCTTTTATGTTGGGTTGTTTTTAATATATAATGTTGATGTAAGTCTTTTTGTATTCATTCTGGAAAAGGCCTCATATATCATCAAATGTAAACTTGTAGAGGAGGGAATGTGCTACTCTCAAGATGATGAGGTCCTAAGGAGGAAATAACTCTCAACTACCTCAATTGACTTGGCTCAAGTGAACTGGAAATAGAGATGTTTAAAATTGAATTCTAGGTTATGCCTCACAGTGAATATAATTGAAAATTCCAAATAACTTGTAGATATAAAGTGATAAAAATATTTATTTTATAGAGACGTAAAGTATTGAATACTGATAATGTGATACCATTTGGGTGAAGTTTCGACCTTAGACACAAACACACTGCAAGGACATCTACGTATCTACATTGTTATCTATATGGATAAAGTCCAAAAACTACCAAAATGAAGTCCTTTGTTTGTTGAACCTATTCGACGCTTGCACACATAGAGACGAGGAAAAATGTTGGGGTTGTATAGTTGTTTGAATCAACCACTACTTTGGTGGAAAACAAGATTGAAAAACATAAAAAGTAAAATAGACGTGTGATAGAAACAAACATCGTTGTGAAGGAGAACCCCTATCATGATTAAAAAGTACTAGATGAGATCAAATGAATATGAAAATAAACTATATTGTTTGAATAATGAGCAAGAGAGTGTTACCAGTTGCTTTTGCTTCTCTCTTTAGATGATAGACATGACAAGATCATATGCAAGAGGAGTCTTTGTTGTTGCAACTCTTCAAGATGTGAGAATATTTTGATAAGGTTTTGTTAAGAAAGAGAAGTAGAGAGCTCCAAGTCCAAAATGTTCAACCTCCTTGTGAAAATGAGGAAGAGAAGCAGGATTTGTTCTTGGTCCGAGAAGGAATAACCGTTACAGTCATATTTGGTCAATGGGACACACATCACAAATAAGTTGTATGGGTTATTCTCATTTGAATCTCAGATTTTATCAAGATATTTGTGTTCTGTAGATGTCTTTGTACTGCATTGTCATCTGACCAAATTATTTTGAAATTCAAACCACAAGCTACTAATGCTTCATCATTGCCACCCATAAGATTAAAATCATAAAATCTTGATTATGGATTTTATCATAAATGCACCAAGCACAATGTATAAGTGTGAAATAAGCACAAGGTGCAATTTTGTGACACTAAATTTTTCCCCCACTTTAGTGAGATGATCATTCAAACAGATCAACTACACTAAAATAGGTAAAAAGATATAAAACATTAAATATAATAAGTACATTAATTTACCTAAAAAAGGATATTGTAGAGGCTGCAGAGGTCGACATAGATGATTCCCCTAGTGCTTAGAAAAAATCTAGAGTGTTTGATGTCAAAATCTAGGTGCTACAAAATAAAAAATTCATTAATTCCAAAAACAAAAGAAGTTACTTCAGGGAGAACCCTTAAGACGACGTTAATAGGTCTAAAGAAAAAAGTTGATAAAGGTGCGAATATATGCCCCCTCAAGTTTTTTCCCTCAGCTAAGAAGGTAAAAATAGAAAGGTATCCAAATTAGAACCACCACAAAAAATTCAAAATTGGGAAAAATTCAACTATATACTCATAAGGTGGGCCCAAAAGGGTCATTTTCACTATTCATGATGAAGAATTCTGCTTATAGTTCTATAGAGCTTTAGTGAAAATGCCTTACTAATGAGATTTCAAGCCATCGTGCATAGAGGAGCTTCCCATTATTGTGGAGACTGATAAACCCCATACGAGGTAGGCAATTTTTTTCTTGATTTTATATTTATTTTATGCATTTAATTTTAGGAAGATTTAGGGAAATACAAGCATCCTAGGTGTGCGCCAACATCCTAGACCCGCACTGGCATCCAACACCTCATGCATTCATCCAAGGGACATTTTGTGCTAGTGTCCAGGACCTCACACATTCATCCAAGGGATGGTTTTGCGTTGGCATCCCATGGATGCATTGTCGTCCAAGAGGGTGCACTAGCATCCATAGGGTCAAAAATGAGAATTATGTTAAGAATTCAAATTTTGACATGATTAAAGTAGATAGAGATAAAAAAAATGTAGGATTTTGCATGATAGAGTTACATTTTTGTAGAGTTCACCAGAGGTTTGAGAGCACACTGGCAGCCTGGTTCTATCACTCTTACATAGCTGCATAGGAAACGTCACAACCCATGATTGCAGTTTTCTTTCTTGGGTTGGTCTCTGGTGGGTTTATGAAATGTCAGAGATGAGGTTTCATCTAATGATGCTGATGATTTTGATGGAGAGATGGGACACCAACATGATTCCATTTCATCTCCTTACAAGGGATATGACCATCACCTTGATGGACGTCTACTAGGTTATATTTCTCCCCATCTAAGGGGAGATGATATCTTTGGATGATCCATAGACAACCAGTTGTACTGTATCAGTTGGGTTGTCCCTACGGACACCACAGGGCACATATACCTGATGTGACTAGAGTAAGGGCAAGCTATAGTGCCCCTCGTTTGATACATCATGATTGTTGTGCAAAGGCACTCTGAGTCACCACGGATGGATGAGGCTCCCACCTACACGCGGGCCTCATTTTCTATATCAGAGACATAGAGGAGAGGAGTTTCATATTCATTTAGGGTCAGAGCATGTTGGCCCATTTATACCATAACTTGGGGAAATACCTACACTATGAGTACTATAGTTTGACTACATGTATGCTTCTTTAGGCACGTGGGATTTTGAGCATATCACCTATACTCGACCAACCAGAAGTTTCCCCTATGGATTACATGTAATCTACCCTGAGCCCATGCATATTCATTGGTGTGATAGTGGAGATTTGGTGGCTTATTATTTTGGAGACAAATCATGGATTGACTAGGGGTCAGCGATGTTGTATGGCATCCCTATCAAGGGATGAACCAATGACTCACCGATAGGAAACAACTACCACACATGCAATACGACAGATTCCTAGCCGATACTCATGACCATATCATTGTTCCTTACTACTAGAGACATGCTAAGTGTCATTTCAAATAGGTAGAGATGGTTCCTTGTGTCATCCCTACCTACATTAGATCATTCAAGAGCACTATTAGACTTGGGGACTTACATTGTCCTACCATCGGGGATGTCGCACCTAGTGAGGCGTGGAGAAATAACGATGATGATCTGCCTACTATAGAAATCGATGATGTCAGGGTCACAGATAGGTTAGATCGATGGTGAGAGACAATGGGTCCTACTCCCATCTTCCTTGAGGATGCCATTGAAGGAGACCTAGGCACACATGGATTTGACGGAGAGGGAAGTGGGTAGGAGGAGCTGCATGAGGCAGTGAAGGAGAAGCCAAGGAGACGGTGGAGGGTGTCCTCCCTAGTAACAATCCTCATTGTCTTGGTGCTCCCACCAATAGGTTCCCACATTGAGAGTCCACCACAGGTAGCACATATGAGGGTATCTCCTACTATGACAATAGGGACATTGGGGGTCTCAAGGAGTGGGGCCACATGTGTGGATCCTGACCGGTGAGATGGCGACCTAGGTATGAGTTGGATTTTGATTTAGATGTGCTTGAAATCTTATGATTATATTATGATTATCATGATGTGGTATTGATACATGTCCCGATCTTTATGTTTACAATTTTCACATGAGAGTGGTGCGACTTCTTCAACTGAGAACTTGTCAAGATGGTACCAACAATGTATATGCGGGGTCCCATCATGGACACCTACCAGCCACAATAGACGACTAAGAGGCACATCTTGTTGTTGGATCTTGTAGCATAGCTTAGGACGACGTACGAGGAGACTCAAGTAGAGATAGTGCAGAGAGAGTCTGAGCTCAGCACAATGACAGGTCAAAGGGACCAAAGGGTGGAGGAGCTTTGCACCATCCTTACTGAGCGAGACCTAGCCGTGACAAGGGAAGAGAGTGTCAAGCAAGAACATGACACCCTTTAGTGAGAGGTCAAGGAGATCAAGAGGGATGTTGAGGCTATGCAGATTAGTGCCCCTACAAACCTTGATCATCCCAGCCACCTTGCCTAGATCCAGATCCACTAGTACTAGAGGGCTTCGAGACCCACTGGTACTAGAGGGCTTCGGGACCCACGCTCCAAGGGGATAAAGTGAAGACACATGTATTGTATAAACATTTTTGATATATAGAATTGAAAATGTATATCATTTTTTGGGATGTATATAGTCATATACATGTATACGAATATCACATTTTGTTATAGTGATGGAGACCCATATACATTGAGATATTTACACATATATATGTATATGAGATTTTGGTTCGACTATGACTTGTGTTCTGACATATGCTTTTGATTTCATGTATGTTATGGATGCATGTTGATGTATGATTATATTAGATGCTATCATGATTTAATTAAAGACATGTGAAACATATGCTTAATCAAATGTTATGATGATCTAATGCGATTGTCATATCCCCTCGATACCTTGTTAATTATTATGCATGACCCCTAGCCCTAATGTAATTTGGACTAGGGGTGGAATTCTGGATTTCATTATGTGGACATATGTATATGTGTGTGTGTGTGTGTGTGTTAATTGTGAACCTTGACGTTAACATTATTCAATGTGATTGTTGATCTTATTATGTTGTTTTAATTTAATGCATTAAATGTTTGGATTAACACAGACTAATGATTTGGTTGTTGGACTTGTGTGAGTTTTTTCATTGGTTGTAGGTACGAGAGTGCAAAGTGAGGCATATTTTGTGGTTCCATTGGGTGAGAGACAAACAAACAGTAATGTCATTCTAGTGTCAAGACCTTGCTTTTAGTTTTTGTCAACTTGAAGTTCATTCAACCTAGGACCTTAGACATATATTAATTTCCATAGCATATTCGTTTCGGCTATGCAAAGTCATTAGTTCAACCTAATTTTTTTCTGATTAATTTAGGGAATTGCTTAATTTGGTAAATTTATTAAAGGTATATGAATGAATAAGCAAATTAAAAATAAATAAATAAATAAAGTTAAATAAGCAAATAATAAATTATAAAGTTATAAAATGAAATAGTTACAAAATATAAACAATTTAAAGAAAACAAGTAATAATAATTTCCATCCACATAAAAGATAAATAAGGTGGGGCAATTAAAACAAAAGACTATACCAAATAAAGCAAGGAAGTAAATAAAAGAGAAAGGTTTGAAACGATTCATGAGAGGAAGAAGGGCAATGAAGGGAAACCAACGCTAATGGAGGAAGAGCCTTAGAAAACATCAACCAAGGAGATTAAGAAGCTTGGGATGGGTGAGGAAGCAGAGACAAGAGAGGACATTAGAGTCATTAAGAGGCATGGTGACCCCCTACAACCTAAGAAAATGGCAGGAAGTAACTTTGATTGGTGCACCTTGGAAAAACCTCTCCATCTCTTCTTTAATTTGACCTACAATGTCTCATTTTGGGAAAAGAGAAGTTAAGGAAAAAAGAAGAAGAAGGGTGACATGGTTGATTTTAGAGGTTTGGATGTGTTTTGAAGAAGAGATCTGTGCTAGTGGCAGCTAGGTTATTGTTCACTGCTATTTCAAAGACATCTTAAACTCAAGTGTTAGATTCCTTCTTTCTATGTAGTTATTATTTTCTGTTGCAACCTTAATAAAATTCTATTTGGTCTTGGTATATTTATTTTTTTTAAATTATGGGAATGGTCTTGTTGTTTCACTCTTCTCCAGAGTTTTTTTTGAGCATTTACTAGACAATGACATTTCCAAGCCTATGTTATCCTGATAAATTAAAGTTAGGAGTAGGGGTATATCCTAAAGCATATTGTTTCCAGGATGCACATACAACAACAAAAAAATAAATGCATTAAATGATTTTTAAAAATAATGTGTTGTAGAATACTGCTCTAATGTGGGTTTCCATCCTATAAATTCAAGTTTTTCTTTTCCTTTCATTAGCTTGGCAGCTTGTGTAGACTCAATATTTAGTGTTGATTCACCCGCTCTCTCAATGACCGGACCTTTACCAGGCATGATGTTTCTTTAACCCTTCCCCAAGAATCAAAATAAAATGGAAATTATACTCTTACTATTGCAGGAAAACATTCTCTACAAAATGTTTAATGTAGCTCTAGTGCAATAGTTGTATGGGGTGCTTCTTTGAGTCTTTTGGCTACTGGTAGAGGAAAATATTTACTAATCAAATAAGCTATAGTTTTATATATTCCTATATATGGATGCATTCTAACTAATATAGTATTAAAGTGTATCATAGAAATGATATATATAATCCTTGTAGTTAGAGGCTTACTGAGTGTGAATAATTTGTAGATATTTATCTTAGGACAACACAAAACCCCACAGGGAAAGTGTGACAAGTTATTTTCCCTCACCATTACCTTACTCATTTTCTGTGCTACACTAATTATGTGTGAACAAAAAGTAAAACTCATATGATTATGAGAGAAGATTTATATAGTTAACATAGCTTGTTAACCATTAATCCTACCCTCTAAACAAGTGTCTAAACATGCCACATTTTTAAAACATAAAAGGAGTTATAACTAGCAATTGCACCTTGGTGTGCAATGGATATGTCAAAGAGGTGTGGAAGGCTAATTATGAAAGACATTGCCTATTTTTTTGCATACATTTTTGCAATACATGCTCAATCAAATGGTAAACCATTTGTTGGAATGTAATTTCCCTCATTGGTTGCATGAATTAAAACTATAGTTTTGCATGAGCAATCTATATATAGTAATTAGAAATAATTACATGTTCTAGAATTTTTTTGTAAAATCAAAACTCCTCTATAAAAGAGGTATGATGTAATTGATTTGATGAAACAATAAAATACATTTTGTGTGGAGCAACCCGTCTGGCAAATCGTTGTGTTTCTATGTGTTTTTGTTTATCTATTTGATATGTTATGATTCTTGTTTTGATTTGTACCCATTTAAGAATATCACCATTTAGCAATTTTTTTTTGGTGCAACGAAGGTATTAATGGAAAAGTAATAGCTTCAAATCAACTATGACACAACTGAAACAATAGGCTAATGCTATGTTAATAGGGAGAGAGGGAGAGATAGAGAGGAAGAAATAAAGAGATATAGAGGAAGAGGGAGAAGTAGAGAGAAATATCGATTATGAGATAGAGTGATAGAGAGATAGAGATATAAGGAGATATAGAGAGAGGGGGAGAGAAAGAGATGAAGAAACAAATAGAAGACAAACAAATAGAGAGTGATGATATAAATAGATTAATAGGGAGAGGGAGAGATAGAGAGGAAGAAATAAAGAGATATAGAGGAAGAGGGAGAAGTAGAGAGAAATATCGATTATGAGATAGAGTGATAGAGAGATAGAGATATAAGGAGATATAGAGAGAGGGGGAGAGAAAGAGATGAAGAAACAAATAGAAGATAGACAAATAGAGAGAGATGATATAAAGAGATAAATAGGGGGAGAGAGAAGAGGGGGGAGAGAGGGAGAGAGAAGAGGGGAGAGATAAAGTTCAAGGTATAATTATAAATTGAACTACTAATATTTTTTTACTTATTATTGTAATTTTATAAAAGAGACACTAATAGTTAAAATAATTTCAAATTTAAATATAAATTAAAATTTAAAATATAGTAAAATATTGTGTTTATATATTTTTATTAGAATATTATATTATTAAATTATATTTTTAAACTAAATATATAATATGTTTAATATACTTATAGTAAAATATTTATATACTTATTATGCAATTATATTCATTTTATAAATAAAATATACAAATATTTATGTTTATTATTATCTAATATTTAATATAATATAAATTATTAAATATATTTTTAAAAATTATTGTATTATAAAACTATATATTTAATATTTATGTATATCTATTATTTAAATATATATGCTTAATATTTATATACTTATTATTCAATTATGTTTGTTTTATAAATATAATATACAATATATTTATATTTAGTAATATATAATATTTAATAGAATCTAAATTAGTAAAAAATTTCAATTATTGAGGCAGATCCCCACACCCAATAATATATAATATTTAATAGAATATAAATTAGTAAATATATTTTGAAAAACCATTATATTAATATATTTGATATTTATATATATATTAATTAATTATATATTTATTTATAATGATACAATTTATATCATGCCAAAATGCATATTTAATAATATATAATATTTAATAGGATCTAAATTAGTAAATATATTCATCTATAAAATAAATGAAAATAAATAATTATTAAATATATTTTGAAAAAAGGCATGGCGCAGGTCCGCCATAGGATGATTGGTGCGGTTGGAGTAAGCTACCTTTAAAAGATGTTGCCGATGGTGGAAGCAGAGGACTATGAATGGGTAGCTGAATTTGATGCCTTTGCGAAGGCCAATGGCTTAATGTGATGAGGATTGGTGTCTCGGGTTTGGGTGTTTGGTTCTGCGTATGGTGGTTTATGCCTGGCTAAGGGCAGTTTTGTTTAATATATTGTATGGAAAATTATATATAATAACAAATATAATTATATTATATATAATTTAATATGTAATATATATAAAATGTATTATATTTATATTAAATACAATAAATATATAATATTATTTTAAATAAAATGTACATTATATAAATTATTATTTAATTTAAAACTGTTTTTAATTAGCAAGTAAAAATATTTCCCTATTAACAAAAAAATTTCCAGCCGTAAAATCGAAACGTGAAAATATTATTTAATTTCTAGCCGTAAAACTTTGAGTCGTTCAACTGGGAGCGATAAAACCCTTGAAAAACAGTAACAGCGGAAGCGGCAAATAAAAGACGGTGAACATGAAAAAATACTAAAAAAAAACAGAGAAGAAAGACAAAAAAACGGTTACGGTTATTTTGATACAAAATCTCTCTATCAGCTCAGAGGTCCAGGATCTACGTATAACCTATTCCTGTTATTTTGACCTATTTTCTATAACAGACAACAAATATATACTTACAGAAGGGGATCCTAATAACAGGGGCGACGATAGGGACTAAAGCTATAAACCCACATTAAAAACAATACAAACACTGAGATCAGACCTATATCAAGTGGGATCCCAGAAACCAGTAATAGGTATAAAACCATATGACCAATACAGAGAATTAAAAAACACTATAACAGACACAAGATCAGATTCTGAATCATCAATCCAAACAAGAAGATCTCAGCTGGGCTGGAAAACAAACACCATAAAATGCAATACAAGTGAACAGAATAATGGAAATCTATGGCTAATTAAGAATGACAGATATCCGTATTGGGGCTCAAACAATAAACCCAATATAGAAAACTATGCCAAATTCCTGCAGAGATATCAATCTGCAATAGAACTGCAACAGAACTGCAAACCTAAATCTTAAACCCAACACTAGAGAAACTCAAACAAAACACTACAAAATTGCAAAGCAAGTCAGAAAACTTGTTGCATATAAGAAAAGAGAGGCCAGGGGGAAGAGACTTGGGAAGGAGCCTGGTGACTTATATAGAAAAAAGTCATGGACAGAGGGTTAAAATATTTTACTTTTAAGACAAAAATGGTAACTTCATCATCAAAATTCACTCTCCAAGAGCTGATCTCGAACGGCACCTCCATTGTGTCTAGGGCTGTGCTGTGGGTTGTTCCGGTGCTGATCTTGGGTCCCATAGGCTTCTTTGGCCTCGTGGACGTCATTAAAATATTTCATTTCATTTCATTTCATTTCCGGGTCATTGTATAGTGGACAAATCGTGCTGGATTTTCCAACAAACAGCTGGGAAGCAGCAGAAGCTAGACAAGGGAAAAAATAGCCACTCATTATTATTGCACGGAAAACAAATATTAAAAAGAAAAGAGGTTTGGTATTAAACTGCTCACAAGAAACAGGTGCAAAATATAGCCCCCAAAGTAGGTGTTGAACTATTCCTACTGGCCAATCATTCTTTATCTCTTTGATTTAGATTCTAATGGATATGCCAAGAATAAAGATTTTGGTAGTGGGGTTTAATTTATTATGCAGATTATAATTTTTAAGTAAATGCAGTATATTTTGGAAGATATACTAGGGGGGAAAAAATCAGCATTAATTATTGTTTTCTATGTATCTACAATCTATAGATAGGGGGGTATTGATCAAGTTTTCCTAAAGGATTTAAATATAGGTATTCAAGTTTTTATTGACATTTTTATGTATATATTTATATTAAGTGTGTTGAAATCTTTTATTAATAAGAAATTTTATTTTATTTGGTTTAAGGGAATAACTCATCTTTTATATAAAGATTTTAGGTAAATTAATAAATAAATTTAATGTGAGATAATGAGTTAAGATTAATATTGATATTAAAACTAGCACTATAATTGATGGGAAGTTTATAGATCCATTATGGTGTAATATCCTCATGTTATTGTCAGGGTGGTTAGTTTATGGCTAAAATATCTACACACCAAATTTTCCAAGCCAAAATTGGGTACCTTAACATAGAACTTGGTGTGAAGAAGAATGTTGTCTAGCTTAATAGAAAAAATATCTTTAAAATATTTTAATAAATATTTTTTCCATAAAGTTTATTCTTTCATTCTTTAATAAGCATTTATATTATTATATTTGGCTAACATTTTTCAAATATAAAATATATTAGATGGTACAATTATGATGTCAAATAACATAGATTTGTTATCATCTATTTTAATTTATAAAATAAATTATGTATCTAGTGAGTGGATAAAAAATAGATTTTTTAATATTTTGGTAATATATTTTGTGTTTCTATTTTTTCTAAGTCTATAACTATTGACTATCATGGGAAAAAAGTTTTTGTGTATGAAATTTTAGATGTTGATTATTATCCTTTGTGGAATACACTCGTTTTCCTATCTATTATGATTTCAATTGATAATCATGATAATAATAGTTTGACTATTAACCATTTTAATACTTACTCTCTCTTTATATATTTGTTTTTCAATTATATATTTATAATAATTTTAAAATTAAATAATTATATAAATTATATATTAATTAAAAAAATTAAATCATAAAAATATTGATACATAATCTAATTTTTTATTTTTATCATTAAAAATTATTATTTTTTTATTTTTTTATATAATTTTTTATATATATTTATCTTATTTTAATATTTTACTATTTTTTAATATTTTTGAACATGCTAAATTTTAAAATGATAGTCCATTTGTTTCTTGATTTATATTTGTATTTTAAACTTAATATTTTGGCCAAGATAGATAAATAATAGTCATTGAAGATGTTTCTTTTCAAAATCTTTAATAGAGTAAACCTCCATGATGATAACAAAAGTTACAATCTAGATTCCAAGTGTTTAATATTGCTCCTTCTAAAGCAAATAAATGGGGAGATCAATAAGATGCTCAGTCTTGGTATGCCCATCATGAACATTATGGTTGTCTCAACATTATTCCTTACACTTGGATATTTTGCATCTATGGTTATGGGATGGACATGCATGGACTTGTATGACCCAGTTTAAGTGAAGTACCCATTTGACATAGGACCTAACTATGGAGACCCTAGGTTTTAAACCAGAGACAACTGATTTTCACATCTTATAGAGGCTCATATCCAATCCAAGATATAGATTATAACAAGCAAGCCATCTAGATCAAGGATCCTATCATGTCCACATGTGTCAAAATAAGTTAAGATAGGTAAGTTGTAGCTAGGACATGCTATTTAATAATAAAGTGGAATAATTGTGCTATAATTGATAAATAAGCAAATATAAAAACATTTTAACTACTTTACATGTGATTACATTTCAAGGCTTATGATAAGGTGGATTAGATGAGGTTTAAATTTTCTATTGAGTGTTTGACCATTGAAAGTGATGATTTTTAAGTAGAATGATATAATTCAAGTGAACTACTTAACAACTATGCTTTTTGAATTTTCATTTATGGAGAAAAGGTTAATACTTACTTGATTGTTAGGGTGTTCAAGTTGAATAGAAAAAAATTGTAGAATACAAAATTTAGTGGGAAATTTTGTACAATTTTTTTAATTAAATTTACTGAATGTCAAATCTATGCAATAAAATTTTGTGAGCTCTGTAATCTTTTGGCTTGAAACTAAGAGCATGAAGGAAATGGTTGCTTCTTGTTCAACATATCGATCATGGAAGAAACCATAAAAGCCATGTAATGTTACTCCTAAGTTTTTCTTATTATACTTGTAATCTCAAAAATTTATATCTTACAAACTATTTGTAATTAGTCTTGTATTTGGTTCAGGCACTTAAAATATTTGCACAAACTCATAGTTAATCTAGAGTTTAACAAGTTTGTATGATCTGAATTTCGCTTATTGAACAAGTGACCAGTTTAACTTGATACATTATAATACCTTCTACAATCAAATTAGAGATAGTAGCTCATGAGAATCAAAATATTCTATTTTGTGAAGGCAATAATTTTGCATAGTTTCAGACACGATAGAAGAATAAATGGCAATTGATTCAAATATACCCAAGGTGGAATTGTCCACAGAAGAACAAATAAAAAGAAATGAGCATCTAATTAAGTTCCTAGGTACCATTATAAGTTATGAATGAGCTAAATAGAACATGTGAACTTGGGCATTATAGAATTACATGTACATCAATGGAACGAAGAATGTAGAAGAATTTGTCAGTTACATAAAAGTGTCTACTCAAAGTTGCAACCAAGGTTGTAACTTGTTTGAGACTTTCAAATCTTCTACACTACCAAAGTCAATTTTCTTTCCTAGCTTACTATCTTCTTCATCTTCTATAGGCTACAAACTGTGATTATTGTACAAGAAATGTCCTTGTTTTGGGTAGGTGCCCATCCACCAAGACTGGAGAAAAGGAGGGCTCATTTTACTGTGAGTTTCAACATTGGAAGGCTTGTGAGAATTTTTAACATTCATACCTAAAACATTGAGCTGTCTAGTTTCAGAGTTATCATCCACAGGGGAAGGAAAATTTAGGTCCAACAGGTATGGCCTCATAGGCCTCTACTGATGCACAAGGGCCTCCTTGGTGCTCGAAACAACAATAATAGTATCTAAATTTCATGCGCTACTCCAATGACATCTCTTATGACCACCCAAAGCCTTCCTTGAAGCAAAAGTCCTGTGACAAATTGAGCATTCATGGATCCTAGTATTTTTAATAGAAGAAGGAATACCAGGTTGAAGTGTTGTTTCACCACTTTCCTCTCTTGAATCATCAAAGGTATGTTTGGTATGTTCCTTGAAAGAGGGCTTTGGGAAATCATTGGGCAACTGAGAACCTGTTGATCTGCTAATCGACTCCTTATCAGTAATCTCTTCTTCTAGGCTTTCATTCTCCTACATCCCATTTATTCTTGAAAAACAACCCTTGACCTTCATGTGGCTCTCTCCAAAGCATTGTTGACCTTAGGCACCTTGAGGTCACTTGATTGAGATAAGCCAAGTTGCTGCCCGCCACCATGGAATTGTAGCTAGAGATAGTGAAAGAATTGGCAGCCATAAACATCATGTCAAGCTCCTAGGATAAGACTATGTTAGCTTCAATTTTTTGAGGCACAATATCTACTTTTCTGTTGGGTGGAATGTGGAGTGCCTGGGAAATGTTGTAAGCCTACAAAAACCTGGTTCAAGCAATTTTGAGTGTAGTAATTGAAATTAAATGAAGTAAGCATTGAATGAACTAAATAAATACACTCACTGATAAATAGCAACACTCACTGATAAAATTATAAATGTTGAGAAAGAGGAATGTTCGTGAGATTGAAAGCAAACATTAACATACTTCATATACCAAAATTTAAATCCAGCATGCTAAGCAACTCATGTGATGAATCTATGTAGTAAATTATAAGAAAATTGATTGATGTCACTCTAACTAAGAGTAACCAAATTCACTGGGTACTCAACACACTCCCCAAGTCTCAAGCCAAGCCAAGCTATATGAGGCATGTAGACTAGGCTGTGAATCATAGAAAGTTTCTGCTAGACTCACCACAACTTGTGAGTCTTGAGCCTAGGACTCAATTGTGCAGTTTCCATCAAAATTCATTAAAGAAATAAATTGTATGACTTCGAAACCTAAAAAGGAAAAAAACAAACATATTTAAATGAGGTAGAGATCACTTGCAACCATTATCAAAGACAAAAAGGGAACAATACTATCACATATACCATCAAAAATGTAATAAAATAATTTAAGAAATAGTGTGACATTGAACATGTACAGTCTAACTCCAAACAAAGATTACCCTCAAATCATGTACAATTGAATCCAAATTCATTAGGACAAAACTCCAAGCATCTTTGAGAAAGGAAATTATGATGTTCCTAACTGCCAAAATCATTTCCCTCCTTAGTGCCTGGCCTTGTCTGATTCCTTACCAATAATCAATTGGTCTCTCTCTATAAGGAACAACATGATTGTTTTTGAATGAAATAAAACAGAACAAAAAAATGATCTGGCCATATACAGATTCCAAAAAAATGAGCTCAATGAAACCATGGAAAGTGACTTACCTCAAGATTCTTCACAAATCATGAAATGTTTTTTTAAATGTAACAAACCATAACAAATCTCCCTATAGTTGTTTCAATAGATTTACAATAAATGCAATTTTGATGCTACTATTATCCTATCTAATTGAGAGTCAAGTAATTGAATGTTGTATGCATCCTGGTGACTTTTCTAACTATGGGTATAATTGTAATGGTTGTGAACATGAGGTGGTGTAGAAGAGTAACCCTATTCCAATTCTTGTGCTCCTTTTTCTTGTGTCGAGCCCTATAAGGCCTATAGTCTGTCGAGGACTCCCTAACCATATCATTTTCCCACTCCTTAGCATGGTAGTGGTCCTCATGACTACCAATCACTATACCAAGTAGTAAGAAAACAAAAATATCGATCTTGTCTTGACAATACTACATTTTTTCCAAGCAATTTTGAGTGTAGTAATTGAAATGAAATGAAACAAGTAGCATTGAATGAAATAAATAGATCTAGCAACACTCACCAATTGATGGCAAGAGCTCTAGACCATTTTTTCTATTTGGTGAATTTCTTCTATTGTTGAATGTAGGTTTTCATCCTAGTGGTGAGGGTTAAGGATCTACCAACACTGAAGATGATGTGGCAAAGCTAAATTTCCTAATAAGCATGTGAAAATTTAGTCAAGCCTTCTAAGCATATAGATTGGTTTTACGCTATGCCATAAATTAACAGCAATTGCATTGCTTGTGCTTGAGAGAACACAAAATTTTATCCAGCCATGCCATAAATTAACAAAAATTTCACTACTTGTGCTTGAGAGAACACAAAGTCTTATCCAACCATGGAATTTCAAAAATTTTGATAAATAACCAACATATTCAAAAGGTATCTTCTGATGATATAAATTTGTCAAAACTTAATTGCCAGTTGCTTACATTTTCCATTAACTGCCTAGGAAACATGACTGACCTAAATAGCAATAACTTTAGACTGTGTTTTCTATTTGGTGAATTTATTTTATTATCGAATGTAGGTTTCCATCCTGATGGTGAGGGTCAAGAATCTTCCAACACTGGAGATGATGTGGCAAAGTTGCATTTCCTAATCAGTCTCCAGATTAGATTAGTCTACATGCAGTTTGGAAGAATTAATATATTGAGATAGGTTATATAATGGTAGCCAAGGGATGGCATGTATCTCTTAGGTTGAAATTCTCTTGGTGATTTCAAGGAAGTTTCCTAAAGTAAAAGCATAGCCATTTGAGTTTTACATTTCAGAAACGAATACAAATGGAGCCGCACAACCAGCTAGGCCCAACAACTACCTCTAAGGTTTGAACCTTTGCCTCTCTGGAGTAATTGCTCCAACCTACCACTTCGCCAAACCTCAATGGAATCTACTAAATATTCCAAACATCAAATGACGTTGAATTCAATCTATATATCCTAAAACAAAATATTATGTATCACTGAATTAACATAATACACAAGATAAAATGGGCATATTAGTTATCTAAGCAATAGTTTTTGTAAAGATCTTTGTAGCAGCTCCCATATATAGCATTGTTTATTTTCACTATATAAAAGAAGATATTTATATTATGAAGAAATAAACAAAAAATCCAAGAGTGATATGCATCGAGCCTATTGTTATGAATCCTTAAGGTGAATTTACAAGCCTTATAATATAATGATACAATGTAATAACTGCACTAATGGTACTTATCAACCATTGATATCTTCTTTACAAATCACAAAATTAGTAACTTGATTATTGAGGATCCCTACATTTTCATCATTTTCTTTTACATGTCTTATAATTTAATGATCTACAATGTTATGATTGAAGTAATGGCAATATAAACCTTTAATATCTCTTCTTTTTTAATATGATTGAAGCAATGATATAAGATTGAGAATCACTTTTTTTGTTAGCGTCAGTAACACCATTATGACTCCCTCTCATGGCACGCTTGGTGTATGTGTAATCCTTTCAATAAGAAAATACCTTTATTCTCTATGCATGATTTGTTTTCATAGCTTTTGTCAAGCCTTGGTTCATATTTTATGGTCTGAAAAGATCCTATATCACAAGCCAACAACCAAGATGCAAATAAGGCTTTAGAATGCAAAAGTACACTTCCATATGCACAAAAAAGTCTAAAAAATTGAATAACATTAAAGATCATTATACTTCGCCATTAGGCACTCTACTGAGATGCAAAACTTGTAATTTAAGTTTAACATATGGATGGATGGGAAAGGTTGAAGGTCCCTTGAAGAACTGAAGTGGAAGCAGAAGATAAATCTCCTCATACTATGGATTTCAATGGCTTAATTAAACATTCCCATAGGAAAAATGGATGTCCACTTCATTAGTTACTTGTAGCTTATTTGATATTGGGTATCGAAGGGGAAAGCAATGGTAGATTGTGAAACAAACAAGTTGGTTGGTGTCGCCACACGCTTCGGTAGTCATGTATGTGAAACGTGGGAGCACAGGCAGGTCACATGAATTGTTTGACAGAATGCCTCATAAAATAAAATATGAAATCTCGAGACTTCATTATATAAACCTGCTTTGAATATTTACCATTACAATTGTTGGTTGAGTTTTCCATATCTTCTTCTTTTTTGCCAACTTTCCCCTCTTCGACCTGCTTTGACTGCCTTGTATCATTGTATAGTGATATCATGTTATGTATGCTTCATTGCAACTAACTACCAAAGAACAATTTCTAACAAATTTATAGGCTTTTTCCTCGTTTCTCAAGTGCTTTTTCCTCATGTTTCTTAAGCGCTTTTTCCAGATTTTCACTTCCAGATTTTTCAACTTCAAAATCATCCTAGGCCATTACATTACCACATATTGTAGATATTATTATGGTGGAAATGGTGTATATATTTGGAAACCCAATTCTGATTTGATTTTTCATTATTAATCCATTCATAGGGAACATTCATGCAGCAGAAACATATTTTAGAACTAAAAAATCATAAAATATTGCAAACTCGTCATAAACCAATCCATTATTTCATGCATGAGCAACAAAGTCATAATTATAAAGTTAAAATTTTAAAAACTTGAAATGGCATTGTAAATTCTTCTTTTATAGTGGATAGTGGATAGAGGATAGAAAAAATGCAGCAAGCATTTACCTGTACCAACACTCATCCTTGCTTATTGGCCATCTAATAGGCAGCTTGTAACCTTCTGGTGAAGGGATTAAACACTCAATTCTTTCAAAATGTGGTGGATAGCGTCACTCCCTAAATTCCAACCTGTGCATATCATACTTCCTCCACACCAAAAATCTAAAACAATTGCAACATGATCTATCTAAAAATAGAAACCTGTGGGTCTGTGCATGGAGTATGATCTTGATATTTGATGCAAAATTCTTCAAATGTTATTGCCTTCTCTTTAGTAGCTGAGCACCTCACTTGTAAAGGGGCATGTGGAACTTGTTGTTCTAGAAGGTATCTTCATTCAACATATTGTTTATTTTTATCCTCTCTTATGTAGAGGATTAAAACTTGTATTGGCATAGAACACACCATCATAAAGGGCTTTGAATGGGAGAAGTTTACTTGGCTCTTGTAATCATTGATAAAATGTAGATTCTGGTAATGCTCAACATTTTTTTTGTACTTTATATTGATAATATGAAAAAGGAAGGAAGACTAAATAACATTATATTAATGTCTGCAAATTACCAGAGTAGGTTATTGGGAGTAAAAAAATAATATAACTTTTAGCAAACATCTGTATTGTGAATCGTGAGTTGGGTTTTGAACTTTTGAAGGCTTCTCATAAGGAGGACCAAAAACAAAAAATAATAAAGTTTCAAACTACATCGTGCTATATCATTGATGTAAATAGCATAATTGAAAGAATTCAATAACTGCAAGTATGAACAGAGGGATGATTAGATGTGGAGAAACAAAAAATGCTGACAACTGAGGACATTGGGACTTGAAATTCACTCTGTATTTTCCATCTCTCTGTTCCTTCTCTGATATGACCATGATTGCTCTAATCTTTTGTTTTTTTTAGTCTACAAAGTAAATTTTTTTACAAGAAGTTAAATTTGTTGAACTCTTGGACCAAGCCCATCGTAGAACTCCCCTAAACGTGTTCATATCAACCAACCAACTATGGAAAGAACCCTAGATGTTTGTAACATTATATGTTCTAGAAGACACTTGTTTTAGACAAGGTTTGGACTCGTAGGATATGTCTAGCCAGAAAAGGTTTCATTGGTAACAAAGATGCCTATTCACATTCAAATTTTTGTATTTATCATCAATTTAATTTTATCATGTCAATATGATTTGAAGTCCAAGGTTGATGAATCCGAAGAAAACTCTTACAAAGATATACCTCTACAAAGTATATATTATCCAATTTTCTAGTAAATTTCCATATCATACTGTATTGTCACTTCATTTTTATATAATTTGCCTCTAATAGCCTGTACTATATAGTATGGGGTATATAGATAAAAATGTGATATGCTAGATGAAATTATGGCATTGTCATCTCATTTTCACAGGGTTACTGTACTGGTTGATTTCTATATTATGGGGAAGTGTAATTCATTTTTTGCTTTAAATACTCATAAATATTAATGCAATGTGGTAAACTGTGGGATGCGATGGAACATATTTCCATACAAAATGCCACATTTTCATGAAGAAGTTTTAAATTGGGAACACTACATGGAACCTCTTGTTCATTTGTGAACAATCCGAGTGGATTGATTCTGCATTTTAATCCATATTAAATTAGCCTATAGTGTTATTGCAAGTTGATTTCATGCATGAGACAAGAAGCAGGGCTGCACAGTATCATCTATTACAAATCAATTTATGAATTGGAGTCCCTTGAAAATTTGAATTGCAAAATAAAAAGTAATAACCGTTGATTGTACTCTTCAACATTTACACTTAAGCAAGAAATGTCAATTTTGATTTTGATCATCGTGCTTGTATGCGGACTGGACATATGCCTTCGCTATTTAGTATTTTGATTGAGAATGGAAAAGTATGCTTTAACGTGGTTCAAAAGTCTATAATATTTTGTGGCTTTAAGAATATAAGCTTCTATTAGATCAATTTAAGAATTGACTAAGAAACAATTTTTCCCAAATAATGTGTCACAAAAAGAAAAATATTATCAATTCAATTACAAACTCCTAGTATTATTGTATCAATTATATGTCTTGAGACAGGACTGACTGATCAAGATGACAAGACATCAAGGAAAAGGCCTAGGTTTAAACACCTGTAGGCTTAGAGCCCAAATGTTTTAGAAAAGAAGTTTCACTTCCAAAACCATTTTTTACATTGGGTATAATAGCAAATTGAAAAGAGTGTAATGGAAAAACCCCCTCAATAAAATTAAATTAGTATTTAGATATAGCTCCCTTGATGATGGATGAAATTAAAAAATGTGTTTACCGATGATGCCCTCATTGAGATAAGGGGGATTTTAGCATAGCCCCTTCAGGAAAATTAAAAAGAGTGTTTTCCAGTAGCTCTCACTGTGAAATTATGCACAGTATATACCCATCGCTCCCTCTATTAAAGCAAAAAGAGTTTTTGCACAAATTCTCAAAATAGTAACGATTTGAACAATTGTTCTAAGAGAGCATTCTTTGCATATTTGATTCATTTCATATTTGATTCATGTAATGTTAAAATCGGACAGTCCAAAAGACACGGTCGAGTGAAAGTGCCAAGTAAATTTAATAGAAGACTCAACAATGAAGGTTATCCCTCAAGGGGAATTTATCACATAAAAACAATGAAAATAATAATGACCATCTCAGGTAACTCTATAAATAATTTTCAAAGGTTTTAGGTAAAAAGAAATGAACTAACCGACTTGGTACAGTCGACCTTCTGGTTGAAGAATATGAAACACAGGTTTTATACTATACTCAGAAATTCATAACAGAAAAACAAATCATAAATCTGCTGAAAAAACACACTGTTGTTGTTTATTCCACACTGCTTAAATAGCAAATAAAATACTCTTCTTATAGAGTTTATTACAATCAATGAAAGGAAAAAAAAAAAGCTAAAAAAACATTCTAAATATTGCGTACACATGCAGTTATTCAAAGTTTGATAAAAGCAAAAAAAAAAACAAAAGCTAAACACTATGTATCATGCAAATAGAATGACCATGCATTCTTTAAAAATAGATCATGCAACCGTTGAAACAAGACTGATGACATGCACACTCAGCATCAACCAACACTGGTGAAAATATAGTA
Organism: Sequoia sempervirens; assembly: GCA_007258455.2. Classification (NCBI taxonomy): domain Eukaryota; kingdom Viridiplantae; phylum Streptophyta; class Pinopsida; order Cupressales; family Cupressaceae; genus Sequoia; species Sequoia sempervirens. The sequence goes on from VDFB02047230.1 coordinate 478,137,508, forward strand.
ATGTGTCAATCGTACCCAGCTCCTATATTGCTGCTCATTTTGATGAATCTGGAAACCCTAAATAAAGGAAACGTAACTAAGCCCAAATTATTTTCACTTGTTTTTCTGAGAATCCTCTTTTCCAGCGAGGATTTGGATTTCTTCTCCTCGACTCCCCTCCATTCCTCTTCTAAGACACACAAATAAAATAATAAAATATATTAAAATCAACACCTTATACCTGCAAAAAAACACTGTAATATGCCCCCATTTATCTTTCAGAATGTTGAACGTTTTTGCTAAAGTTCGACATAAGAGAAATACCCCTGTTGATGTGAAACTAAGCTTCAATAGAGTCTGAATTTGCTTCAACCATACCCAACAACCTGTAGATATCTGATGTCGTAAACATTGTTGTATACTTTTATACCACTCTGCAATTTCTCTCTTTGTGACGGTTTACAAAGCTCGTATCCTCCATGAATAGATGCTTTGAAAGCAGATTCCATGGACACCATATGTTGTCATTGCTATGCTTGCTCAATAGCACGGGATCATACCTCATGGTGAAAGAGACCTGGACACCTTCCAAAAATAGACGAACAATATCAAGAAGTAGAAATGAATAGATAGAGATAGATATCTGATATTTCATCACAGTTTTATAGACGCGGGCTTGACGAATTAAAACGTGTGAAGCGGTTGAAGCGGTCCTGTTAACAGGGCGTGTGAACTGCAGACTTCAAGTGCAAATTTCCGCAGTAGACAGGCGTGAGTCTTTTCCGGCAAAACTCTAATGCCCTGTCTCAGGCGTGAGACTTTTCCGGTGGCAAGCCCACGATAAGCTCTTTATCGGCTAATTAAATGTGGAATGTAAATACGTAAAGTAAGGTATTTTAATTGGGTTTTGAATGGAGGAAAATGATGTGGAAGATATTAGAAATTATGTTTTCAATGGAATAGAATTTTAAGGTTTGATAAGATGAACACCTCATGATATGTAAATTGACAATGTTCTATATTGATTTAGATTTGCGCCTACAAAATTAACACTCATGAATGGTATAGTGCACAAAATCAAAAATGAACCCATAGAAGTGAATTAGTAGGAATCAACTCTATGTAATAGGTTCATCTTGCCTTGATATTTGAAATACAATAAGGAAGCTAGTAATGTTTACAAACACTTTTAAGGAATTAGTTGATTTGCAACTTGCATATCCTCCTTAGTCTTACCCCTAGGTGGATCAAATCAATTATGATGAACCAAGATTATAGACAATGGGAAAGCATGCAATCTACCTAAGATATTGATACTAGTTAATGATATAATTAGGATGTTCTACAATTTTGTTATGTTGCTCCCATATAAATTCACTTCTAATGATTTCCAAGTGATTTTTATGAATGAATGGATGTCTTTAATTACAACAACATAGAACACAAATTCATATAAACATGCACTAGGTCAACTCACAATAGCTAGTAGGAGAGAATCAATAAGGTCAAATTTTAAAATTTGAATTTAAAAGTTTGAGGCTTAGATTTGTGAGTGAACAATTAATTGGGTCAATTCAACACACAAATTTGATCTAGGATGGGAAATGGAAGACCAAGGGATTGAGATCAATTTCTAGGAATGATTAACAATAGGTTCAAAATATAATAAAGTCATGAGTCAAATTCATGTAAGAATATGCCACTTGTAAATTTATTTTTGATAAGATAAGAAAGGAAGGGCCATAAACCCACTACAAATGAAAAAAAATAGCACAATTGAGAAGCAAAAAAAGAAAGACAACTAGCACCTAGGCCAACACCGAACCAACTAACACTTTAGAAGACTCCTCCCAGTAGACAATCTCTAAGAATGCTTTGGTTGGTTCTATTTTTTGACAGGTTCTTGTTGATCCTCCTTGATACCTTTCTTCTTTTTATGTTTCTTAATCCTTGACTGGCTGTGACCACACCAACCACAACCTTTTTCATGATATCATTTGTAATATTCACCATATTCTCCAAATATTTGTCATTTTGCACTCTAATTTGGAAAAAGATACTCTAAATTTGTTATTATATAAAAGATACTCTAATTTTTAATATTGAATCAAAGCAAAGAATGTTACAAGAATAAAAAAGATCCTCTATTTAAAGTGGACCCAAAACATAAAGAAAGAATGCATTATATGCAATTCTTCACCATTACACTTAAAATAACATTTAATTTTGTGCATTTATAATGGTAAATTATAAGGCATCAGGACCCACATAGTACACAAGTATCTTTTCACAATATTGTTAGGAGATAGGAGGATAAGAATACTAATTAAAATAGTGGGAGGTACCTAACTTAGAAGATAATAATATTTGTTAAGTATTTTCAATTTCATATGTGCGTGGTTCTTTTTGTTTTTAAATATTTTTTTCAGACACTATAATCTATTTAGTTCATATTGCCTAGATATCTTAACAACATTATAAAATCAACTAAATTTATTCGCACACTAAATTTAAATTTAGTTTGTATTAAAATAAGGATTACAAACTAATTTTTATTTATTATATATCAATTGTTTTGGAATAATTATATTGTTATTTGAAAGATACATGTCTTAATTTTTTTGAAATTGTCCTTTTTGCGATGAAGATTTATCCTATCAATGTTGGGTATCTTTGAAAATAATATCTATACTGATATTATAAAAACAATGCCTAAGAGTGCTATTGAATGTCAGACATAAATATCTATAGCCCTATAGACGAAGCACTACACAAAGAGTTTAGCCAAAAATAATAAATGTTCAACATTTGGTTGATAGGACTATAAATATTTGTGTCTATCAACCATTCAATAACACCTTCAGATGTTGTTTCCAATATTAAGTAGACTAAAATCTTCAAATAACAAAATATCTCATTTTATTTGAACCAACAATGTTTATTTTTTAGTATTTATATTGATAATAATTTCAAGATATGAGGACCTGCAAAGTATATAAGTATATTTTAGCAATAGTAGGAGATGAGGTTAAATTATGTGAGGCACTATAGAAAGTTGTAAGATTGGTTATTTGAAGTGAATAAACATGAGTTGAAAAATAAAATAAAATATTGCACCTACAATTTATGATATAGTGTCACTCAAAACTTTATAAATAAAGATGCTAAATAAGTGGAGAAATAGGTAAATTATTATATTCAAAATTCAATTTATAAGAATTGTTTTTCCTTGAATTAATAAATATGATAATGATAAAAAAAATTATTACAATATATAATAGGTCTCTTGAGGCTAATAAAAATATATTTAACATGTCTCTCATTCATGGGCTTTCCAATTCAACTCATACTCTAAAATTAATAACTCTTAAATAATTTAAATGGTCCCTATCTCAACCTAGTAGGTAGAAATTATTTTTTATGGTATGTCTCAAGGTAATCCAAGCCCTTCAAGCATAGGTTCTATCATCTACAATTCCTCTAGTAAGGTGTTAAAAATAGCAACAAAGAAGTTTCATCCAAGAACTAATAATAAGTGGAGGTCAAAGCTTTGATTCTTGGCCTCCAAATGGTCAAAGCCTATAATCTAGATAATATATTACTAAAAGTTGACTCAATATTATTCATTTTGTGTTTAAGAAACCAACACTCTTTAAATTGGAAAATTGAGAATATTGTGAAAGAATATCGAGTCATATTGAATATGTAATACCCCTCGTGTTGGTGATACTTTTAGATACTCTTTTGTGTTGTGTTCGGTACTTGGATTTGTGATGGTGATTATTTCATTGGTTAGACTTGTGTGGATCTACAGTTTAGTTAGTTTGATGCATATGATACAGCTTGATCCAAAGTTCACATGTTACCAGATGTATATTTGTACTTCAGTTGTACTTTTCTATTAATGTATTACTGCCACATGTGTTGGGAAATCTTATGTATTTATTCAATGAGATGTACCAGAAAACTGATGTAACGTATAATCCTTATATGTAATTCTTTCTTGATCTATAATTGTAAACACCATTAATGTTATGTTGTATTTGTGGAAATATGCACATTATATTTCCATGTTTTATTTATTATGAATGCATGTATGGCTTCCATATTGCTTATTCTTGTTATATTACCTTTTCATTTATAAACGTTTAAAATTAAAGTTATGTGAATGAATGGGTTCGATAATGGAACTAGTTATTATATCTATCAACTTTAGTTAAGGATTAGTTTGCGTAATGTCACCTCGTGTACCCCAAAGGACTTAGGAGTTTAATTGATAATCATTAGCTATGTTATATGCATTAGTAAACTTAGTGTTCAATCTTTATGTTTTAAAAAAGTGCTTCAGGCAGGGGTGTCAATTGTTTGCTATGTTAGTAAATGACTTGGATTTCGGAGAGTCAAGAGATTTCATTGGATGACTACCCTCTTCTTAAGGAATATTCTGATGTTTTTCCAAGTGAAATTCTGGGGATGCCACCAAAGTGTGACATCGACTTCAAAATTGATCTTGTGTAGTGCCCTTCGTATTGGCCCTTCTAGGTGTTTAAGTATGGGGTTGTTTGTGAGTTCGTTGTTGGTTGTAATAGTTTGAATGGTTTTGTTTAATTGGCTGATTAATTAAAATCTGGTACTAAATAATTTAAAACAAATTAAGTTCATGATTTAATAGGGAAATAATAAATACTTGCTTATTATTAGAAGTTATAATAAAATAAGAATAAACAAATTATTCAAAATATAATTTTAATGTGAAGACAAAAATTAATAAAGTTATGGATAACTGAAGTGGGTAATGAAGTTCATGGTGGTTACACTCTTAATGGAAAAAAACGTAGGAAGTAGTGGAGCTTTCATTTGGAGAAATTATTATGATTGCATGCAAAAGATCCTTTGTAACCGAAAGTCTTCTACCTTCTTTGAATCCATGATTAACTCATAGTTTGGGGGGGGGGGAGATGCACGAACTCGAAGGCGAAAGATGAAGCTGAAGAAGGGAAGTAGAGGAAGTCGTCTTCTTACTTGAACATGGCTTCTTCATCCATGTCTCCTCGCGTAACTAACCCAAAGTTGCCTAAACTCCCATACACTTCGTCCTTGCATATCCCTCCATCTTCCTTTGTATCACCACCTCCCAGGCAGTCATTTCAACCATAGAAACTCATAAGTTCCCAATTCAAAGAGACTCTCCTTTGATACGCCTAAAGTAGCATCATCATCTTCAACGCCCACTCCAAGCAGAAGAACAAGAATACCACCGACAAGGAACACAAAAAAAAAAAGAAGAGCAGATCTCCTTGATGGGTGATACTACAACGCCTTTTGGTGGCAATCCAAATTATTTAGATCACAGTTTTACCAAGATCACTGATCCTACTATCGTGGTACTCTATGAGATCATTTCCTCAAGGTAAGATGCAAAAAGGATAAGGGTCATGTCCTGTTTCTACGTTTTGCAAGCATGCTTATCAGCGTATTGACAGTTCCTTGGAGGAGAAAACCTGAATATTATTAGGGACGAACCCAAGTTCTACATGGAATGGGAACCAGAAAGTGAAAGTACCAATCTAGAAAGGAGAAATAGGTGATGCGCTACGCCCTCTGGTGTATGTTTTAATATTCTTGGTGTTAAAATAAAGGTATGCTCCTCGATGCACATCCTTTTCAAACAAATTTATATAGAGGCAAGAAATCTGAGCTTGGGTTTTCAATTTATGTTTCCATTCTTGCCTTGATAAATCCGAATATGTGAACATTGTTGTAATTTATCATATTCTTCTGCATCTCCAACAAATAAGCTTCTTTAAGAGCAAGCTATGGGCAGCTGCTTTTAGTGCGTACTCGCCTTCTTTCATCCCTACATTCAGCCTCGAGTGATCTTAGGAATGGTTCATGTCTTTCAGAACATTATCCTTTGTAACAATCTAGGAGATGAATTTAAATGCAACGTTGCAATCTGAACATACTTTAGGTCCTTATCATTTCTAACGCCAACCTGTCAATATGCTGGTTGATAAATGATTCTTTTCCCTTTCTGACATAGCATAATGTAAGAGACTTGTATCTGTAAATCCTCTACCCTTCATGCTTGATGAACATTCTTACCCTATTCCAAAGCCCCATTTGGAACAATGAGGTTGTTGTAAAAGTTGTGGTATTTGGTTACCTCTTCCAATTGTTTTTTCTTGAAAGTTTCTTAAGCCGCTTCAACAAATCGATGTTGTGCTTTTCCTGTGATTATACTTTTCCTTGAGGTAACGTCGCTTTGAGTCGTTTTGTCTAACAGTTCAAGCATTGTCCTGTGGATAACATTTGGGATTTGATAATAATGCAAGTAGATGGCGATATTTCCAAATTCCAATATTCACTTTCTAATATACTTGGCAACCTATCACTGTTACATCATTTAGAGTTGAGGCATTGTACAGAATTAAGTAGTCTCCCTGAAACCATTGGCAATTCGTCATAGCTGCAACTTTTAGACTTGCAAAGGTGTAGTAAATCAGATAGCCTCTCTGATTCAATTCGCAACTTGCCCCATCTTCTGTACTTGAAAATAGAATGCTGTAAAGGTTCAAATAATTGCCTTGATTTCATTGTCAACCTGTCACAGTGGCGCACTTGAACTTAATAGGAAGTTTAAAGGTTTAAATAATCTCTCTGATTTTATTGTCAACCTGTCACGGTGGTGCACTTGAACATGGTAGGGTGTATAGATTTAAATAAACTCCCTGATTCTTTTGACAACCACTCACAGATGCAGCACTTGGACATAGAAGGCTGCAGAGGTTTAAAATATCTTTCAAATTCCTTTGGCAACTTGTCACATCTAAAGGCCGTGAAGATAGAATGTTGTAGAGGTTTAAATAATCTTCCAGATTCCACTGTCAATCTGTCATAGCTAAAGCACTTGAATAAAATAGAAAATTTTAAAGGTTTATGTAATCCTTTTGATTCCATTGGCAATCAACGTAGCCGCAACATTAAGCACAAGCCTTGAATCTGGAGTGTACCCCATCGCCTTCTTCTGCCAAGCCGTTCTCTCCCATACCTTGCTTTGACCCTCTTCGACATGCTAGAATCCTTTTAGCCACTCTGAGATTCGCCCCAACAATTTTAGGAAGATGGTCATGGTTGAAACTTTCTCTTGAAACAGTGTCTTCATGATGTTTACAAGATTTTCTGAGAAGATGTCGAACTTGATATAGGTTATAGTTTAATCTGTTAAGTACATTCATTATAGGCTTGCATCAAGGTCGTTCATGGGTTAAAATGGAAGTTAAATTCCATAGATCATCTTTAAATCAGATTATAGTAGATTTTTTTTAATTTCAAGATTGCTCTTAGTAGAAAAGAATAGTAGGGATTCCATAAGAAAAGTGTATATTGGATTATATAGTTCAGCCAAGATAAGCATGGAAGACATTTGTTCTAAGTTGATCAATCTCTCAATTTTGAGTTAAGAATACCCTTATGTCTTACGAGAGTTATAGGCGTTGTGGCTTGACTGAACCCTTATTATAGAAACACTTATCCTAATGAGGTTTCTTTTGTTATGGCATGAAAATTCAATTTAGTTAATCAAGTTTCTTATAATCAATTAGTTATCATTGAGTAGATCCACTGATTCATCCTTTGCCTATAGTGAATCATTCTCCATAGTGGTGATGAAGGATATAGTACGACTGCAATTGTTGGATAAAGTACTTCACTTGAAATAGTCTGCATTAAAGGTATTGTGAGTTGCTTAAAAAGAAGAAATAAATATCATGTTGTTGTGATCACTTGTTTTTGTTGGTTGACATTGTCGTTGGCTATTGTGGTGAATTTTGCGTTTTGCGATGGTTATGAGATACTGTTTATGGGAGGAATTTCGTTTGAGCCAATTGGCCCTTGGGAAGATTTTTGTTTTGTGAGTTGTTTATGTTGGTATTTGCTTGAGTGATATTTTGTTGTGATGACTTCACTTGTTGATTTGTAAATTGTGGATGGTCTATAATCTTTTGAGATCTTGATATTGTTGCCATGGGGAAACTACTGTGTTAGTGATTAAGTCTTCCAGAGGTTGAAGGGATATTATTTTTACTTGCAAGAGTTGGTATGGGGGTCCAACGACTTAGGAGGATTCACCTTGGGTAACCCATACTGAGTTTGAAGTATTTATTTGAGTTTTATGTTGATTCACCGGATAGTGGGTGATTTTATGAATCTGTTACTAGATGAAGATTGATATTGCACTTGGATTATTTTTATGTGGCTTTGAGCCTTGCACTTGAATGTGGTTTTTGTTACTTTGAATTCCTATCATGAGATGGTGCATGCCTCACTTGATGCAGTTATTTTATTGGATTAGGTTTCTTGTGCAAGTTGGTTTCCTTTTGTGTTTTTGCGATATGTTGTTAGTGTAAAGTGGCTCTTCATGGGGGTCGGCACACAAAGTGGTGCCTAGGTAACTCATGTGGAGTTAGTCTAATAAGTGAAAACTAAATCAATACATTAGGTAGTCTAAAACACTTAACTGTATAAATTATGCCTCGCTCATGGACTCAAGGGCTAGTTCAAACTTGGGGATGAGTTGAGAAGGCCTGGAATGGCAAGATTGTTATCTTGTCTTTATGAAAGATAATCGATTCCGCATTGGATTGCATGTGGGGCCGGGTTTCGTAAGAGGTCACCAGGGTAACCCAAGTTGGGGGCCGGGGCCTAGGAAGATTCGCCAGGGTAACCCATGCAACATTGCGATGACACTCCACCCTTTAACAACCATGCATGCTTTGTTTCCCTCTATGTTATTCTTGAGCCTCTGTAAGCTAATGTCAGCATTTGTATGTTGATGCTTTATTGGTTATTTCTTATGTTGGGCACATCTTGTGATGGTTATATCTTGTCCTAGAGATTGCCTTATGTTATTGTGGTTCTTGTTGTGAAGTCTTGTATCCTTGTTCTGTATGATGGTTATCGTTGGGGTCCTTCTTGTCATCTCTTAGCACGGGGGGTGGTCCTTCGAGTCCATGTGGTTGGGTGGAACGTGCTATGCACCCTATTGGGTCCCCAGCTCCTGGTCGGTGAACTGTATTGTACCTTGTAGTGACTCCTGAGTTGTACCAGAGTTGGATCTAGTATTGTAGCTTTGTACTCCTTCATTTCAAATGTATCATTCCATTTTATTGTATCTTCCCCATTCATGTTGGGAAGCAGCACTGTAATATTGTAATCCTTGATTAATGTATTGTCCATGTTCATGTTATCTTATGGTTACTGGTGTATACTTACCTTTCATGTGATGTAATGATGTTGTTGTGAAAAGTAATGCAATCATGTAAACCCGAGGGATTTGTTATATGTAGTTCATGTTTAGTTTCATTTCATGTGATATATGATTATTATGATGTATGTTAGTACTTTAAAAAAAAATATTGGTGCCATAAATGTTAGATGTATTAGTATCCTTTGGGGTTTCTTGGCAGGGCATTACATCTTGTACCTAGAGCTGAGCCTATATCTCAGGCCCCATACCAAATGACAACACAGGAGTTGCAGGAGCTTCGTTTGCAGTTGGAGGAACTTCTAGAAAAAGGATTCATCTATCCTAGTGTTTCCCCTTAGGGAGCACCAATTATATTTGTGAAAAAGAAGGACGGTTCACTCAGATTATGCATTGATTACAGGCAACTTAACAAAGTGACGATTAAGAATCAGTATCCTTTGTCGAGAATTGATGACTTGTTCGATTAGATTAAAGGAGCTCAAGCTTTCTCCAAGATTGATCTTAAGTCTAGCTATCATCAGTTGCGAATAGCTGAAGTTGATATTCATAAAACTGCATTTTGCACTCGTTACGGTATGAATTCATTGTTATGCCATTCAGGTTGACGAATGCACCATCACTCTTCATGAGCCTAATGAATGGAGTCTTCTGAACCTATTTGGATAGGTTTGTGCTTGTGTTTCTCGATGACATCCTGGTTTACTCTAAATCAAAGGAGGAGCACGAGGAACATTTGAGATAAGTATTACAATGCTTGAGGGACAATCAACTGTTTCCTAATTTGGCTAAGTGTGAGTTCTACAAAATAGAAGTAAAATACTTGAGGCACATTGAGCTCCCTACTCTGCTCACCTGAGAGTTAAGAAGATGCATGTTGATCTTCGTGCACTATACTTTTGGGTTGGAATGAAGAGGGATATTGCAGATTTGGTGGCTAGATGTTTAGAATGTCAAAGGGTCAAGGCAAAACACCAGCATCCCGTTGGCCTCTTACAACCTCATCTCATTCTAGAATGGAAGTGGGACATAATATTAGTTGATTTTATTGTGGGTTTTCCTATGACTTCTCAACGACATGATGCTATTATGGTCACGGTTGACAGATTGACCAAGGTGGCACACTTCTCCCCCGTCTAATCATCTTACACTGCTTCTTCGGTTGCTAGAATTTTTATGGAATATATTGTTCATCTGCATGGTATTCTATGGAGAATCATTTCCGATAGAGATCCAGTGTTCACATCTGCATTGTGGACATCATTGCAACATGCCTTAGGAACCCAACTGAATTTTAGCTCTGCTTACCATCCTGAAACAGATGGTCAGACAAAGAGAGTTAATGAGGTTCTTGAGGACATGCTTCGTATGTACGTGATGGATCAACAGTTGCATTGGGAGGACTATTTGCATCTGGTGGAGTTTTCCTACAACAATGGATATCATAGCTTGATTGGTATGGCTCCCTTTCAGGCACTATATGGTCGTTCCTGCAGGACTCCATTAAGTTGGGACCGTCTTGAGGAAAGAGTTCTCCTAGGTCCCGAAATGCATTAGGACATGGAGCAACAGGTAGTTCGTATCAGAGAGCATCTTGTGGCAACACAGGATAGGCAGAAGAAATACGTTGATGTGCATAGAGTTGACTGTCAATTCTCTGTTGGTGATTGATTTTTTCTGAGAGTGTGACCACGAAAGAGCCCAATCTGTTACAAAAAGGGTTCCAAGCTTGCACCTCATTTTGTGGGACCATTTGAAGTTCTAGAGAGGATTGGCCCCATTGCTTACCGCCTAGCATTGCCGCCCAATCTATTGCGGATTCATGATGTGTTTCATGTTTTTGTTCTTAGGCCATATTATCCGGATGTTTCTCATGTACTTGATTGGAATGCTCTATAGGCCGAGGACAAGAAGCTAACACTCGAGCCCATGGTTGTGTTGTAGCATTGAAGACTCGCTCTCAGGGGTAGGGAAATTGAACAGGTGCGGGTTCAATGGGACTCGAATGATGAGACTTCAATGACATGGGAGGATGCATCCTATATCGGAGAGGCTTACCCTTATTTGTTTAGTGGCTTCCAGGAGTAAGCCATGTTCTAGGGGGGGAGGATGTAATACCCCTTGTGTTGCTGATACTTTTAGATGCTCTTTTGTGTTGTGTTCGATACTTGGATTTGTGATGGTGATTATTTCACCATTTGGACTTGTGTGGATCTACAATTTAATTGGTTTGATGCATATGATGCAGCTTGATCTAGAGTTCACATGTTACCAAATGTATATTTGTACTTCAGTTTTACTTTTGTATTAATGTATTACTCCCATGTGTTGGGAAATCTTATGATGTAATCTTATGTATTTATTCAATGAGATGTACCGAAAAACTAATATAATGTATAATCCTTATATGTAATTCTTTCTTGATCTATAATTGTAAACATTGTTAATGTTATGTTGTATCTATGGAAATATGCACATTATACTTCCACGTTTTATTTATTATGAATGCATGTATGGCTTCCATATTTCTTATTCTTGTTATATTACCTTTCCATTTATAAATGTTTAAAATTAAAGTTATGTGAATGAATGGGTTCAATAATGGAACTGGTTATTATATCTATCAACTTTAGTTAAGGATTAGTTTGCGTAATGTCACCTTGTGTACCCGAAAGGACTTAGGCATTTAATTGGTAATCGTTAGCTATGTTATATGCATTAGTAAACTTAGTGTTCAATCTTTATGTTTTTTTTTTTAAATTGTTGCATTTTTTTTTAAAAGTTGTCCTTTGGGGTTTGCGGGACGGGCCGTTACAAAATAACATTTCATTTTTTCTATACAACATTATTAAGAGAGAGAAATATGATGGTAGAATTTTCATTTAACATTGTTATAATCAACATGTGTTATAGGTGGTTGATGATATTTCAAGGTGGCTAGAGTTGTCAACCTTAATTTATAATGATTTCACTCTTTCTTGATATTAATTTTAATTATGATAACACTTTATGCATTGACATGAAATTTCATGGTATATACTTACATTCATTACCACTTGAGTGGACTCTATTATAGTATAGGGTTGGAATTTTCTAAACTTGTTCTCTCATGGATTTTTCTTATTTGTGTTCAATGTGTCTTGAAGTCCTCTCTATAGCTCCAATCTATTATGAGACAAATGAAATTATACACTGAGGTCATAATTTTGAGAGTAAGGAAAGCCTTATTTTCAAAGAAGATCCAATGTTGGAGGATATTATTGAGGTCTTGGGGAACTATTTTGTTGAATAATTCTCCAAGCACCAAATAAAATATGAATTTTATTTGATATTTTTTTAAAAATTGCTCCTACTAACTACCAATAAAGATCTCTCCAAGACTTTGGGTTGCTATTATATAGGGATTAATTCAAGGTTATTTTGAAAGAGATGGTTGATAAAAGCTTAGATGGACATTTTGTGCATCTTCCTATCATGGGATTTCAATTTGGTGGCATTTCTTATATGTCAACTTGGTGAGGATAAAAAAAAAGAGATTGGAGGAGCTCAGTTGAGAGGTAATTGCTAACCAAAATTTTCTTAATTTAGAAGGTGGTAGTTTGACCTATAATAGGAGTTTTGATGTGCTTGAGCTCCCTAGGCCGAATAAATCCTCTCCTTTGCATGATTAAATATAATGTTACCAAAGATGAGGAGATAAAGTTCTTAACTATATAAATTGTATTGGTTAAATTGGAGGATGGGTCTTATGGCTCAAGCTATGATGGTCTTTTATAGCTCCCTCAAGTCTTAGATTGGTGTTTTTTTTGAGATTTTTTTGTTAGTTTATTTTGTCATATGTAGTTGGTAATCATATGATCAGTCCATAGTTGTGGTTTCCTTGTATATTTTTGGCCCTTATTTACTTTATGGATATTCTAGTGTATTCTATTTTGGTCTTTGCTCTTGTGTCAATTTCTTCTACTAGTCAGTATTTTTCACCACTATGTGGTCAAACTATGTAATCTTTTTTTATGAATATCTATTTATGAAGGAAGGCCCATATGTGTGTGTCGATGTATGTATGTACATATGTGTGTGTGTGTGTATATATCTGTGTGTGTGTATCTATGTGTATGTGTATGTGTATGTGTATGTATGTGTATGTGTAGATATATACATATACATGTACATATATATAAATACATATATTATATACATATGTACATGTATATAAATAAATATACATATCTATACATATACATATATATACATATATATATACACATACATATATACATACATATATAAGCATAAGGATATTTATATATCTATATGTGTGTACATACACACTTACATGTATGTATGTATGTGTATATGTATTAAGATGTCATTAACTATATAGTATTGTGAAGAAAAGTCATCATGTATCTTTATTAAATAGATTAATCAATTGACACAATAAATAAACACATAATTAATCTAGATAATAAAGTTGAGGGTTGAAATATCATAATATCAAATGCTAATTATGGAATTGAATTACAAAAGGGTTAAGATGCTTAACTCTTCGAATGAATAAGACAAATGACTATGATGTAACACTAGAATATCCTTATCCTAGTACCAAAAAAGAATATTCCATACATTTATTTTGCCTTGGAATTAGAATAGTTTGTTGAATTTGTTGTTAGTCAATCACACATTTTTAGATTAGTTCTATGGGTACATATTTCTCATAAGGCCCATAAACTTAATATATAATATTCAAAACATACATTATAATTCAACGTATTCTTTACTTTGCATTAATTGTCAAGGGCTAGTGATATTAAAAATACCTTGATATATCATTGGATTGCAAGGGTTGTCTTCTCCTAGATTGACACCCTTGAATAGACCAAATTTATAATCATAAAAATGAGCAAGGACAACACACCTCAAACATGTAAATGCTCTATAATGATTATGTATATTAGGTTCCTTTTAGCACTCCAAATCAAAATATTCTTATAGTGGATGTCCTTGAATGTGAATTATATTTTAATGAATTCTAGATGATAAATTAATGCATATTGAATACCTTAGATACCACCACATAATAATAAATCAGATAAAACATATACCAACAACCCTTGGTGAGAGTAAAATGGGTAGGAGTTGATTTTTTTTTAATTTGAATCTCATGAGTTATTTCATATAGTGTGGGATCAATTTCATACCATGGGATTGACCTAGGGTAATGTAAACTAATTTCAAGGTTGGAGAATGAATGTATGGGCATTGAGGCATAATAAATTTGTCAAAAGTGTGGGAATATGTGTAGAAAAAGTAGATAAGGTAGAATATGTGGGAACATGTGAATATGGGGACATGTATAGGATAGGGGAATGGACCCAACTTCACACTTCTTTCATTTATTGATATGCAATTAATTATGCTAATCGGGCTTCCATAAAAATGATTCCAAAACTAAATGGGAATTGGTATGGGTATGAAAATTTTGACACCATTATAATTTTCCCCCACTTTGGGGTGTTTTGAATCCTAAAATCATGTATTTAAATTAAATGATCATTCACAATAATGCATATAAAGTCAATATTTTAACATAAGAGAATAGCAAGGTGAATATAAAGTAATAGACCCTATTAGCTCTCATCATGTGTTTTCCTCCTTTGGCATGCATGTTCCATGGAAACCTACAAAATAAACCTATAATTTGTGATGAGTAACTTTTATTAGATAAGTAAACATGATCATAAAGTTACAAAACAAATTTTACTAGACAAACAACACCAATGACCATGAGAAGAAGGAAAAGGTAGGTTGGGAAAATTATACTTGAATGGAAAGTTGCATGGTAGTGCTCCACCTAGTGTAGTGGCCATTGGATGAAATGGCATATCAAGCACTACCATGTCATATGATTAAGATCCATCTAAATATAGTGAATAAATCTTTTTGTAGGCACTTGTAATTTTTGTAATCTAAAAAATGTAATGTTAATAACAAAATATGCCCCCTACAATTAGTTATGCATCCATTGTATGTGAGTAAATGGGGGAAAGAGGAAAATAGTACATTAAATATAAAAGTAAGCTAAGAATACAAGCATGTAAACCATGTAAATTAGTGTCATCAATATATTGTATGACAAATAATGTAAGATAATTAAATCAAAGTGTAATAAGCACTTGGGGTGGAGTTAGGTGTGAAGTAATGAAATTTTCCCCTTAGTATAGTCAAATGAGAGTGATGAAGTAGGCATCAATGGCTAAAAATACTTGTGTATGTACATGAAATTGGGTTAGGAATGTGCCCTCATTGTAGCATCCAAGAGCATCAACACACAATGGTATATGCAAGACAATAAGTCCCTAGTGGTAATGAAGATTGAGAATATTATAGTGAAGGCCATGGTATCCCCAATTTGACTCTTAATACATGATAGGCATGTGAACACACAATAAGATAAGGAAGGAATAATGCATCATGTCCCCATCATGATGATATGGCTCTTAGAACATGATTAGGCATGTGAGATTAATGATATAAGATGACATGGTCATGAAAGTGCATGTCAAAGTGATTTCCCCTACATGTGTAGGATAATTTAATTATATGCAAAAGAATTAATGGGCATAAAGATGATCATAAACAATATATAATTTCTCAAATGTAAAGATAAAATGACACTCAATAGCCATATAAGTGATGTGATATCTATAAATATGATATCATTGAATAATTCCTTTGTTATACTCTCCTTTAGTTATCTTTGATACAATGGTTTTTCTTCTATTTGTGTTTACTCTCTATTCATTAATCATAGATCAAGCTCAAACAATATTCCTCTTGTGTTTAATCATCAATGATGTCATAAAGGTAACATGTAGTAATGAAGTCTCAAGCTTGAGTGGCATGATGGTCTATGTACCATTTACTAGGAAGGATTAAATCATATGGGAGTATAACTAATTGTACAATATGCCTATAATGTGGGGATAAGTTGTGTATGCCAACTTGTACATGCATATAGACAACTTTTCATAAGACTTGTTCTATTATTTTATTTGGCCCCTACTTGTCTATTTACTTGTGGGTAAATACATGGGGTGGATAATATTTGTTGGTTAGATCATCTGTTTAATATTCTTTTTAGCTGTTTATTTTTTAATTGTGTTATGTTAGTAATTAAGATCATGGATGCCAAATTGAAGCTAAATATAATATTTTATCTATTATCAAATTTGATATATTAATCATTGGGGTGGCCTTTAGTGGTACGACTTTGACCCATTTGGTGAAATTGTAATTAGTAATAGTGATGATCAAGGTATGCTCATTAGATTAAGATATATCAACTATTTGCATTGGGTTGAGTCCCCAAGTACAAAAATTCCATGGTGAAGTATAGGAGTGAAGCCCATAGGTAGGTCCATGTTTTAAATTACTATGTTTTTGACATGTTAGACACTTTTTCAGAAAATAATAAGAATATTTTTCCATTGAAATAAGGACAATAAATTAATTTTTATTCAATATGTATCCATTGTTTTGAAATAACCTTATTATTATTTGAAAGATACATGCCTTAATTTTTTTGAAATTATCCTTTTAATGTCTAAAATTTATCATAGCAATGTTCAATATCTTTGAAAGTAATAATTAATATTGATACTATAAAGTAACACCTAAGAGTAATATTGAATTCTTGATAAAAATAAAAATTTATAGCCTTATAGACCAATCAATACACAAATAGCTCCAAAAAATAGTAACTACACAACATTTAGTTTATAGGGCTATAAATATTTATGCCTATTAACCATTCAATAACACCTTTAGGTATTGTGTCTAATATTAATTAGGTTAACATATTCAACTAATAAAATATCACATTTTATTTAAACTAAAAACATTTAGTTATTTTTAGTATTTATATTGGTAATAACTAGGACCCACAAAGTACTCAAGTATCTTTTAGCAATGCTAGAAGATGAGGTTAAGAATACTACTTAATTATGTGAGGCACTATAAAAAGTTGTAAGCATATGATTATTTGTGGCGGATAAACATGAGTTGAAAAATAAAATAAAACATTGCACCTACAAATTATTTTATAGTATCACTCAAAATTTTATAAAAAAAATGTTAAAGAAGTGGAGAAATAGGTAAATTGTTGCATTCAAAAGTCAAATCATAAGAATTATTTTCTCGAATTAATAGATTATTTTTTTGAAATTTCATTTTCCTAAAATTTATAATAAGTCACTTGAGGCTAAGAAAAATATATTTAAGATGTCATTGACCATATGATTGTGAAGAAAAAGCACATTTTTGTAAAGTCTTATTATTTACATATATATATATATATATATATATATTATAATCAAGTGATATAATCAATAAATCCATAACTAATCTAGATAATAAATTGAGCATTGAAACATAATAATATTAAATGATAATATGGAATTGAATTGCAAAAGGGTTAGGGTACTTAACTCTAAGGATGGTGAAGAAGAATAATTTTATAGTAAAGCTAGAATATCCCTATCCCAAGACAAAAAATGAATACTCCTTATATGAATTTTGTTTTGGAGTAAGAATAGTTTTTCAACTCTATTGTAGTTCAATCTCATCATTCTACAATATTTCTATGGGCACAAATTTATCATGTATGACCCAACAATCTAATATTGAATACTAACACTTCTCTCTTTTGATTCACTTGATTATCTACTTTACATTAATTTTCACATATTGATAGTATTTAACAATACCTTTAGATATTATTGGATCACAAGCGAGATATTCTCCTAGATTGATAACCTTGATTAGACCAAATTTATAGTCAAGTAAATGAGCAAGTATAACACACTTTAGTCATGCAATTGCTCTATATTGATGATGCAAATTAGGTTCCTTTTAGTGCTCTGAATCAAAAGATTTATATAATGGATGATCCTTGAATATGAATTATATTTCAATAAATTTTAGATAATAAATGAATGTACATTGAATTCCTTACATAACACCACATAGTAATAAATCACATAAAACATGTACCAAGCCATCCCATGGTGGGAATGAAATGGGAAAGAGCTTACAATTTTAAATGTTGAAACTCATAGGTTAATTTAATGTAGTGTGTGATCAATCTCACACCATGGAATTGACCCAGTGCAATGAAAACTAATTCCAAGCAAGAGAATGAATGCATGGACATAGGGACATAATTGTTTTCAAACATGTGCCTGAATATTTGTTAATTTTTTTGAGAAAACGTAGAATATGTGGGAATGAGTGAAGATGGGGATATGTAAAGGAGAGGGGAATCAGTCCAACTTCACATAATATTATGTCATTTATCAATATGTAATTAATTGTATAAATTCATTCCATCAAAATGAACCCAAAAGTAAATGGGAATTGGTTTGGGTGTGCACATTTTGACATCATTACATTTGACCCCACTTTGAGCTGTGTGTGAATCATATCATCATGTATTTAAAGTAAATTAGCATTCATAAGAATGCATCTAAAGTCAATATTTAAGCATAAGAGAATAGCAAGGTGAATATGAAGTAATAGGTATCATTAGATCTCATCATGTGTTTAATCCTTTGGCATGTGTGCTTGATGGAAACCTACAAATAATAAAAAAATATATGCAATGAGTAGTTTCTATCACATAAGTAAAAATATTCATAATTAGAAATTGAATTTTACTATTAATGACCATGAGAAGGAGAAGGTAGAATTATGAAAAAAGTTTCATGTATGGAAAGTTCTATGATAGTGCCCATCCTAGTGTAGTGGCCATTGGATGAAATGACATATCAATCACTTCCATATCATGTGATTAAGATCCATCTAAATATAGTGATGAATCTTTGTGGAGGTACTTGTAATTTTTTGTAATTTTAACAAAGTAGTGTTAATAAAAAAATATACCCCCTTTGTCAATAGTGGCATAGTGTCATGTTTAAGTTGTGGTGTTGTTGTTCTTTCCATCAAGGTTCAAACCCCACTGGGGTGTTATTGTTGAGTGTTTATATTGGGGATGAGATCCCTTGTTTATGACCTCACTGGTTCATAACTTTGAGTCAAAATAATTTACCCCTATAAATAAATAAAATATATATATACCCCCTTTAATTAGTTATGCATCCATTACATGTGAGAAAATGAAGGAAAGAGAAAAATAGTACATAAAATATAAAAGAAAGCTAAGCATATAAACATTTAAATCATATAAATTGGTGTCATCAACATAACATGTGATAAATAATGTAAGATATATTGAATCATAAGTGTACTAAGCACATGGGATGGATTTAGGTGTGAAGTAATATAATTTTTCCCTTAGTATAGTCAAATGAGAGTGGTGATGTATTCCTCAATGGCTAGAAATGATTGTGTAAGTACATGACATTAGGATAGGTATATGCCCCCATTACATAGCATCTAAGAGCATGAGCACACAATGGTATAGGTAAGGCAATAAATCCTTAGTGGTAATGTAGACTGAGAATATTATGGTTAAGGTTGGGGTGTCCCCAATGTGAATCTTAAAACATGGTAGGCATGTGAACACACAATAAGATAAGGAATAATGTATAATGCCCCCAATGTGATGATATGACTCTTAGAGCATAATTAGGCATGTAAGACTAATGATATAAGATGTGGTCATGAGAGTGCATGTCAAAGTGATTGCCCCCACATGGGTAGGATAATGTAATTGTGTGAAATAATTTAATGGGAATAAACATGATCATAAATGATATATAAATGCCCAAGTGTAAAGGTAAAATGACACTCAATAAATCACATGAAAGATCTACCAAGTTGGTTCATGGTGGGAATGAAATTGGTAGGGTTCACCAAATTTTTGAATTTTAAATTTATGGGTTAGTTTTGCATGGTATAGGATCAATCTCATACTTCAGGATTGACCCAAGATAGGGAGAGACTAATATAAAGGTGGAGAACATTTTTTTGGAAATGGGGGACATAATGAATGCCAAATGTGTGAGATATACATGTGTAGAAATAGATAAGATAAGGTTGCATATGTGACAATGTGCAAATATGGAGATGTGTGAAGGATTAGAGAATGATCCCAACTTTGCGCAAGAATATACTATTTATTGATATACAATTGTATTCAACTATTCTATCAAAATACAATGAAAATTAAATAAAAATTGACAAAAATATACAAGTTTCACCATTACAATTATTTACATATCTCATTTATATAATATAATTAAGTCTTATCAAATACTACATCAATATAACAATCAATTGTTAAATTTAAATTTAAATTTATAAAAAATAAATAAAATAATAATAAACTTCAATTCATACCAAAAATATCTCATTAGATTTGTCTCAAGAGTTAAAACTTCTTATAACTATTAATAAAGTGTTAATTCTATGGATGGACAAAATAGTTTATAAAAGGACCACTTTCTCTTTAAAGTAAATTTTATTGATCCATCTTAAGGATGGACCACTTGAAAGGGACCAAACATTATTTTCCAATATTATTTATTTATCTATTTAATCAATATCATGTATAGGAGAGCCTTTTGAAAGAGCGGGCACTCAAATTGGCTTGTATATCGAAAAGGTAGGTATTTAATGACCATCAAACACAAAGTTTTTAATGTACTTGTTGGGATATGGACCCACCATGAATGGTGGGGACATCTATACTAAAAATCAAAAATAAATATAATTTGATATAATTATGTTGTTTTTTATATTAATATTTGGAAGCATCTTTTTTTATTTATTATTTGAATGGAGAGAAGAAAAAGTTTGTTTTTATTGATTTATATTTTATGAATAACCATTCAAAAGGATATATTTTTTATTAATATAAATAATTTATTTGATATTTATTGTGTTTAAATAATATTTGTAAAAAAAGATTTCTCAAAAAATATCTCTCATTATTATTTTTTTATTAGAAAAATGTGTATATTAATAATAAAAAATAATGTGTAAAAGATACTTTCAAGACAAGAATCTATTAGGGTTGGTGGGTCTGGTTCGATTGGTTAAAGCATCATGTTGGAGGCAAGAGGCCACGAGGTCTAGTCTCCCCATTGTTCCTGTGGTACCAGAGAACATATCGTACAACATCACTGGTCACGTGAAAAAGGTTTACCAGACACTATAGTTTATAAGAGGGCGGCTACCCGATTCCAATTCCTATAGTCTAAAAAAAAGCAAAAATCTATAACATTACTACTTCACTCAAACTTCACTCAAACACTTGACCATCCATTTATTTTAACTACCATCATATGAATAGAATATAAAAATTAATTAGATTCCAAAAAGTTAAAAAAATATAATGAGAACTTGGAGTTCGGAGACATTATGTGTGTACCAAAAAAGTTGGGGGATCTCCTCAAAAGAATAAATCTTCATTTAAGTTCAAGTTTTTAAATTAATATGCTAAGATCTATGGACCAAAAGTGGGCTTTGAAAGTATCATAGTTCAGTGATTGGAATAAGGCATATTTGAGTTTGGCATATGGGAAATGAAAGAACAAAAACACAATGAGTTTGGTTTCAAATACCAACAAAACATTAAATATTTTATTAGGAGACAAAATCAAATCAAAGTGTACAAACAATGGACAAATATTTCAGATGGTCATGAAAGCCTTTGGAATATATTAAGCAATTTAGATAAATATAAGAGAAGTGTCACATGCCCAAAAAGACTTTTGTGGCACCCTTGCAAATGGTATAAGTAATACAAGTTCTTTATTAAAAAAAGAAAAAGCAAAATGGTGTACCATTTGTCTTCTTCTCCCCCTCTTGGTTTATGGAGTTTCTATATATGTGGGGTTAAAATAAAGAAAGATTTTTTTAGTTGTAAAGAGTTTTTAAGAATTTGTATATTGTAAAATCAATTTAAAGTTGAAATAAAATTAATTATATATTGTATTTTTTTCAATTCATAAGAATATTTCATTGATTGTAAAGCAAAATTACATGGGTGTCTTGAGGGCATTATAGAGGTGCATCAAGTGATGTCAGCTTTGCTTTAGTCTATAAAAAAATTTGTCTTGAAATTTTGGAATTCATCAGAACAATAAAAATAGAAAAAACATGAACTTACATAATTTTTGGCCAAACTATCACAAAGGTTAACAGAGAAGGAGTAACTATTCAATTGAAACCATAACGTCCACCAACTTTGACCACAATTTTTTATTTATGAATTAATAGATCAATTAATCAAGACAAAATCAAAATACATATATATTATTTTAAAACAACTTATTTTAAAACAACTTAAGCAATATACCAACTATTTGCATGAGGAACTCTAATTAAATCATATTTGATTAAACTTGAGGAACTCTAAATAAATCATATTTGATGAAAGTTTAGAAGAGAGCAAAACAATCTAATTTAACACGAAAGATTGGATTCTATGATAGACCAGATGAGGTCATCCCACTACCATGATTTATGAGGTTAAATATTCCATGGTTGATGCATAGGAACATCAATGACTACCATAAAATGCTAAAAGAGGCTTTTACTTTTTCCTAATCTTCTCCGTTGTCTCTTGTATTAATATGCATGGACTAACTTTGGCTTCTTTCTTTCCATTTGTTTTTCAATCTTTTCTAAGTTTAGGGATGATTTAGCTCAACAATAATATTTTCGTTTTATTTGATAAATAAAAGGTCATATTTTGGGTTGATTTAGTTCAACAATAAAATGATAAGTCAATTTTTTTTTTATGTATATTGTCAATGATGTCATGAGGTAGATCTTTTATATGTAAGGGTATGTGATTGTGAATAAAGTTGTATGTCAATTTTTATCATTTTTGTAATAATTTTATGTATATTGTTTTAAGTCAGTATTTTAACTTTTGGAAATCTTCATACAGAAGGTTATTTTTTCGTTATAATTTCAACATTGTTGAATGCCACCAAATAAGTTCAAATGTCTTATCATGTGCATATTTACTTACCTTACCTAATTTGTTGACATTAACATGGCATCAATAAAGTATACAAATACAATTTGAGAATTCATAAAGCAATGTTAAAAAAATTGGAATTTGAGAGTTTTAGACACATAATCAAAACTCCAAGATATCGATGGCCTTCCTTTGACCAACCATCTATTTGTAATGATGAAATCTCATACATGTCCTTTTCCCTTATGGTTTGGACCCATACTATAACTAGGTTGTCTTTCATGCATCAACTAGTGTATAAAATTGTGTATTTCTTGTGGGATTTGGCAAATACTATTATATCGTCATGATCCCTGGATCTCTCATTCACCACCTTTTTTATATCTATGAGTGTAGAATTCATCCAAATCAGTTTTGGGCCCATATATTCATTTTTATATATGTGAGTGTAGAATTGATCCAAATCATTTTTGTGACCATACATTTGAACCCCAAAGATTCAAATTCAATATTTTTACCTTTTTTCATTAACCCTTAAGCATGAATAACTTTCAATCCTACACGAGAGTGATGTATTTAAGAAATAACCCATGTTCATTTTCATCTAGAGAATAATCTATTGAGAATTTCTAGAATTCAACTAAAAAGGATAAGGAATTCTTAAATTAGCATTACTCATCATCATAGGAACATATTACACACTTGCTTGTTGTCCTCAATCTTAGCTCATCATCATTAAATTGGTCCACCTATGGGTCTAACTAAGGAGTATGATCCTCATGATTCAACATATTCTTCAATAGTGTTTGTAAACACCACCAACCCCTTATTATGATTTAGGCATCATAAAATTAGGATGAACTATTTTCAATTAGCAAAATTTAATTAGTTTAAATCTATGAATCAAAGTTAAATTTCATGCACAAGTTTGAAAGTCATACTCACAAAGATCACTTTTGCACTCATGATGATCATTTCCACACTCACAAAAGTAATCCAAAGAGCTTCATAAGAAAAAAATAATTCAACAAGAATCATTCAATATGCTCTATTTTTTCTATTATGGTAAATTGACCTCTAAAATCTACATCATGATATTTACATTAGATCTTGAACTAAGTACCCTTGCATTTAATTTATTTAATATTTATATTAATTATATTATCTAATGCCA
Source organism: Sequoia sempervirens (assembly GCA_007258455.2). Classification (NCBI taxonomy): domain Eukaryota; kingdom Viridiplantae; phylum Streptophyta; class Pinopsida; order Cupressales; family Cupressaceae; genus Sequoia; species Sequoia sempervirens. The sequence continues at coordinate 478,161,880 of VDFB02047230.1, forward strand.
ATCCAATCTTGTAACCCCAAGGTTAGTTTTTGTTTATTTATTTTCTCTAAGTAAATTATAGTGAATGAATCTCATTTTTATTACCCAACATTCCTACACAACCTAAGGTTTATCCTTCTTTCTAATCAGGGTTCACAAATGACATTTTTTCTAATTAAATTCTATTTATGTCATATTTGATTAGGGTTTGGATCCACCCTCATCTCTTTTTCATTATTACATCTTGACTACGGTTTGGGTTTTCATTATTTCATATGCATTGATCTCACCCACACATTGTTGGATTGTGTATTTTTGCTACATAATTGATCATGGATACTTAAAGGTCATTAATTTTATTTGATCCGTGTGAGTTTTTTAATTGTTATGATCTATTCTTATCTTTCATGGTCGCCGATCCTTCGGTCCTTGATACCCTTATGTATTTATGTGTTGTGGATGAGATATATTTTATATTGAAGTGTTACTTCATCATTTATTTATGTCCTCTTTTATATAGTTTTTTAGTGCATATCATTCTATTTTAGATTCACTCATCTCTTTTGTCCATGATTTTCATATTAATCATACCATGTAATCTCTACCTATCCTACCATGTAATCTATTTATGTTTCTAATTACTAAAATATCATGACAACTATCATATATGTTGTGGGTAATGTATGATCATCCTCCCCTTGCTTGCTATAGATTTGTGTAAAGTCATTTCTTCTCCACACAAGTCACATCTCTCTTCCTATATACTATTTCTCTTACTCTATATTACATCCCTATCTCAATATTTTATGTATCTTTGTAATATCACACACTTAGTTATTGCACCCATATCTTCCTCTCAATCCTATTTCATGGTGTCAAATAATGGAGACAATTGACTACATGTGCATGATCTCACACTTTACACTTTATTGGTATCACTACTAGACCACATATCACTTGTTCTATGGTTAATACAATCATCACATATGTTAGAAATTTTTTTATAAGATACTTTTAAAGAGAAAAATAATAATTCATCATATATTACATACTTGGATCATCTCCTGCATCCCCTCTTGTATGTGTTAATGGGGCCATGTTTAGAGTGGTCTCCCCTCCATCCATATCAATCACCTCCTCACCTCCTATAACATATGTTGGCTCATCAACTACCTTTCATCACCTCCTCTCTTGGTATCTAGTTCTAGTAGTGGTGATGAACATGTGATCTCTATTGACAATATCTATACACAACTATAACCATTACATTTCTCTTGGTACTACCCTCACTATCTCATCAATCTTGTCATGATAGTGGGTGCCTATGTAGTAAATCATGATTTTTTCATCTTCTTGGGCCTAAGAATCCTAAATATATTTGGCTTGATGTCACATCCTACTAAATCATTGTAGAAGGACCCACTTATAATCACTCTAAATAAGTGGTGGTCCTCACACAAAAACACTATGACCATCTAATCCTCTTCACTTGATATTGATCCTTCAACCATCCTCTAATATCTCTATATGGCCTCCATTTAATGTTGATTGATGTTAACTTGTAAAAAAATATCCTCCATTGAAATAATGTCATCCATGAAATATAATAAAAAAATACTAATAAGTAAGATATCATCATCTACATATTTATAATTAGTAAGTTAAAATCATTTCACGTGCAAAGAGGCATTTAGTAAACCATTATAATTATAATGTAAAACCTATTCACAAAGTCTCATAACATCATCATGTAATGAATAAGAAGGTCTAACAATGTCGTAATCATCCAAATGAAGAGACATTCAATTAAATAATAAAATTTATACCCTTTTGAATGATTAAAAAGGTGAATGATATAAAAATTTAATTAAATAATAAACTATAGAATTTGGATAATTTTAAAGTGATACTTTCAACAATAGTTGAAACTATTGCTTTAGGATTTAAATATAACATGAATAGGTATAAATAGGAAAGGATATAATGTAAAGTAATTCAAATAGATTTCACTCAAAGGTCCAATATAATCCAAGTTAGTGAATTTCAAATGAGGATTGCATATATGTGGATTCCTTTAAAAGTATATGTAGTTTAAAAAAGATACATTTGATTTGGACCGCTAATGAGTAAGATATATAGTCATTTTAAATTGGTAGCTTTCTTTGATAACTTTGAGCTAGTAAAGGACTAGATAAGTGGATTGTGAGTGGTAACTAAATAGGGTTTAAGGTATCTAAGTCACTCTAAGGTTGTGGGTCATTAGGAAATATCCTAGTTTGGTTAAAAGCCATATTAATTTATTATATGTCATGGGATGGGATGATAATGTATCAAAACTCTCATACAAATAAGTCAACATCTATTTTGATAAATACAATGACATCATGCATAAAATAAATAGAAAGATTGATTTAAGATATATAACAAACCTTCATTTATAGTGTGTGGTATAGGGGATAACGATGACTAGCTTAATTGAGGAATTGTTAAGTTGAATAATTTGAATAAATATAAATTCAAGAAGCTCACAACTAAGTATTTAAAAAATTGGCATTTACGTTATGACTATGGTGTTTAGTTATAGTTTTGAAGTTGTTTGTTTGAGCAATTGCAATATAGTGAAGTTTACTACTAATGTTTACACAAGGTATTATTAGAGATTCACATTTAACTCTAAATGTAAAAAATCAACACAAAAATGTTGAGTATGAGAGTAACAATAAAATTCAAATATTGCTTCTAATCAATCCCATTATTTTATATGTATTTGAGTGAGTGATAATGGGGATGTGGATGCCATGGGCATGAGATTTTCCAATCATCTCTCCATTACCTTGAACTTGTAATTCCATATGAATACATCACCAAATAGAACCATTGCCAAGTAATACTTTCTTGAATAAAAAACCATTAACAAGGTGTTTGGTTGAGGTTGACTATCTCACCCAATTTTATACTTTATATTAAGCAAGGATATTGGTCACTGGACATTGTGACCATGTTACATATTACATAGGCATACAAATCATGAACTCAATCATCTCCCATGTGGATTTTTCACTTACATGAAGAATAGATCCAATTAAAAGAAGTGAGAAATCCACCCTATAACTCATCAAAATATTAGACCCATACATATAGACTATGCACACACTTGCTTTTGTTATTTGAACATCAATTTAGATTCTTCATGTAAAAACAACTTAGGAATGTATCAAGTTTTGATAAAATATGTTTCTATATTATTGCACAATAATGTATAGCCTATACACCAAAAAATGGATGAAATGGCTTCATATCATCACAAACCGAATGTAACCTCATAAAGTAAAATACTAAAATATCGAATAAATCAATTTAAAACATATACAAGTAATTTAATAATTAACTAAATTATCAATAAGAAAGCAAGATAAGAGATATGATATTTCCACATTCTCTAGGTCATCAATAATGCTTTCAACTCTAATTGAGTGGAATTTTCTCATGCAAAAAACTCTCATATATTATTGCACAATAATTATACCTATACACCAATAAATGGATAGAATGACTTCATATAATCACAAACCAAACATAACTTTGAAAAGTAAAATACTAAAATATAGAATAAATCAATTTAAGACATATACAAGTGATAAAACATTTAACTAAAATTATCAGCAAGAAAGCAAAATACGAGATATGATATTTCTACATTCTCTATTGATAATCAATAATACTTTTCACTATAATTGAACACGACTTTTCTGATATGAAAAACTCTCACCATCACAACAAAAACATTCTTGATCATGCAAAAAAATTCTTAATACAAAATAAGATTAAGTATAATTCACCACTAGTAATAAGAGATAAAAACGAACCCCTCTTTTTGAGTAACAAGAACTTTTTACCATTTTAAGGAAACAATGTTGCACCACAATTACCCACCCATCTGATTCCTTAGGGCCACAATTTTTAAGGACACAATGTTGGCCCACAATTACCCTCCTATCTGATTCCTTAGGGCCACAATTTTTAAGGGCTATTGGAAAGGACGCATCAATTACACTGTAACATCTAAAACAGTACGTCAGCATTAGATTGGTGAGGGTGATGTACTGGGTGAAGCAGGCTATGATACAATCTTTGTGTCCATGGAAGAGGTAATTGGATTGAAGAGCTTTACAAAAAGAAGATCTGGGAGTTACTCTTTTGCAGTCATGATGTAGTGATGCAAACTTAAAGGACATTTACGTAACTGCTTTTGCAGGCCTGAAGTGACAAGAGGGTACCTAGATGATTGTAAAGCCTGTTTACATTGATTTCTTTATAGAAGGATCACTGTGCCTTGACCCCAACAAAACAAGCTTAAAGCTCTACCTAGATTTGATGTTGTAATAAAGCTCTGCAGTTTAATAAGTGGGAGATTTTCAGAGATCTTATCTTTATGGCTTTATGCTTTTCATGTAATCACTGTGATTATCAGCAGCAAACTTGTTTTGTGGCTCTTGATTATTAAGAAAAATTGAATATTAGTGGTTTTTATTGATAAAATGGAGTTCTTATAAAGTAGAAATGGGTATGTTTTCGTATATTTTATTCATGGATGATATTTGCCTGTTTTTATATTGGATTAAGTAGAATAAAAAGAATAGCTACAATATGAAATAATTGTAAAAGCAGTCATAGTAAGTACATTGCTAAGTCATAAAAGCTACAGTCAAGTCCCACACAAAGAATCAAGCGTTAGTATGGAGAATTAAAATAACACAATAATTTATATTGCTTTGATCAATACAAAAAAAACACATGTGAAAACAGCTAAAATGAGTACATGGTTAAGTCATAAAAGCAACACTCAACCCCATACACACACAAAAAAGAAGAGCAGCATTAAAGGAGAATTACAAGAAAAACTTGTGATAGTTCAATAAAAGAATAGTTACAACACAAAACAAATGTGAAAAGAACTATAATGAGTACATGGCTAAGTCACAAAAGCAACACAAAACAAATGTGAAAAGAACTATAACGAGTACATGACTAAGTCACAAAAGCAACACTCAACCCCATACACACACAAAAAAGAAGAACACCATTAAATGAGGTACCAGAGATAACTACAAGAACATTATGCCATAATCCAATAAAGTGATAGTCACAACACAAAACAAATGTAAAAACAACTAGTAAGTATATGACTAATTCATTAAAAGCTACAATCCAACCTCTCACACACATTGAAAAATATGAAATAAAAAGAATAAAAAGAATATGCACATTTTTCTATATTGGATTAAGCAAAATAAAAAGAATAGCTACAATATGAAATAATTGTAAAAGCAGTCATAGTAAGAATAGTTACAATATGAAATACTTGTAAAAGCAATCATATTAAGTACATTGCTAAGTCATAAAAGCTACAGTCTAGTCCCACACAAATAATCAAACGTCAATGGAAAGTTACAAGAACAACTTGTTAGAATTCAATAAAAGAATAGTTACAATACTAAACACATGTGAATACAACTATAAGGAGTACATGGCTAAGTCACAAAAGCAATATTCAACCCCATACACACATAAAAAGAAGAGCACCATTAAAGGGGAATTACAAGAAAAACTTGTTATAGTTCAATAAAAGAATTGTTACGACACAAAACACATGTGAAAACAACTATAATGAGACTAATTCACAAAAGCAATACTCAACCCCATACACACACAAAAAAGAAGAGCATCATTAAAGGAGGTACCACAGATAATTACAAGAACATGATGCCATAACCTAATAAAATAATAGTCACAACTCAAAACAAATGTGAATACAACTAGAATAAGTATATGACTAAATCACTAAAAGCTACAATCCAACCTTCCACACACACCAAACAAAAATTCCAAAGTAGCATTGAAAGAAGAATTAGAGAGAATAACAAAAAAGAAAAAAACACCCTAAAAAATAAATGTTCAATAATTTTTTTGACAACATAAAATCATAATGTATATATTTCTTTCTTAAATGCTATTTTTTTTTTTGGCAAACGGCTAATAGCCTATATATTATATTAATAATAATCTTAAATGCTATTATTGATAAGTAAATTTGATGATAGTAAAATATATTTTAATTCTAATAGCAAAATATAATTAATTTTTTTAAAATAAATAAATTATCAAAATTTCTAAAAGAAATTATAATTTTAAGTATTTCTAATCTAGAGAAATCCCTAATGAATAAAAATCATTAATTTTTTTTCCTAAATTTAACCCTGAATATTGTAAATGCCCATAAATCTGCAATCCTAAAAACAATAATTGTATTTTTTTTATTTGTGTAAGATCCTAAAGATAAAACCATGAACCTTAAAACATGTCCACTATTAACTTTACTCCAAGTTTGAACCTCCTCATCCATAATATGAACTGCTAGAGAGCCTTTTATCACACACTTGCTATATTGGTCAAAAGTATTAAATGGCCCCATAAATATTCTATGAGAAAATGCAACATTGAAATAAAAGAAAATAGAAGATATTTTTAGAGTCACTTGAATATTATTTATTTATTATAAATTGATTGTTTATTTTATTGTAATCAATTTTATTCAATAGAAGAAAATAATTTAAATTTAAATTCTTATAATTTTAAGTTAATTTAATTTTAAACATTTTTTTTGATAGGTAAGATAGTGTATTATATTGATTTATCAAAAAGATATTACATTTTTAGCTCATGACTGTGGGACAAAGGAAGACCGTCATTGTTTACCAGTCCAAACAATTCTCCCCAAAATGACTACGCAAGGTCGATATTGTCCCCAAAACTAGCTAATAAGCCCGCACCAGTATATACTATTGAGCGTAATAGAACTTAACTAAGGCCGAAGCCATTCTAAACAGACCACCACCCTAGAGAACCGACCACTCCACCCGACAAAACATTAAAGCACACACCCAAACCATTTACCAGACATTGTTATGTGCAAAGACACATAATTCATATTTCCTTGAAGCCGAATTTTGGACCGCCACAACCCGATATTTCTTCTCCAAGAACTCCACCCCGTTGTGGCCAGTTGACGATGTTCTATCAACTCTATGCCACTAATATCCAGTAGAAAGGGGTAAAATTTAACCAATGCATCTGGGTCCGCCAAAAGCTCCAAATCATGCAGATGGGGGATACCATTACCTAGGGAAGCCACAACTGAAGTCTTCTCCAACCCAACCAACAAGTCCTTTCTGAACAACCGTTGTATTATCACATTTTCCTCCGCCTTTTGAACTTTTAAGTCTAGCAGACCTGCCAGGATCCTCGAAGAGATATTGGTGTCCAACCTATAGCCTTCAACGCCCACCATGAAACCCTTCCCAGTAATTGGGGTGAAGAATGATTCGACTCAGTCAAAGTGATGTCACCAGGACAAGAAAGGCCATTTGACAGTTGGAGCTAAGGAGCTGAATTGGTGTGTCCATACCACCATTATCTAATTCCTTCGTCAACACTTGCAGAATGAACCTTGCCATAACAAATATAGGAAAGATTACTAGATTTAATGTGAGCCTAGCGGCGAGAAAATCAAAGAACTATCATAAAACTAACTCATGAAGGCCTTAATTACCCATCCTCCCCACCTGGTTATGAGATTTGTGAATAACGTGCCAACCAGCTTCGTATGCCACAAGGCATAAAGCATGCATTAAACCACTTGACAAGACCCCTCAGGTAGTATCAGCTTAAGTCATGAATAATAATAATAATAATAATATTTTATAGTCCACGAATACCAGGCAATCTGTTTTTGGGTCTACAGACAGCTTACAGTATATATGGGACTCCTCATACTCCCAAATCTGAGGGAGGCACCCAACTCGTGCTCCACAATATGAGGTGTACATACCTTACCCCCTGCAGGATTTGAACTTGTGACCTCTCTTTCAAGAGTACAAGTTCTTCACCATTAGGCCAACTCAGGCTGTACCATATATTAATAATAATATTATTATTTTATAGTCCACGATAAAATAGTCCACGATACCAGGCGATCTGTTTTTATAGTCCACGATAGAATAATATAATAATAATAATATTATTATTTTATAGTCCACGATACCAGGCGATCTGTTTTTGGGTTTACAGATGGCTTGCAGTATATGGGACTCCTCGTACTCCCGATGTGAGGGAGGCACCTAACTCGTGCTCCACAATACGAGGTGTACATACCTTACCCCCTGCAGGATTTGAACTTGTGCTCCAGAATACAAACGCCGACAATCAAGCCACGTTTAAACCACCTCATACTCCCAATAGTCCACATCACCCACCACCATGTCAGCCACTCCACACATGTAATTGTGGAGTGGCGTCCACCCAACAAACCACAATTTTAAACAATTTTTAAATATTAATTCAAAATTAAATTATTAATAATACATAAAATAATATAAATTTTATTTTATATGTTTAAAGTGATATATTTAATATAAGTGTTCTTTATTTAAAAAATAATTATTTAGAAAATTAAGTTTAAGAATAACTTAGTAACAATAAGGTCTAAATTATGTTTAAGAAGTATCAATCTTTTAAGATAGAAAATTAATTTTTTTATATGTACATGTAAATGTGGTGTAGCTAAGTTGTCGTAGATCAAATACCTTACATTTTATGTTTTCTATGAGGAAAAGAATGAAATCCTTTTTCTTGTAGCCTCGTCAACTTTAATCAATACAAAAAATATATTTTTCATATGGTATTTTAGTATAAAAATAAAAATAAAATAATTAACTAGCAAGATTTGAAACTAAAAGAACAAAAAAAAAAAATTCCTTGAGGAGAAGTTTGTGTCCATATTAAGAAAGAAGAGAAAGAATATTATTAAGAAAGGTTTGGAACCAATTCACATTAAAGACATGAAAATGATGAAGAGAGCATCCTCTTTAAAAAAATCATGGTTTTAGAGGCCACATAATAAGTAATGTTAATTAACACTAAATTGACATCAATCCACCACCTATAACTTGTTCATTGAAATACACATTTATCATATTTTCAATTAGAATTCCCTCAAGTTTGATTGACTCAAATTAAACTTTTCTAGTTATAACATTTGTATAAAATTGTTTATGCTCCTCCCTCTTACAAATATGAACCTACAAAAGGTTCTAGACTCATAAAATATTGGTGTAGGTTCATTGGGGGTTGCATCCCCTTCTTCCCTCTCAAAGATATCTACAACCTCTTTCCTTACCTCCCCTTTTCTCCTCAACTTACTGTTAAGTTGCTCTATTTTTTTCTATCTACTAGATGGAGAATGTTGATCTTAAAATTGTGGAAGTCCAAAGTCAACACTCAAACTCAAATCACATCATGGAAACTCTGTGTCTAATAGCTTCCTATTTGTAGTTATTTTCACTTCCTTTACATTATCCCTTCTTGCTTATTTTTTCATAAAATTGAGTCCTAAAAACACCCATTTTGGTAATATACTCTTTCTCATCTTATTTCTCACTTTCTCTTCAACATGATCCCAACAATATTTCTCCATCGATGGTCTTAGAAAGCTTCACATCTTGCTATTTCCATATCCAGTAATGTAGTTGAAACCTATCATCAAGTTCATGTGGAGATTCAAAAACTCTACTCAATTCTCATAAGATTTTTTCCCCCATGAAGTTAAGATATAAAAAAAATTCTTACCTTCCTTTGCATATAACCAACATGTTCGAATTGTGATGCATGAAACTTTAAAGGTCAACAAGGAGTCAGTGGTGTAGGTCAACAATTGAGAATCCTATAGGATTGTCAATTGATGTATCCTGAATCACTCAAACTAGAGATTTTTGTTTTAAATTATGAATAAAACTATAGAGGGCACATTCCCAAGAATTAATCATCACATGTAATTACAATATTTCAAAGATACATATGATTTTCAATATTGAAACTTGCATTGTTTGCATTAACAAGCTACATGAAGAAAATTAGTCACAACCAAAACTTTGCTACAAGCATGATTGAACACACAACCACTGCAAATCAGATCCAAGAGCCTCATATTTATCTACAAGCAATAGAAAATGTCACTCCAAATATTTGAAACTCCATTCCTGGGTGCCAAGGTAAGGTTTCTCAGGTTGTTCTTTCTTTCTTTGTCATAATCTTCAAATTTTCCTTCCTTTTTCTATCCCCAAACTTGGGTGTTGCTAATATCCTCCAAAATAGCCATATTCAATCATTTACTCTCCTTTTCTAGGCATCACATTCTTGCATTACTCCCCTCTTCCATTTGCTAGGAAAGAAATCCAAATTCTTTGCTAAAAATTGTCTTTCACTACCTCTCCCCACAACTCCCACCTCCAAGCATCCAGATTCTTCCCACTTTCCATTTGATAAATTTTTTGAATTCAAATAGGAGTTACAAGATGCCAAAATGGCCTCCTCCAACCTGGGCATGGGATTTTGTGCAACACTTCCATTTTCAATAACATTAATTTCTAGCATCTCCATTCCCAAATGCAAATTAAATTCACACCATAACAAGATGAATTCAATTCTAAGGAGCTAGAGGAGAAATTTTTAAAAAAAAAATTATGCCTACAAGAAAAAACAGCAAAACACAAACAAAAATGCAGAATTAAAGAAAACACAATTTTTAGTGTGCAGGATTGCCCGTGCTCTCAGATGCTTCCGCATCAATTAACTCACAAAATTATCAGTATCAACAAGTAACTAAAAGCATTGGATATCAAGACCAAAAACTTCTTTTGGTTCTTATAAAATCTCTCAAAGGACTTAAATTCTCTAGGAGGCACCCTTAATAGTGAGAGTCTCATAAATAGGGGAAACTTTCACTACTTGTGTAATGTTCAGCCTATGGTTGACTACATTGCAAAAATAGAATAGAATTTATATGAAATGCTTCATGATGGGTGAATTTAAGCTTTAGATTATGTCTCAATTGATGTTGTGGCATATCTTGTTGCTTCATATTTCTCAACCTCTTTATTATGTTAGTTCTATGTTTATAATGCTAGTAATTTTAAACATTATGTTTAATATTTTATTCTTTGAAAATATGGCTACCCATTAAGTTTTTAATGCTCTATGTTGTAAACATTATTTTATTATGATCAATTTAATATATATAAAAAAAAAATTGGTACAATGTAAGTTATAGGGGAAATCACCCAATAGATGAGTGCACTCCAAGAGTCATTATGATTGTGCATAGCAATGACCATTTTTAAACTTTTACATATACTTACAAAGTCAAATACTAGTATCTACTATGTTTGTACCTAAAAAATAGACAAAATGTATCATTTTTCATAAGTCGCATCAAATAAATAACTAAACATATGGTGACACATAAGATGACAAGTCACGTCAAATAAACAACCAAGCATATGGTGACACATGAAATGACAAGTCACATCAAAGAAACAACCAAGCATATGGTGACACATGAAATGACAAGTCACATCAAAGAAACAACCAAGCATATGGTGACACATAAAATGATTGGTAATGCATGCATTGATGCACATATTTTAGTCTTTTTCTAAGGTGTTTTTGGAGAACTCAATTAAGACATGAATTATATGACTACATCATTGATATCCATCAGATCCCAAATAATATATTTATACTCTTAACTCACCTATGAATGCATTCTCAAATTTTCATAGATATTTAACTTAATCTTTAAGAACTTGATGAATATAAAATTAAGATACATGACTACCAGATCCTCTCCCCTAATATCATTAAAATTTAGAATTCAAAAATTTTAAGGGTTCACTTGGATGTGCATTCTTTCATCTAAAATATTTTGGTGTTTATTCAAGGAGCAAAGTAATGTTCTTATTTTCCCTAACTATGGAGCATCAATGGCATCACACATTTATATAATGAGTAGGGTAATATGATAATTAGGAAGGAGTTGGGAGTGACATAATTAAACAGAGAGATATAACCTACAATGGTAGAGGGGGAGAAACATTGATGTCATGATTGTGAAAGAATAATTGAAAGCACAACTATTTAGAACTAACATTTATTTTTAAATATAAAACTATCAAAATTTTAAGTTATATATTAATGTCTATTGTAGACACCTAAATTTGGACACTTAATTTATCCAAATTTATCCCCTTTCATCTAAGCATCCCCTTATTTGCATTAATTAAGTAATATCGCTATTATTTAATTAATATCCTTAGTTCTACCAAATCCCTAAGGTATTTAATTAATAAATAAATACCTTATCTCCTTAATCCTCCTTTTCATCAAATGAATTAAATAAATATGACATTTATTTAATTCCTCACATGTCACATCCCTTTCTTAATCCTAATTATTCTCCTAATCTCATCATTAGGGATGTGCATATGCCTATTCCTTGATTAGGATGTGTCACATCCTCCAACTTTTGCAAGTTGGCCTCTAATCTCTCTTAGCCACCTAACCCTCCTCTAATCCTTCATTAACTAGCCTAATCATTTTTCCAAAGAATTTTTAATTTCTTTTATCCTTCCAAGGAATATTAAAATCCTTTTTCTCTTCCCCATGTGATCTTTGACTTGTCACATCAAGTCACATGTGAATTCTTCCCCTTTTCCCATGCATCTTCTAGAATCTTTGACTTGTCACATCAAGTCACATGTGACAAGTGCTTACCTTTTTAGGCACCTTGTCTTATCCAAGGTACTTTATACCTCTCCCTTTGGAACCTTGTCTTATCCACAAGATTCCCCAATCATGTGAATTTTAACTCCTTTCCTCATTTCAAACTCTCGTTCTGTCATTTCGATCATTCGTTTACTCATTCCGAGTAAACGTTCACCCATTTCAAACTATCGTCTATCGTCTTGAACTCTCGTTCTATCATTTCGATCATTCATTTACTCATTCTGAGTGAACGCTCATCTATTTCACACCCTATTTCATCATTCCAAACTCTCGTTCAATTGTTCTGATCATTCGTTTACTCGTTCTGAGTAAACATTTATCCATTTTGAACTCTTGTTCTGTCGTCCTAATCATTCGTTTACTTGTTCTGAGTAAGCATTCATCCATTCTGAACCTCTATCTCCTCATTCTGAGAGTCCTTCATCTATTCTGAGTCACCATTTACCTGTTCCGATTACTCTATCATCCATTCTGATTACTCATTCATTCATTTCGAGCACTCGTTCACTCATTCTGAGTACTCGTTCGTCTATTTCAAATCTTTCTCCCCTCGTTCTGAGAGTCATTCATCCATTTCAAGCACTCTTCCATCCATTCTGAGCATCCATCTCCTTGTTTCGTGTGCCTGAATAGCTATTTTTTTACTGTTTTCACCCAAGGGCAGACCTGCCCTCCCAAGGGCAGACCTGCCTAGCCAGGGACAGACCTGCCCTCCACAGGCAGACCTGACCTTTTCCAGGGGCGGACTTTCCCATCCAGGGGTGGACCTGCCTAGCCAGGGGTGGACCTGCCCTCTAGGGGCGGACCTGACCTCCTCTAGGGGCGAACCTGACCTCCTCCAGTGGCGGACCTGACCTTTTCCAGGGGCGGATTTGACCTCCTCCAAGGGCGGACCTAACCTCCTCCAGGGGTGGACCCACCCTTCAAACAACATTTTCCACCCTTCGTTCAATCATTTCGAGCACCCATTTGCCAGTCATCAACACTTTTCCATAAGTCATCGTTTCATCACAAAAATCACATAAGTGCTACTTAGAACATCATTAGAGTCCATATCCATCATCAAATCATCCATCCCAATCACCTAGACTTCATTTCGAGAGTTTTGATTTTTATGCTGAAACTTCTAGAGGCCATAACTTTTGACTTAGGTGTCCGTTTGAGCTGAAATTTTACGGGTGGTTGCATTACGAGGTGGCATGTGGATTCACAACCGACCTTGAGTCGGTTGGACCCGATTTGCCACATTTTCAGGGCCTCAAACTTTCATCTTGACCCTCAAAATTGCAATTTAGTGTTTTTTTTTCAGTTTTTGAAAAATCTTTTCGTTAATAACTCAAAATGCATGTCTCAGATTTGGGATGTTAGTTGGCAATTTATCCTATCTTAGTTTTGGGTATTTTTTGGGAAAAAATTGGACTCTCAAAAGTATGTCCGTGAAGTTTTTTAAAATGGCAAAATTTGACAATTTTTGAAAATTGCCAAATCTGGAGAAATCTGATTGTTAGCACCTTACGTCCTTTAAACCCCAGAACTTTGTGTAGAATCAATCCCATCACATCCTCCAATCATTCTAATCTAGGCTTCAATCCAATTCTAATATGAGCTTTAATCTAATCCCAATCTAAGCTTAACCAAAATCCTAATCTAAGCTTTAGTCCATCTGCAGTCAAGATCTTTGGATATTGAAACAAATCTTAAGATCCCTCCCTCCATCTTATTCATTTTTTTCCTATTCATCCTTTCATCCATTCCAAGAGTCATTCTCCCAATTTGAGCATTCCTTCATTCATTCTGATCAATCGTTTACTCGTTTCAATCTTTCATCCATCCATTTTGAACATTCGTTCCCTCTTTTTCGATCATTCGTTTACTTGTTCCGTGTAAACGTTCATCCATTTCAAACCTCCTTATATCATTTTGAACTCTCATTTTTTCCATTTCAATCATCCATTTACTCATTTCGAGTGAACATTCATCCATTTCAAACCTCCTTCTATCATTTTGAACTCTCGTTTAACAATCCCGATCAATCATTTACTTGTTCCAAGTAACCTTTCATCTATTCCAAACCTTCATCTTCTCATTCTGAGAATCATTCATCTATTGTGAGCAGTCGTTTACTCGTTCCAAGTATTCATTCATTCGTTACGGTCAATCATTTACTTGTTTGAGTATTCATTCATCCATTTTTATCATTCGTTCCTCCAATCAAATCATCGTTTTCCCCATCCAAATCCCCTGAACGTCGTCTTGGGTTATTATCCAAATTTACCTAAGTGTCTGATCTAATCGTCATCATCAACATCTGCTTAGGATTGCCATTTTTCCTGAGTCAGTCAATCATTGTCATCGGCCCAATCAATCCATTTTCAATCTCAAAGTGGATTTGGTGCCACAATCATCCATTTATCCTTTAGTCCGATCAATCAGTATCCTACGTCACCTAGGGTAATCTCTAAACGGGTTTAAAGTCCCTTTCATCATCCTATCCAATCCATCAGTCGATCTTATCCAATCCAATCCAATTGCATCCTTATCCAATCACCTTTGACCCAATCAATTTGCTTCCATCTCAAAGCAGATTTGGTGCTGAGGTCATCCTTTGGTAATCAAATTCGATCATCAGAATCAATCCCATCGCATCATCCAATCATCCTAATATGAGCTTTAAATCCAATCCTAATCTGAGCTTAACCTAAATCTCGATTTGAGCTTTAGTCCATTCCCATCGAAAATCTTTGATCCATCCTCTTTATCCTTTCATTATCATGAATCCTTATCCTCCATCAATAGCAGTCAAGGGAAACCCTAATTATGACGACAATGATAACGAAAGTCTTGTCGATCAAGAAGAATATGACATAGATCCCCTTGACACTATCATTGCTAGTAAGCTTTCTCTACCTGCTTTCCAAAATCTAATCACCCCTTCGAGTTATCATGTTATGTCTTCATCCATGCCTAATCATGCTCCTTATGCTACCTTTGACAAGGGATATCCATCATATCCTTCATCTACATCATCCTCTTATCCAACACTCGCATCCTCTTATCCTAGTCTGCCATCACAATACCCCTATCCTAATCCCCCGTCCACATCCTCCTATCTCAATCCTTCATCGCCATATACCCACTACCCTAATCTTACATACCAATCTGCTCACCCTAATCCTACATTCACACCTTCCTATCCTAATCCAACATCCACATCAACTTATCCTAATCTAACATCCACATCTTCTTATCGTAATCTGACATCCACATTTCCCTATCTCAATCCGCCATCTCAATCTTCCCATCCTAATCCACCATCCTAATACCCTTACTACAATCCACCACCCGCATCCTCGTGTCCTAATTCTCCATTCCAATACCCTATCTTAACCCTTCATCTAATCTTAATCTCCCATCTATTCCCATTCCTGCATCCAATCCCATTCCCCCATCTAATCCTCGTCCACTAATCCCTGGTCCTAATCCCCCACTAATCCATAATCCCTCATCCACTCCTACCATGCCATTTCAACCTAGAGTATTCAAGTTTCTCACTCTAGATGTTCTCCAAGGACTTATAGCAAAGAAGACATCTCCCACTCCACACCTTGAAGTTGTGGAATCATGCCATACCAACCCATCATCCACGGTCATTAGTGACGAGACCCTTCCCCACCCAACACCTATCATTGATGATACCACCTCTAGCACCACTCAAATCATTGAAACCATCACATCCTTTGAATCCACTAAGCCCCCATCTCCTACCATCACATCTACCAAATCCATTGAACACCCACCTCCTACTCTAAGAGTCATTGAAGCCATCGACGACACCCAAATCCAATCCACTTCTCCCACTCCTAGTGTCACTAAAATCCATTCCCATGAATGTTTTGAATCCTCCATCCCTCCATCTTCCCCACTTGAAGAGTCCCACCAAGACTCCATTATCTTGCCTCCCACACACGATGAGTCATGCCAAGAGCCTGATCCAAAGCATGCCAAAATATCCCCTTCTCCAAATCAAGATCCTACCATCCCATCTAGTCCACCTCAAGATCACACTCCCCCATCCATTCCATGATCCCCTTGTCATTCAAGATTCCACTGCTCCATCTCCATCTCCATCGCATGATCCCATTACCACAAATCTAGATCCTATCATATTGCCTAATCCCTCTCTTGACTCCTTATCGCTCACTCATCCTAATTCAGATGTTGCTATCCCATCATCTCCCTCTCATGATCCTCCATCGTCACCTAAACCTACTATCCCCACACCACTTGTAATCCCCTTGGTACCCTCACATTCTTCCATGGTGGTCTCCTTGTAAAAGAAAAACACAACATATATACCACCCATCATCCTCCACCTAATAATGGAATCGCATCATGTTTTCAAAATAACACAAATCCTATCATGGATCACATGCTCAAGAGCATGAACTATCAAGGAAAAGGTTTAGGCCTTCATGAGCAAGGTATTTTAGAGCCCATCTAGGTCAAAGAACAAATATGTATGCAAGGTCTTGGACCTATTTCCCAAGACTCACAATCTAAAGATGTTGGTACAACCTATAGACATCCTCAATGAGCCTCTTCCAAAACAAATATAGGCTCTTCCCATCGGTCCACCAGATCATATGCTTCCATCCCTCCTCCTTCATAATATCACCTCAAAACAACCATCCATATTCCTCCTTCATCCGCTCCATCCATTTTTGGTCCTTACATCCCTCCATCCACCATCTCCCATCCTTCATCTACTCCATCCATCTTGGGTTCTTATGTCCCTCCACCCACTCTATCTGCTTTGGGTCCGTATATCCCAAAATCACCTCCTCCATCTCATCCTTTCGTCCATCCAACACCTATCCATGTCATCCATCATAAACATCCCTCTCGCATGTCCCCTAATCAGGATCAACAAAGGCACATACCTACACATTCTCCATCTACACGTAATCCTCATAATTTTACCTCCATCGCTCTACATCATCCATATCATAGCACCCATCCCATTGCTACTAAAAGCACTTTGGATGCTAAAGTAAAAATACATAAATCCAAACATCCACATTAATATAAAGCTCCCCATGTCCCCTCTAAAAGACATGGTGAAGAGAAGAAAAATCTAAATCCAAATCAAATCCGTAGGCCACAAAGGCCCACGAGAGCAAAGATCAAAACCATGTGCATCCCAAAGAAAATAGATGCAATGCCTTCAAATGAAAAATCTGTAACAACATCCAACATTGCTAATCCAAAAGCTAATCATTTTCATCCACCCTCTCCTAAATCTGTTTTGGGTCCCTATGTCCCGAAATTCACTATTCCATCTCCTCCCTTATCCCCACATTCTCCATCCATTAATCCTCTTATCTTTTCACATCCACCACCACATGTGCCAATTTTGGTCCTGAACACATCTCCCCATCACATATGCACCCCATCATTCCATCCATACACTTTCCAACATCCCACCCATTACACCACATATCTCTCCTCTCAAATCCCTCTAATTCATCCTCTTGCATAATCCATTTCTCCTAATAAGGTTGTACCAACATCCAACAGTTGGTTTGAACATGGGCTCTTAATACCTCGTATAGAACTTGATGCTTGAGTCCTTCATCCATATCATTATCGTGTATCTTCTAAATCCCCTTATCCACATCCCTATCCTTATCCATTTTCATCCCCCTACTATCCAAAAATCCAAAAAAAAGTCAAAAATTAAAAAAAATAGTAAAGAGAAATACTCTGTCCAATGGTGAAAACTTGGCAAACAAGTGCCTTGGATAAGTACCATGATGAAAACCTGGAAAACAGGCATCATGCATAAATCCCCATCTGCACTTGGGGGTAGCTTCCTGATATACATTCCCTCCATCCGCTATGCTTCTTGCTATGCACCCGTCTTCCTCCTATATGCCATTTTCATTCATCCCCTCCATCCTACCTATCTTACACATCCTTCTTGGCATATCTCATTTATCCCAATCTTTCCATCCTCCTTGTGATCTTGATAACGATAGGGGAAAACATATAAACATGCTTTGGACACCTCTTAGCATACATTCCCCTCATCTACACACTATCCCAATCCTCATTCACACTCATCTACCTTCCTTATCCACCCATCATGCTACCCTCAATCTCCCTTTCTTATCCATGCATCCTATCGTCATCCATCTCACTCCTTTATTTTCCTATCCTTCTCTATTGCATCCTTCATGCCTCCTCGCACATGACATATCTAGAGTGGGGGCATCTATCTTCCTTTGTGATATAGTCCTCGGAGACATCATTCTTTCCATCAGAGCAATCCCTTCCATTTCCCTATCCTCATCTCCTTATCGTTATATCCATCTCCCCATCCTTATCTTTTATCCCTCCAAACAATCCTTATATCCATCTCCCCATCCTTATCTTCCTATCCTTCCATCATAGAATCCCTTTTCATCTATCCATCTGGTCACCTTTTCCTCATCCAAATCCTTATCTTCCTATCCAATTCATCCACTAATCCTTTTTCACCTCCCCATCCTTATCTTCTTATTTGTTTATCTCTATCCACATCCCATCTCATAATCCCTTGTCATTGGCTACTCCCCATGCAATCCAATGTCATCTACCTTATCACCATCACTTCTGCTTCTTTTGCAAATATTTTCAATCTCCTATCCTTTCTCATCATTCATCTTTTCGTCCTATCATCCTCCCAATTCATTTTGATGATTTGGATAACTATCCCATCCCTGAGCTTAGTGTAGTCATCATCATCCTATCCAATCCACCAAGTCTATCTTGTCTCATCCTATCAGTTTGTAGTCTTTTGTCGAACTATGTTGCCCCTGCACTTTCATGTAGGCGAGGTCGATCATTTGATCCACCCTCGGGGCTCCTTTATCGTCTATCATCAGTCTTTCTGCTCTATCCGTCCGTTCCTCCTTTATCGTCTATCATCGACCTTTCTACTTTTTTCCATCCGGTCTTTTTCATCCATCATCGATCTTCATCTTCCTCTTTCCGCTTTTATCCATGGTCTATTGTTAACCTTTTATCGAACTGCGAGGGCTCTGTGCTTTCACGTAGGCAAGGCTAAATTTTGATCAACCCCTGAGCCCTTAGGTCTTTAGGGTGTGTCAGTCTCATGTCTGATCTCTCTTGTGTCATGTCATCAAGCTATGCTCTTATCTAGCTGGTTCTTAACAAACGAGATTGAGTTGTATCAACATATCCAATTGGTTTTGAATATCCTGAGTCATATCAATCTTTTAGTTTAGTATCCATCATCGGTCTCAACAGGATGCATCCTTCCTAGCAGACCTCATCAATTCCATCCATCCCCTTGATCCTATGGCAAAGGACGTTTGAAATTGATTGTGATCTTTTGATACTTTTGGATTTTGTTTATCACTTGAGCTCCCTATCATCAGTTGTCATGGTTTCCTTGATCCATCATATCATGGTGTGCTTTGACTAGTCAACATAGGGGTGTATTTTTATTTATTTATTAATTTTTATCAAAATACTTCTGTTTGTTCCTTAAATTTTGGAGGTCAAACTTTTAAGCTGAATTGCAAAACTGAATTCATGGGACCACCAGCTTTAAAATATTCCTAAAAACTCTCAGCAGCACCCGCTGAAATTTTTTAGGAAGGCCCCTTCCATGAGACCCTACCCTTAGAAAACATCAACCAAAGAGATTAAGAAGCTTGGCATGGGTGATGAAGCAGAGACAAGAGAGGACATCAGAGCCACTAAGAGGCATGGGGACCCTTTACAACTTGAGAAAATAGCAGGAAGTAACTTTGATTGGCGCACCTTGGAAAACCCTGTCCATCTTTTCTTTAATTCGAGCTGCAATGTCTCATTTTGGGAAAAGAGAAGTTGAGGCAAAGAGAAGAAGGGTGGTGTGGTTGATTTCAGAGGTTTGGATGTGTTTTGAAGAAGATATCTGTGCTGCTGGCGGCTAGGGCATTGTTCACTGCTATTTCAAAGACATCTTAAACTCAGGTGTTAGATTCCTTCTTTTTATGTAATTATTTTCTGTTGTAACCTTAATAAAATTCTATTTGGTTTTGGTATCTTTATTTTTTTTAAATTAAGGGGATGGTCTTGTTGTTTCACTCTTCTCAGAGTTTTTTTTGAGCATTTAGTGGACAATGACATTTCCAAGCCTACGCTATCCTCATAAATTAAAGTTAGGAGTAGGGGCATATCCTAAAGCATATCGTTGCCAAGCTGCACATACAACAACGAAACATAAATGCATTATGATACGTGAAAATAATGTATTGTAGAGTACTGCTCTAAAGTGGGTTTCCATCCTATAGACTCAATATTTAGTGTTGATTCATCTGCTCTCTCAGTGATCGAACCTTTACCAGGCATGATGTTTATTTAACCATTCCCCAAGAATCAAAATAAAATGGAAATTATACTCTTACTATTGCAGGAAAATATTCTATACAGAATGTTGAATGTAGCTCTAGTGCAATAGTTTTATGGGATGCTTCTTTGAGTCTTTTGGCTGCTGGTAGAGGAAAATATGGACTAATCAAATAAGCTATAGTTTTATATATTCCTATATAGATGCATTCTAACTAATATAGTATTCAAGTGTATCAGGGAAATGATATATATTATATATATAATCCTTGTAGCTACAAGTAAGTACCACTTGTTGTCCATATTTCAAATATCAAGGCAAGATGAACCTATGAAATGAGACTACTGGTAAAGTTCTGTGGCTGTTATGGGCTCAGAAATGGAAGGCTGGAAGTACCACTTGTTGTCCATAGGAATGGGATCCATAAGGCCATCAGATGAACTCAAATCCAGGCCATTCAGTACCCCTGCCCATTGCATTGCCATATTCAGATACTGCAGTTTGAGGGTTAATTCCTCGGCATGTGCCTTGAGAACAATATTCTCCTGTTGCACCTGCATGTAATCCTGAGAAACAAGATTGAATTTGTTGAGGATCTTATTGTTTTCTACCCGGAGATAAGCTGCCTCTTGTCTCAGTTCATCCAAATGCTGCTGCTTTCTCAATCTGGACCTCCTTGCAGATTCTCTATTGGAGATCATTCTTTTATGCTTCCTCTCATCAATGATTTGATGTGGGTCTTCCTCAGAGCCCGAGTTCAGATGTTGGATCGCTGGCCCACCAGAAGAAAGTGTGGAATTTGTGCAAGTACTCATGCCCATCATTGAATTGGGCGCAATTACATTTGATGGAGGAGCCATTGTGATGCAGAGGTTACCTTGCTGCAAAAGAACAAAGAGATCAATTAACAGTAAAATTTAAATCCAATAAACCAAAAACCACAAACCCACTAAGTTTAGAAAGAAATAGATGGTAGAAATTTCATATACCTAATCAAGCCTTATCAGTTACCAAGGACTATTATGTAGATACAAAATCTCTCTATCAGCTCAGAGATCCAGGATCTATGTATAACCTATCCCTTATTCACCCTATTATCTGAGAGGGCCAAGATCTCTACATAATCTATCACTTCTTAACCTATTCCTGTTATTTTGACCTATTTTCTATAACAGACAACAAATATATACTTACAGAAGGGGATCCTAATAACAGGGGCGACGATAGGGACTAAAGCTATAAACCCACATAAAAAACAATACAAACACTGAGATCAGACCTATATCAAGCGGGATCCCAGAAACCAGTAATAGGTATAAAACCATATGACCAATACAGAGAACTAAAAAAACTATAACAGACACAAGATCAGATTCTGAATCATCAATCCAAACAAGATCTCAGCTGGGCTGGAAAAAAACACCATAAAATCCAATACAAGTGAACAGAATAATGGAAATCTATGGCTAATTAAGAATGACAGATAACAGTATTGGGGCTGAAACAATTAACCCAATATAGAAAACTATGCCAAATTCCTGCAGAGATATCAATCTGCAACAGAGCTGCGCACCTAAATCTTAAACTCAACTCTAGAGAAACTCAAACAAAACACTACAAAATTGCAAAGCAAGTCAAAAAACTTGTTGCATATAAGAAAAGAGAGGCCAGGGGGAAGGGATTTGGGAAGGAGGCTGGGGACTTATATAGAAAAAAGTCACTAGGTCAACTTACAATAGCTAGTAGGAGAGAATCAATAAGGTCAAATTTTAAAAATTGAATTTAAAAATTTGAGGCTTAGATTTGTGATTGCACAATGAATTGGGTCAATTCAACACTCACAAATTTGATCTAGGATGGGAAATGGAAGATCAAGAGATTGAGATCGATTTTCAGGAATGATTAACAATGGGTTTAAAATATAATAAAGTCACGAGTCAAATTCGTGTAAGAATATGTCACTTGTAAATTTGTTTTTGATAAGATAAGAAAGGACCATAAACCCACTACAAATGGAACAACACATCACAATTGAGAAGCAAAAAAAGAAAAACAACTAGCACCTAGGCCAACACCAAACTAACACACACTTTAGGAGACTCCTCCCAGCAGACAATCTCTAAGAATGCTTTGATTGTTTCTATTTTTTGACAAGTTCTTGTTGATCCTCCTTGATACCTTTTTTCTTTTTACGTTTCTTAATCCTTGACTGGCTGTGACCACACCAACCACAACCTTTTTCATGATATCATTTGTAATTTCACCATATTCTCCAAATGGATGAAATGGCTTCATCTCATAACAAACCGAACATAACCTCAAAAAGTAAAATACTAAAATATTCAATAAATCAATTGAAAACATATACAAGTAATATAATATTTAACTAAAATTATCAATAAGAAAGCAAGATAAGAGATATGATATTTCCACATTCTTTATTGGTCATCAATAATGCTTTTCAACTCTATTTGAGTGAAATTTTCTCATGCAAAAAACTCTCATATATTATAGCACAATAATTATACCTATACACCAAAAATGGATGAAATGGCTTCATATCTTGACAAACCAAACATAACCTCAAAAAGTAAAATACCAAAATATTGAATAAATCAATTTAAAACATATACAAGTGATAAAATATTTAACTAAAATTATCAACAAGAAAGCAAGAGATATGATATTTCTTCATTCTCTATTGATAATCAATAATACTTTTCGCTATAATTGAACGAGACTTTTCTAATATGAAAAACCCTCACAATCACAACAAAAACATTCTTGATCATGCAAAAAATAATTCTTAATACAAAATAAGATAATCTTAAAAACATTCTTAATAAGTATAATTCACCACTGCTAATAAGAGAAAAAGGCAAACCCCTCTTTTTGAGTAACAAGAACTTCTACCATTTTTAAGGACACAATGTTGCCCCACAATCACCCTCCCATCTGATTCCTTAGGGCCACAATTTTTAAGGACACAATGTTGGCCCACAATTACCCTCCTATCTGATTCCTTAGGACCACAATTTTTAAGGGCTATTGCAAAGGACGCATCAAGTATACTGTTTACATCCAATACAGTACGTCAGCATTAGATTGGTGAGGGTGATGTACTGGGTGAAGCAGGCTATGTTACAAGAAAGTCAAATGGATGAAGATACACTGATAGAGAGACAAAAGAGATTGGGTTAAAAACCATGTGAAAGAGAGGTAATTGGATTGAAGAGCTTTACAAAAAGAAACTGGGAGTTACTCTTTTGCAGTCATGATGTAGTGCTATTAATCTAAAGGACATTTACGTAACTGCTTTTGCAGGGCTGAAGTGACAAGATGATTGTAAAGCCTGTTTACATTGATTTCTTTATAGCCTTGTCCCCAGGAAAACAAGCTTAAAGCTCTATCTAGATTTGATGCTGTAATAAAGCTCTGCAGTTTTATAAGTGGGAGATTTTCAGAGATCTTATCTTTATAGCTTTATGCTTCTCATGTAATCACTGTGATTATCAGCAGCAAACTTGTTTTGTGGCTCTTGATTATTAAGAAAATTTGAGTATTAGTAGTTTTTAATGATAAAGATGGTGTTCTTATAAAGTAGAAATGGATATGTTTTGTATATTTTATTCATAGATGATATGTGCATGTTTCTGTATTGGATTAAGCAGAATAAAAGAATAGTTACAATATGAAATAATTGTAAAAGCAGTCATAATAAGAATAGTTACAATATGAAATAACTGTAAAAGCAGTCATAGTAAGTACATTGCTAAGTCATAAAAGCTACAGCCTAGTCCCACACAAAGAATCAAGCGTCATTATGGAGAATTAAAAGAACAACTTGCTATAGTTCAATAAAAGAATAGTTACAACACAAAACAAATGTGAATACAACTATAATGAGTACATGACTAAGTCACAAAAGCAACACTCAACCCCATACACACACAAAAAGAAGAGCAGCATTAAAGGAGAATTACAAAAAGAACTTGCTATAGTTTAATAAAAGAATAGTTATGGCACAAAACATATGTGAAAACAACTATAATTAGTACATTGCTAAGTCACAAAAGCAACCTCAACCCCATACACACACAAAAAAGAAGATCAACTTTAAATGAGGTACCGGAGATAATTACAAGAATATTATGCCATAACCCAATAAAGTAATAATCATAACGCAAAACAAATGTAAATACAGATAGGGTAAGTACATGACTAAGTCATAAAAGCTACAATCCAACCTTTCACACATACCCAAAAAATTCCAAAGAAGCATGGAAAGAAGCACTAGAGAGAATAACAAAAAACACCCTAAAAAATAAATGTTCAATAATTTAAATCCTATTATTGATAATTAAATTTGATGATAATAAATTGTGTTTTAATTTTTATTGCAAAATATAACTAACTTTTAATTTTTAAAGTAAATTATCAAAATTTCTAAAAGAGATAATAATTTAAAATATGTCTAATCTAGAAAAATCCTTACATATTAGGTAGATAAAGATCATTAAAAAGTTATCTATATTTAACTTTGAATATTATAAATGCTCATAAATCTACAATCCTAAAAACAATATTTACTGTTTTTAATTTTTTTTAAGATCCTAAAGATAAAACCATGAACCTTAAAACATGTTCACCATTAACTTTAGTCCAAGTTTGAACCTCTTCATCCATAATATGAACCTTCCTAGTAGTGTTAGAGAGCCTTTTATCATATACTTGCTATATTGGTCAAAAATATTAAATGGCCCCCAAAAATATTCTCCTAAAGTGGTATATAATATAAATGTACTTTACTTTAAAAATAATTATTTAAAAAAAAAATTTTAAAAATAATTTAGTAACAATAAGATTTATATTATATTTAAGAAGTATCAATCTTTTATATTTTTTGTGAGGACAAGAATGAAATCCCTTGCTTGTAGGCTCAACAACTTTAATCAATACAAAAAATATCTTTTTTCATACGATATTTTAGTATAAAAATAAAAATAAAAAATTAACTAGAAAGATTTGAAACTAAAAGAACAAAAAAAAAACTTTGAGAAGAAGATTGTGAATGAAGAGAAAGAGTGTTATTAAGAAAGGCTCTAAATCAATTTACATTAAAGACATGAAAATGATGAAGAGAGCATCTTATTTGAAAAAAAAAGTCATGATTTTAGAGCCCACATAATAAGTAATGTTAATTGGACACTAGTTGACATAAATGATCTAACACCTATAACTTGTTCATTAAAATGCACATCTATCACATTTTAAATTATAATTCCCTTAAGTTTCATTGCCACAACTTAAACTTTTCTAGTTATAACATTTGTATAATATTGTTTATGCTTCTCCCTCTTACAAAATGTGAACCTACAAAAGGTTCTAAACTCATACAAGATTGGTGTAGGTTCATTGGGGTTTTCCTCCCCTTCTTCCTCCTCAAAGGTATCTACATCCTCTTCCCTTACCTCCCTTTTTCTCAACTTAATGTTAAGTGCTTCTATTTTTTGCCCTATAGAAGATGGAGAATGTTGATCTTGAAATTGTGGAAGTCCAAAGTCAACACTCAAACTCAAATCACATCATGAAAACTCATTGTCTATTAGATTCCTACTTCTAGTCATTTGCACTTCCTTCACATCATCCATTGTTGCCTATTTTTTCATAAAATTGAGTCCTACAAACACACATTTTGGTATTATACACCTATTTTAATGCCCATCCTTCTGCATTGCGTTGTGTGTTGTGTGTTATTGTCGTTGGTCTTCGAGGTCAGTTATAGCTTGGTTATGTGTTCATGGGGAGTAATTAATTGATTTTTTTTCCTTGATTAAATTGAACTGATTAAATTATTATCTGATTTTAATAAATTAAACTTATAGTTTAGAATAAAATATTTTAAATAAAATATTAAGTTATTATGATGGTATAAATATATTATATATAAGATTAAAATTTTTAAGTCAAATGTCATATTCGTTAATCTTTTGAATGTAAATTTATAAGGGCATGGTTATAAATTATAAAATATAATAAATTGTTAAGTGCTGAATAAAGAGAAGTAATGGAAATTAAATGAATTGATGAAGAAGGAAAGTAGTTACCGATGGAATTAAGGAAAATGATAGTGGAAGTTAACTAACAGAGGGGTAATTGATTTATTCTCGGGAAAATTTATTGCATTGGGGGTACGGGAATTGGTTATCTCAAGTACTTGAAATTTCTGTAGAAAGTTTGGAGGCTTTGAGGAATTTGGGGCTTTTTACAGAGATCATGGGGATTTGGAGTACTGAAGCTGCTTCTGGATTTCAATTTTGACAATACTACCAGCATAGTGAACGAAATTTGACCAGGTTCCTCTTCTTGTAATTCCTGTTCTCGTTCATGTTTTGGAAATAAACGTTTGAATCTGGAAGTTAGTATTGAAATTCTCTGTTGTTTGAAATTCCTTTATGGAAATTTTCATAGTCTTTGAATTTAAGGACAGATTTATTACAGGAAGGTGCCTGTAATTTTATATACCAGTCGCTCAACTTTCCTTGGATTTTGAAATACTCTGTTGCTTTTATACACCCAGCCGCCTAGTGATTTCTTCAGCCCTTTCAAAGTTTGTGAGAAAACTCTTAAGATTTCCCAGCTTCTATGTATCGGTTCAATGACATGCATACAATTACTGATAGAACGCCATATGGTAAGCAGTTATTTATAGTGCGAACTGTGTTTCTACCTTGTTCCTGATTTTGCTTGCGAGATGCCTGATTCTCCTCCATTTACCTCTGTCTTGTATTTTGTTTCACTTTCTCGCCTTCATCATCGGCGTTAAATGAGTATGAAGCATCAGTGTATACTTTGGAGCTAACTCCAGTTGCATTCTCGGGCCTCCTTATCTTTGAATAACCTCCCTGATTCGGTGCAGCTGTAGTATTTGAAACCAAAATACTGTCATGATTTATTAGTAACCTGTCCCAGCTGCAACACTCGAACATAGAAGGGTGCAGATGTTTAATCAAGCTCCCTGTTTCCTTTCGCTACCTGTCACAGCTACCGCACTTGAACATGGGCCGGGCTTAAACATCACACACTAAGCTGCTTTGACTGCTTATGTGGCAGATGTGGGCCCGTGTCTGTAGCCAGCGTCCGTTTCCGTTTTCGTTCCCGTTCAGACAGTGGTTGCTTTAATTTCAAATTCAAACGATTCCCCGCGCGAATGGATGGTTTGATTGCATAAAACAAGACGTCAGAGCAGAACAGAACAGATACGCAAATGCGCAGGTGTTAAGCCAGACAACACAACCTTTGCTAGCATCCCCCCAACCTGCGCCAAAATGGGAGCTTTGGAACAGGGTATGGACATCCATTACAGGATTAACGTTAGAGGAATTTTTGTCAGATGTTGTAGCTGCAACTTCTCTGGTAGACGTGTATGCAAAAAAGTGTGGGCATAGACAAGGCACAAGAAATGTTTGACAGAATGCATGCATTTGGTCAGATAAATATCATATTGCTGCTGCACTTGATGAGGCGTACTCTCAAGTCATGGAGATTCAACAAATTTCAAGCTCCTCTGTGCACTGCGAATTGTTTGGTAATAATTTTGATCCCCATAGTAGATCATAACTAAATAGTGCATTCAGGAATTACAGGAAAGAGTCCACAAAGGTAGTCCAATTGTGTTTGGCACCTGTACTGAAACATAAATCATTAAAGAGATGCTTCGATTTTCTGCGGAGGACGTATAAAAATAGCAGAGACAGTTTAAGTTGGGAAGCAAATGACGGCTTGGTAGAGGAATCATATGCATTTACCCATAAGATTGCTGAACGCAACAGAAATGCCTCAAAAAACTGTTTGATAGAATGCAGGATATACAAAATGTGGAAGCACAGACAAGGCACATGAACTGTTTGAAAGAATGCCTCAAACAGATATGTTCTCAATGCCCTGTTTGCAGGATATTAACAAAATGGATTTATTGAAAATACTTTAGAAACTTGCAACCAAATGCAATTGGCAGGTGTAAAGCCAGACTCTACAACCTTTGCCAGCATCCTTCCAACTTATATCAAATGGGAGCTTTGGAACAGGGTATGGATAGAAATTTTCTCAGAGGCAGTTGCAACTGCTCTTGTAGACATTTATGTAAAATGTAGCTACATAAATAAGTAATTTTGATACCACAGATAATTGTAGGTACAATTCACTGTACAAATTAATGAAGAATATGTAAGTTTAAGGTAGTTGACAAGGTTTAGCTAAAGTATATGTTTATGTTGAAACTAGTGAAATAATTATTTTGAATTTTAATGGTTGGAATTGTGGGGCCTCCCCTACTTCCTCCAACCCTTCAAAATATCAAAAGAATAATAAATTTCAAAAAAGAAATGACAATAAAGAATATAAATCTAGCTCTAATAAAATTTCTATGATATCTAATTTTGCATCATTCAAAAATTAAGGGCTTAGGAAATTTCAAAGCTTAGCAAACCATTGGATAATGTTCTTCAAACCTTCCTAATAATTTGGCCAACCTTAATTCCATCAATCTATTGGATTCCTCTAGAGGATTATCTAAGAGTTATAGTGAATAATCCTTCTACAATTTCTATGGAGTTAATACACACCATACATATACCTTAAAGGAATTCAAGCATAGAATTATATATCTCATTGATAATAATGTGATTCATGTTGATGGTGTGAATGATGGGGGAAATTATTTGGTCACTCCACTAAAACAAAATTGGAAATTTTAGGCTAATAATTTTCCATTGCATACACAATTTAACAATATTGAACACTAATAGGTATTCATGCATCCAACTAATTCTATGATGTATACACAAATGAATAAAGAGCCTATGAATACAAAGTATGTTTGTTCCTCTTCCCACACTTCTATAAAAACATTTATGGCTATTATTCATCAAATTTCACCTCCTTATGTACCTTCAATTATTTAATTTTATGAAATCCCGAACCACAATTATTATGATCCATTTTATGGTCATGGTTTTCTTCATGGTAAAAAATGTGAAGGTATTCACATTAATCTAGGCGATTAGTATAACATATGCATAGAAGAATTTCATATAATTAAAAATTTAGCATCAAACGATTATACATATTTATGTGTTGTTCTAAACATAAACAATGACATTCTTGTGGATACTTTGAGGAGTATTGTCTTTATTCGTGACATGGAGCTTAAGGAGGTGGATGATTTTTTTGATATCATTCCTTCATTGGTTAAATTTTGTATTTTACTTGGGAGACCTTGGTTACAATAATTAAATGTGATACCCTTTTTGATACATCAATGTCTGAAATGTGTTTGTTAAGAGAAAATTGTGAAAGTGATGAGAGATACATGTGTACCTATTTTGAAGTCATGCTTCTTAGATAAGGTGGAATCATTGTAAGAACATCAAGATTAAATGTGTTATCCATCCCATATTTGACTAAGTTTATATCTTATTATTGATAATTTTGTTAACAATAAGAACAATACCAAGATTGGGAATGATATATCTTACTGACAATAATTTGAGTAAAGTGGATCAAGGTTTATAGTGAGGCTAGAAACAAAATCATTAGATGCTTTGGATGATGCACTAAATTACTTATTCCATGATTAATTAATGATAATAATTTGACTAATTATGATTACATTTTCCTCACATGTGTAATAATCCCAACAAAAAAATTGGAAAATAATTTTTAGATTTGTAAATTTTAAATAAAATATTGCAATCATAGATTATCCATAGTTTTAACATTAAAAAAAATATAAACTTTTTTTTTCTTATACTCAATGGGACTAGAGCACATCAAAATGTGTTGCAGGAATAACATAAACAACGTCAACAACTATAGCAACAATAAACTAAAATTATTAATATGCTTAAATCCATAACAAACAACTTTAGAAAACACATACTCAAATAGTTGGAATCTTACAACTTTAAATGTTCATTCACAAATTTTGAGTGAGATTTCCCTACAAGGCCAATGGATTATCATTAACTCTTATATTAACTATATCACATTTTATAACAATATCTATAGCATAAGTAATTCATAGTAGGCATGATTTTGATTAAGGTTTTTAATTCTAAAATTTCTTAGTATAAATTTTAATGATTATTTTTAGACTAACCCATATGCAAGATAAGACACACTCATGATAATAGCACTAAAAACATGATTAAAAGGAACCAAAATGTAATTTAAGAGCCAAAACTAATGAATATAGATTAAAATTTTAAGTTAATGTTTATATTATTTAAAAATTATATCCTTATGAGTTAATACCTACAATTATGATATTCAATAATAACTTTTGAGTAGAAGTAGCTAGTGATAGGGACCCTTAATCATCCAACTAGAAGGGGGAGTGTATAATTTCATAAAAAAATAGATTAGTGACTAGTATTAGTACATGGGTGACTCAATATAGGATAGGAAGCATTCACAAGGAGGGCATGTGTCATGAGTTGGGCCCGATAGCATGAGAAATCTATCATCTTAGTAGATTTCTAGTTGCCAAATAATGGTCATTCTATGAGTGTAGAATGATGATTATGCTAGTTATAGCTAGATGGTGTTGGCTTGTTTAGTTGTTTCAATCATTGACTTGTGCTTGGATCCATTGGAGTTGTTGTAGCTCTCTATATATGTAGATATGGGTCTAGTTAATTCAATAGATAAGGTCTTAAAGAAGGAATTTTACTAGTATGTCTAGCAGATCCTATGTGTGGTAGCCAACTCTCTATAATATATGAAACAAATAAGGCATAGAAATAATTTAATACCTAATAATAATTTGATCTAGAGAAGGCTAGATGGCCAAATCTATGCACCTTGCCATCACCCCATGAAACTATATACTTTGTTGTGAAGCTGGCCAAGTGGAATAATGGACTATATGATTGGATCATCCCTAGAATTATAGCAACCTTGATCTTGTGGTGACTAAAATTAAGTAAAATATAATTACTTACATAAATTATTGAATTGAAGGTTAGTTAGAACTTATGCATTATATGCATTATTCATAGTACAAACTCCTAGATTGAAACTATTTGATATCCATAGGAACATAGGGTATTGAGCATTGAAACTAATACTAATAGGTTCTAGATATTTTCACATGGTCATTTGATGAAGAATTGAAAAATGGATGATATTTATGTTCTTGTATAAAATTTGATACTATTGTATTGCAAGCTAAATATTAAGTTTAGTAGCTAGATAATATGGACCTTGAGTTTGGATCCTTAGTGCTCACATGTAATTAAGTTGTATTTTAATAGCATCTTCATCAAACTTTGAGACAAACTTAGGTTGTATTTACTAAAAGAAGGTACTATGCCATCAATCCCTACTTTCCTAGCTATAAATAAATTGATTGAGATTAAGTAAATAAACAAAAGAAATGGGTCTATTTTTTGAGTAGCTTGGAAGGGATATGTCACATGTCATAAATTTGGAAGATGGTTCTTAGGAGTCTTTCCCTTATTGGATCTTCATCAAACTTGTCCATATGCATAGCTTGTGCCTCATCAACACTCTATTCTACATCAATATCTCTTTATTGAGTGTTCTCCATTGCCTCCAACATCTTTAGAGGTCATAAAAAATTTCCTTGAGATTTTTCATTCTAGGCGATTAGTTACTTCCTTGTCTATTAACAATAACTCCTCTATCTTTTATTCTCTCCTTCTGTAACACTCTTCCTATAAAAAAATGAAACCACAACTTCTACATAATGACCAGCACATTGGTGGACATTTGCACTACCTTCTACCTATCCTCATACTTTATGGAGGAAAAAAATATCTTGGTTATAAACTTTAGTCAATGCCATGTAACGTTTTCACCTCTCCACAAGCCAAACCTTAGGCTGTGAGACCAAATTTGATACAATTATAATGTGAGATCCCAAGTAAAGGTATGCCCAATGATATAGCAAAGAGACTC
Source organism: Sequoia sempervirens (assembly GCA_007258455.2). Lineage (NCBI taxonomy): Eukaryota > Viridiplantae > Streptophyta > Pinopsida > Cupressales > Cupressaceae > Sequoia > Sequoia sempervirens. Next base: position 478,194,917 of record VDFB02047230.1, read on the forward strand.
GCAATGGAGAACACACTCACAACAATGAAGAAAACACAAGGATATGGTATGAGAAAAATGATTTCCAATAATTTGAATGACAACGATTACAAATTTATGGATAAAAACCATAAGTATTCAAACTTGACTATATATTTAGATTCAACTCCTATTGTAAGGCCAACAAGAAGACCTTGACCTTTTACACAAAATTATTTATTAAATTTTATAATGAAATTTCAGTCACCAAAACCCACCAATTTTTATTAATGTAGTCTGCTCCAACATTCAAATTTACAAACTTTGTCTAATATATTAAAGGCATAAAATCCATTGCTAATCTAAAAAAAGTAGTAGTTAATATTGATCAAATCATCCAATGAAACGCAACAATAAATTATTGGTCTTGTTTGATTGCCATCTATTACTCATGCACAACTTCCATGTGGAAAATTGACTATTACTATTTGTACTCAATCTTCTTGCTATTATCAACATACAATGTGGGTTTACCAATCATATAGCACTCATGGCATAGTGAATGACACACCATTGCATGATCTTCCTTCTTCCACACACATGCTAAAGCTTAGTCACAAAACTTAATGGCATGTAGGATTTCACTTTCCAACCACATGCCCTTACACTAATAGGAAAATTAAATTCACTATATCAAGTGCTAATCTTGCTAATGTAAGCCAATAATATTTTGTACTAGAGTGTACCTTGAAGTGTTAGCTCGATAATGGATGACATTTGATAGACGGAAGTTGAATTTTCATTGATTAATGATGCGATTGAATGATGCATATCAAATTGAGAGAAGAATGTTTTTAATGCTTTGTCAAAACATTCTTTTTGTAATAATATTCTCTATAATGTGAAAATGTCTTAGGATGATATTTTTAAAAACACACCCTAAATATATGAAATTAAAATTTGACACTTCTCTAAGTGAGTAATATAATTTATTATAGCATTTGTAAGAGTAATTTTAAATATTCCTTTCCCCTAAATTGAGTTAAGATTTGTTTTCATTTTTCATTTAAATTTTTGGGTCTACATTTTTGCATACATGTCTACCAAGGTAGTTGCAGCTACCACATCTAACAAAAATTCTCTAACATTTATACTGTAATGGATTTCCATACCCTATTCTAAAGCTCCCATCTTGGCTCAAGTTGGGAGGATGTTGTCAAAGGTTGCGGAGTCTGGCTTTACACCTACGCATTTGGTCAAAAGTTTCTAAATCCTTTTCAACATATGCATTTGTGCATATCCTGCAATCACAACATTCCATGAGACCACATTTCTTTGAGGCATCCTATCAAATAGTTCACGTGCCTTGTGATGAATAACACATTTAATCTTGATGTTGCTACAATCATTCCACCTTATCTGAGCAAAATGATTTCAAAATAGACCTACATATGTATCTCTCATCACTTTCACAATTTTCTCTTGACAAACACATTTAATTATTGTAACTAAGGTATCCCAAGTAAAATACAAAATATAACCAACACTTGAAGGGATGATATCAAAAAATTCATCCACCTCCTTAAGCTCCATGTCACAAATAAAGACAATACTCCTCAAAGTGTCCACGAGAATGTCATTGTTTGTGTTTAGAACAACACATAAATATGTATAATTGTTTGATGCTAAATTTTTAATTATATGAAATTCTTCTATGCATATGTTATACTAATTTCCTAGATTAATGTGAATACCTTCACATTTTTTACCATGAAGAAAACCATGACCATAAAATGGATCATAATAATTGTGGTTCGGGATTTCATAAAATTAAATAATTGAAGGTACATAAAAAGGTGAAATTTGATGAGTAATAGCCATAAATGTTTTTATAGAAGTGTGGGAAAAGGAACAAACATACTTTGTATCCATAGGCTCTTTATTCGTTTGTGTATACATCATAGAATTAGTTGGATGAATGAATACCTATTAGTGTTCAATATTGTTAAATTGTGTATGCAATGGAAAATTATTAGCCTAAAATTTCCAGTTTTATTTTAGTGGAGCGACCAAATAATTTCCCCCATCATTCACACCATCAACATGAATCGCATTATTATCAATGAGATATACAATTTTATGCTTGAATTCCTTACAAGTATATGTATGGTGTGTATTAACTCCATGAAAATTGTAGAAGTCTGATTATTCACTACAACTCTTAGATAATCCTCTAGAGGAATCCAATAGATTGATGGAATAAAGGTTGGCCAAATTATTAGGAAGGTTTAAAGAACATTATCCAATGGTTTGCTAAGCTTTCAAATTTCCTAAGCCATTAATTTTTGAATGATGCAAAATTAGATATCATAGAAATTTTATTGGAACTAGATTTATATTCTTTATTGTCATTTCTTTTTTGAAATTTATTTTTCTTTTGATATTTTGAAGGGTTGGAAGAAGTAGGGGAGGCCCCACAGTTCCAACCATTAAAATTTAAAATAATTATTTCGCTAGTTTCAACATAAACATATACCTTAGCTAAACCTTGTCAACTACCTTAAACTTACATATTCTTCATTAGTTTGTACAGTGAATTGTACCTACAATTATCTGTAGTATCAAAATTACTTATAAATATGTAGCTACATTTTACATAAATGTCTACAAGAGCAGTTGCAACTACCTCTGAGAAAATTTCTATCCATACCCTGTTCCAAAGCTCCCATTTGATATAAGTTGGAAGGATGCTGGCAAAGGTTGTAGAGTCTGGCTTTACACCTGCAAATTGCATTTGGTTGCAAGTTTCTAAAGTATTTTCAATAAATCCATTTTGTTAATATCCTGCAAACAGGGCATTGAGAACATATTTGTTTGAGGCATTCTTTCAAACAGTTCATGTGCCTTGTCTGTGCTTACACATTTTGTATATCCTACATTCTATCAATAAGTTTTTGGAGGCATTTCTGTTGCGTTCAACAATCTTATGGGTAAATGCATATGATTCCTCTACCAAGCCATCATTTGCTTCCCAACTTAAACTGTCTCTGCTATTTTTATACGTCCTCCACAGAAAATCGAAGCATCTCTTTAATGATTTCTGTTTCAGTGCAGGTGCCAAACACAATTGGACCACTTTTGTGTAATTCCTGAATGCACTATTTAGTTTTGATCGACTATGGGGATCAAAATTATTACCAAACAATTCGCAGTGCACAGAAGAGCTTGAAATTTGTTGAATCTCCATGACTTGAGGGTACGCCTCGTCAAGTGCAGCAGCAATATGATATTGATCTGACCAAATGCGTACATTCTGTCAAACATTTCGTGTGCCTTGTCTATGCCCACACTTTTTTGCATACACGTCTACCAGAGAAATTGCAGCTACAACATCTGACAAAAAATCCTCTAACGTTAATCCTGTAATGGATGTCCATACCCTGTTCCAAAGCTCCCATTTTGGCGCAGGCTGGGAGGATGCTAGCAAAGGTTGTGTAGTCTGGCTCAACACCTGCGCATTTGCGTATCTGTTCTGTTCTGCTCTGACGTCTTGTTTTATGCGATCAAACCATCCATTCGCGCGGGAATCGTTTGAATTTGAAATTAAAGCAATCACTGTCTGAACGGGAACGGAAACGGAAACGGAAACGGACGCTGGCTACAGACACGGGCCCACATCTGCCACATAAGCAGTCAAAGCAGCTTAGTGTGTGATGTTTAAGCCCGGCCCTTGAACATGGAAGGCTGTATAGATGAAAACAAGCTTCCCAAATCCTTTAGCAATTTGGCACAGCGGCAACACTGGAACGTGGTAGGGTGTATAGTTTAAAATAACGTCCCTGATTCTATTGGATCCATTCACACTTGCAGCACTTGAAAATAGAATGTTGTAGAGGTTTAAATAGCCTCTTTGTTTCTATTGTCAACTGTCACAGCCGCAACACTTGAACGTAATAGGAAACTAAATATTTTTCCTAAATATATAAATCATTTTATTGAACCGTTGTCTTTCATTCACAGCTGCCACACATGAACTTATTAGGAAGTTAAAGATTTAAGTACCTTTTGATTTCCTTGACAATCTATTTGTTAATTTTTATAACCCAACAATAGATTAATTGCTCAATAAATTCATAGAATATAATTAAATATCTGATTTATAACAATTAATACAACTGGGTTAATTAACAGCTAATAATAGCGGAAGCAAAAATAACAAGAAGTCAATCACAAAAAGACAATAACACATAAATATCCAGGAAACTCCAATGAGGGGAAAAACTTGCAAATGTTGGATCTTTTATTTAGCTTAACAGTAAACTTTTCTTTCGAAAAATATAATATGAGTTTGCTACAACAATCTTATATTTATAGAGCCTTCCTGCTTTATTTAGCGTGCAAGGAAATAATCTTTCCTTGCTTTCTTTGGCTTTAATTACACATAAAATCACTCTTGGATTTATCTTATCCTCACAAACTCAGAAACATTCTATTAAAGAATAAAAACTACTGTTGCTGAAAATCCAACTCGAATTGCTTTAAAGCATATCTAACTCGAGTTGCTTTAAAGTGATTTAAAGTATATCCAACTCGAGTTGCTTTAAAAAAAATCCACATACCACCTTTCGAGCTACAAAAATTAACACTCTCTTTTAGCGAGGAAGGTGTTTTGCACCACACCCAACTTGTCCTGAAGAATTCAAACTTGCTCTTCATCAAGGCCTTCGTCAGGATATCTGCTATTTGTTCATCCGTAGGAATGTAAAGGAGTTTCACTATCCCCTTCTCCACACAATCTCTAATGAAGTGGTTCTTGATCTCAATGTGCTTTGACTTGTCATGAAACACTAGATTCTCAGAGAGTTTGATACAACTCTGATTATCACAATAAATAAATGTAGGATCCAACTCCTGATCAAAGAGCCCAACTATAAGTTTATGAAGCCAGATAGCCTCACATGTAGCCATACTGGCTGCCATATACTCGGCCTCTGCAAAACTCAGCGCAACTGACTTCTGTTTCCTGCTGTACCAAGAGATTGCTCTTGATCCCAAACTGAAACTGCACCCTGAAGTGCTCTTCCGATCAGCTGTATTGCCTGCCCAATCTGCATCAGTAAACCCCTCGAGCTTCACTCCATCCTGTTGAACATACTTCAACCCATAATCAATTGTTCCTTGGAGATATCTCAAAACATGCTTCACAGCTATCCAGTGCACACGTTTAGGTTCCACCATAAACTAACTGAGTGAGTTCACTGCAAAACAAATGTCTAGTCTAGTGTTAACCAGATACATAAGAGAGCCTATCAATTGTCTGTATAAAGTCGGGTTCACTACCTCTGATCTAGAAGCATCAATCTTCTTCCAATTGGTCACAAGTGGCATTGACATAGGCTTACAGCTTTCCATCTTGAATCGCTTCCAGATATCAATTAAGTACTTCCATTGTCCAAGGAAGATCTCTCCCTCTTTCTGCCATAATTCCAATCCCATAAAAGTAGTGCATCAACCCAAGTCCTTCATCTCAAACTCCCCTGCAAGATCTCGCTTGCAGTGTGCTATGAGCTCCTTTGACCCTGTGAGAAATAAGTCATCAACATATAACAACAATATGAGAAGTTCACCCTTCACCTAAACATAGTACAGGTTTGGATCCGCCTCACTCTTGATGAAGCCCACACTTTGCAAGTAACTGTCAATACGTGAATACCATGCCTTGGGAGCCTACTTGAGTCCATACAGTGCTCTTTTCAACTTGCATACATGAGAATCCCTCTCATGTGCTTCAAATCCTTTTGGTTGCTCTATGTAAATCTCTTCCTCAATCACCCCATTGAGGAAGGTCGTCTTTACATCCATCTGGTGAATCCTCCAACCCATTTGTGCTGCTACAGAAATGATAGCTCTTATGGATGAGTACCTGGCTACTGGAGCAAAAGTCTCATCATAGTCAACTCCTTCCTTCTGAGAAAACCCCTTAGCCACAAACTGGGCTTTGAACTTCTCCACACTACCATCTGCAACATGCTTAATTTTATACAGCCATCTCGAGCCCACCACAGACTTATCTTCTGGTCTTGGTACTACCTCTCACACACTGTTCTTCATGATGGAAGAATACTCTTCCAACATGGCATCTCTCCACACTTGGTGCTTGGATGCCTCCTGAAAGTTGGAAGGTTCTACTTCAATTAATTCATTCATTAGTGCCACATACTCAGAATAACGTTTGGGATCCCCCCTCTGTCTGACTGAATCTTGAGGATCACCTACATATTCTTGAGCCTCTTTCAGTGTATGCTCAGCTGCCCTGTTTCTCCTCTTTTCTATAATAGGAATCTGAGGTTGAGGAATTATTGATTCCTCCTTCTAATCAACCTACTCGTCCTGCTCGCTCTACTCTCAAGCTTGCGTTACTGAAGTTTGAGGAAATTGTATTGCCTCAATTGTGGTTGATTGCTCCCCCTCATTCATCAAGTTGCTAGAGTTTTGAAGAGCCCTCTCTTCCTCGAACTTTACATCTCTGTGAACAACTGTTTTCCTGAGAGCAGGAATGTAAACCTGATAAGCCTTAGAAGTTTCACTGTACCCAACAAGGATACCCTTCTTTGCAGTAGGTTCCAACTTGGTTCTCTTCTCAACAGGCATGTGAAAATACACAAGGCATCCAAAGATGCGAATGTGCCCCAAGTCTAGTTTCTTACTAGAGAACGCCTCTTCTGGAGTCAACTTTCCCAACACTTTGTGAGGGCTCCTATTCTGTAAATACACAACTTTGTTGCAAGCTTCTGCCCATAAGAACCAAGGCAGATCTTGATCATGAAGCATGGCCTTGGCTACTCCAACTATAGCCCTGTTCTTTCATTTAGCAACCCCATTCTGCTGAGGGTTGTATGGAACTGCCAACTCTTTTTTGATACCTTCCTGAGCACATAAATCTTTGAAGGCATTCGAGGTATACTCGCCTCCATTATCAAACCTCAGTATCTTGATCTTCTTCCTAGTTTGGTTCTCCATGACAGCCTTAAACTCTTTGAACCTACTGAAGACCTCATCTTTATTCTTCATAAAATATATCCACGTCTTCCTAGAGAAATCATCAATGAAGGTAACATAATACTCATATCCATTCAAGGATGTTGACATAGGTCCACACACATCTGAGTGTACGAGATCCAAAATCCCTTTAGATCTAGTGTCACTATTTGGAAAATTGGTCTTTTGCATATTTCCCAAGTGCACAGCCTTTGCATAGCTCATGCTTTTCTATTTTTATCTCAGGTAGCCCCGTCACTATTTCCTTAAAAATATTAAGTGCTACATGGTGAAGGTGAGGCATCCTCCTATGCCACAATTCTCCTATCCCTTTATAGCTACTAACCAACGCATGTGCTGGCTCAAACTGTAACCAAAACAAACTGCCATGCCTGACTCCAATCACTTTTGCAACCTTGGAATCTTTGGGAGGAATATAGAATTTTCCCCTCTCAAAGGTCACGATGTAATCCTTGTCTTCCAAAGTAGAAACTGAGATTAATTTTTTTGTCATGCCAGGGACATACAACACATCCTCCACCAACAAAGGTTTTCCAGACTCCCTCTGAAACTTGACGGTGTCAATACCAGTTGCATGGTACTTGGCATTGTCTCTGAGCTCAATATAGAAATCCAACTTCTTCTCCTCCAACTTGGTGAAACATTCTCTAACTCCCATCATGTGGCGAGAAGCCCCACTATCAATATACCATACCATGTTGGAAATTGAACTTGAGAGATAGGAAATGAGTGAAAACTCATTCTCAAATCATGATGCAAACTCGTCCACCTCTGTTGTAGCAACAACTTGCTTCTTGTCCTTATTTTTCTTATTCAGACATGACTGGCATAGTGACTCATCTGATGGCAACAAAAACATTTTATCTTGCTTAGATCTTTCTTCTTCCCACTCTTGAAAGAAGAACCTTCTGATTGCTCTTTATTGGACTTCTTACCCTTGCTTGCAAGAGCAAGATTTTCTTCATCTTGACCCTTCTTCGTCTGATCTCCTCGATGAACACCTTCACGGATCTCCTCCTGAACAAAATCATCCCAAAGTCTTGCCCAATCAAGTAGCTGATCTCTATCGACAACACACTTGACAAACACTTCCCAATGCTTCGAAAAACCATTCAAGGCTATACGCACCAACTCATCTTCATTAATCGTCTCTCCAATAGCAACAAGCTCATCCCTGACCTGTCAGCTTGGACAAGTAAGAGATCACACTCTCGCCTTTGGACATCTTGGTATTATGCAATTTTTCCTTGAGCATCATCTTACGACTCTTATAGTCGCTCTGATAAAGTTTGTGAGCATATCCCACATCTCCTTAGCGATGTCTTTCCCCGATAAATGAGGAATTAAATGATCTCTTACTCCATCCAAGATAATCCTATGAGCTTTGGCCTCTTTGACTTCATGTGAATCTAAGGCAACAAAATCATTTGTTGGTGGTGTCACTTCTGTACTAGCATAGATCCACAACCTGTTCTCCTTGAGAACATATGTAATCTGAACCTTCCACTGCAAGAAGTTAGACACACCCTCAAGCCTGTCCTCGTATTGAACACTGGTTGCCATAGTCACAAAAGAATTGGAGATGAAAATCTGATGATTTTTTTTCTTGAAATTTGCGTCACAAATCTTGGCTCCATATTTATAGTTTAGAGCTCTGATACCATGTTAATTTCTATAACCCAACAACAGATAAATTGCTCAATAAATTCGCAGAATGCTCAATACATTCACAGAATATAATCAAATATATGATTTATAACAATTAATACAACTAAGTTAATTAACAGCTAATAACAATAGAAGCAAAAATAACAAGAAGCCAAAAATAAAGACTAACATAGAATTACCTAGGAAACCCCAATGAGGGGAAAAACCTGCAAATGTTGGATCTTCTATTCAACCTAACAACAAACTTTTCTTTCAAAAAATACAATATGAGTTTGTTACAATAATCTTATATTTATAGAGCCTAGCTGCTTTACTTAGCGTGCAAGGAAAAAATCTTTCCTTGCTTTCTTTGGCTTTAACTACACATAAAATCACTCTTGGATTTATCTTATCCTCACAAACTCATAAACATTATATTAAAGAATAAAAACTATTGTTGTTGAAAATCCAACTCGAATTGCTTTAAAGCATATCTAACTCGAGTTGCTTTAAAGTGATTTAAAGCATATCCAACTCAAGTTTCTTTAAAACAAATCCACATCCCACCTTTCGAGCTACAAAAATCAACACTATCACAGTTTACAACACTTAAAAGAAAAAATATTGACAATAGAATTCGAGACAACTGGAACTTTAGACTTAGCGTCGCTCAAACCCATATAACTGTCTGTGTTATGAGGTAACGACCAGCGAATTCATTAACATCTGATTAGATCAAGTGTTATTTTATTGTATTGTAAATATTTTACAGTTTAAACAGTTGTTTCCTCTTCTCTTATCATTTACTTCCAATCATAAATATAGGGCTTTCATTTGTATTAAATGATATTCTGTAATCTACCCACAACCAGTTTTTATTGAAGGTTCTTCATTCCTTTGTCATGTTTGTTCATCTTGGTGTGGCTACCATTCATCTTATTAGTTGATTTCAATTGCCGGATCTCTCTGTATGCTTATGGTCTTGAGTTCGATGTTATATCTGATTTACCTTTGATCCCTGTGATCACTTAGTGGTCGGCCTATATATTTACTTTAGAATTGTCATTCTTTCTTGTAGAAGGTGTCGACCCAAGTGTATCTTGAAATATGTTATACTTAGAACAATGTAAACTCTAGTTTGAAATTCAATATCTTGCGTCCTTGACTTCTAACTTCATTCTTGTTTGTAGATTACTTTTGTATTAACTGAAAGTTATCTTTAGACTCTCTTTGCATCATATTGAAACTTTGTAAGCGCCGCCAGTAACTATATCCTAACTAATCTCTGAGTTTTATCCGCCGCCCCTCTCTATTCATTCCCGTTAATTCACAATAGAGTTATTATGTTATTGTAAGATGCTAAGTAATGTTACATTTTGTAATCGTTCTCTTTCAGTCAAGCAGAGTTAAGTATAGCCACATATATATCTATATATAATTTTTTTGCACATATAAATAGTTTCTTTCTATTGCATGTTGGGAAAACTTGTAGTTCATCTAAAGATTAGGACAGAGTATAGAAATTGCTAAATTTAGACCAGTATCCTTTTAGGTTTAAAGATTTATGCGCATATTAATATATTGTTATATATATATGTGTGTGTGTATTTATGTTAATTTAAATGTATAGGGGATGGCAGTAAGTATTAAATGAAAATCAGATTATGTCCTCAGGAAAAATAAATTAGCCATGATAAATTGAATGGGCCTTGAAATGGTGATTGTCTTCTTGCAATGAAGTAGAGGTGTTACTAACCATTAAAATATAAAGTTAAACGTGGAGCTATGTTTGGTATCTGTGGAAATACTTGTGGAATGTGATGTTACATATGAATGTCTTTTATGGGGGATCTTAATGTGTTTATGGTTATGAGGTTTCCAGAGGCGTGTGGGAAATTGGCTTGTGTTGGTATTCTCGATTGTTCCTTGTTGGTGAACTTGTTAACCCTGAGATGAATGTTGAAACTTAAGTGAACTTGAAATGTACTAGTTTTGCACGGTGTATCCACCTATATGTTGGCCTTTTGAAATGTGTGAGTAGGATGATATTTTGCCTCATTTTGAGACTTGCTTGGGGTTTGAGTTGTGCAAGTGAATATGCTTTCTTTTCAGTGGTTTTAGATTGGCAGTAGGGGAGTGGCTCTCAGTTGAGGGTCCGACACACAAAGGGGCACCAGGGTAACTCATTAAGGGTTTAAATAAGTGATAATTTAATAAATTTAATTAGGGGGTCTGGGTAGTTCTCATTTTAAATAAAGATATTGGATGTCTCTCTCATAGCTCAGGCGCTTGTTTAGGCTTGAGGTGAGAAGAGAAGCATAGTTTGTATAGGGGTTCGGTGGCCGATAGAGGTAGCCAGGGTAACCCAAGATGGGGGTCTGGTAGCCTAGGAAGATTACGCTAGGGTAACCCATAAAAAATTATGTGTGACACTCCTCCTACGTCAACTGAGAATCCTCGTGATGTTGTATCTCCTTGTTTTGGTATGCCTCTGGAAGCAGTGTTCTGTTGATTAATGTTGTCTATACTTGTTTATTGTTGTTTTGTCAGCCCTATGAGTCTGTTGTCCTAGACAGCCAGTGTTGGTGGGACCTGTTGTTGCCTCCTAGCATGGGGGGTGAATCTTCGGATTCACGCGGTAGGGTGGAACATGTATCGTCTCCATTGGGTTTCCCTTATGTTCATGAGGTGGCAATCCTTCTGATCCTTTGTCTTCAGCTTTGTATCTACTCTTGGAAGTTAGATCACTATATTTGTAATGCATTGTAACTTATATTGTATCATGTATTATTGTAAAGCATTCCTCATTGTTCAAGGAGGTATCTTTGTATAAATGTAAATATAATTTGTATTGATGTATCACTCGTTTGTAAGAATTTTGTAAACATTGACTCTGTTCTTGTTAATTGAATGAGAGAGGATAGTTATTCATTTTTGTTATGCAATGAATGTTTCACTTGATACTTATGTTCAATCGTAACATGAACTATAACATACTTAGTGATGTTTGCATTTAATGGTTAATAAGTTATGTGAATTGTAGTTTGAACTTTGGTAAGTTAAGTAATGCAGTCGTGTACCCTAGGGGACTTAGGATGATAATTAAGTTATGTTAGTATTGTGGCACAATTTTGTATTAAAAAAAAAACAAATTTTCATAGTGCAAGTTTTGTCCTCTTGGGTATTTGACGGGGCATTACACCTACTCACCTTATTTAGCACTCTCTCTTAAACACAATACCTACAATATTTCTCCATAGATGGTCTTAGAAAGCTTCACTTCTTGGTAATTCCATATCCAGTACTGTAGTTGAAACCTATCATCAAGTTCATGTGGAAATTCAAATGCTCTACTCAATTCTCACATGCTTTTTTCCCCATGAAGTTAAGACACATTTTTTTTTATCTTACCTTCCTTTGCATATAACCAACATATTTGAATTGTGATGAATGGAACTTTAAAGGTCAATAAATATTTAGCTCACAACATTAGTAATATCAACAAGTAACTCAAAGCATTGGATATCAAGACCAAATTTTTTTTTTGGTTCTTATAAAATCTCTCAAAGGACTTAAATACTCTAGGAGACACCCTTAATAGTGAGAGTCTCATAAATAGGGGAAAATTTCACTACTCATGCAATGTTCAACCTATGGTCGATTGTATTACAAAAAAATAATAACATTGATATGAAATAATCAATGATGTGTGAATTTAAGTTTTAGATTATGTCTCAATTGATGTTGTGACATATCTTGTAGTTTCATATTTCTCAACCTCTTTGTTATGTTAGTTTTATGTTTATAATGCTAGTAATTTTAATTTATGTGCTATGTTTAACATTGTATTCTTTGAAAATATGGTTACCCATTGAGTTCTTAATGTTCTACATTCTAAACATTATTTTATTATGATTAATTTAATGCATAAAAATTTAATTTGGTACAATGTAAGTTCTAGGGTAAATCATCCAATAGATGAGTGCACTCCAATAGTCCTTATGGTTGTGCATAGCAACAAACCTTTTTAAACTTTTACCTATGCTGACAAAGTCAAATACTTACAACTGGGTCACTCAACCTTTTCTAAAAAACCTCAATCATAGCTCAATTTAAATCTTTATGAAGGTCTGACATACCCTACTAAACTTTGATAATGCTCCACTTTCAATTGAACTTTGTGCCCAAACTTAGCCATTTCTACCTTTCACCCTTTTGGCCTTCGCAAAAATTTGACTTGTTACTAAATTGCAGGACATCGACTTCCATCAAGACATTGCAAGACATTAGTCTGCTGCTAAATTGCACTTATTCAACAATGAATTGCTTAACTTACCCTTTTTGTAAAATTAATTAGCTACTAGGTTCCCATGAATACAAAAAGTAGATTATATGTTGGTTGTATAGGGAAAGACATATAAACCATTTGAAAGTATTGGACCAACCAAAAGAGTCCAGTTTAGATGACCAAGATATACCCACAAATATAAAAAACAATTCGGTATAGGTCATGTGGAAAAATACTTCAAAATCGATTGAAAAGAAAATCCTCACCAAATTTTTATTGGAGACCAAAAATCTGCATGTGCATAACATTTGGGAATACTATAGGAAGAGAACCTTAGATAACCCCCAAACTCTAAGTCAACTTTTTTAGGATTTTCAACTTGTGTACTTAGCCTCGAAGAAAGGAATGCATACAATGACAAGAGGCACACCCTAAACATGAAAAACCCATGTAGATTTTCTCATATTAGTTATAAATGATGGTAAATGAAATGGGTGCAAACAAAAAAAGAGAAAAGAGCAAATCATTTAGAGCATAATAGGGAAAAATAAGACAACAAAAAGGGGTGCCAACATAGTGTAGGACCTAACTTGCATAGAGTCTATCTTGAAGCATTTCATTCCAAATCCATAAGGAAACTCATCAACAAAGGAAATATTAAATGCACACATAATGCTAGTGATCTTGAATGAATGTGAAATTGGAGGCCTATCGCCTTGCTCAATGTCTTCAACAAGATTATTTCCAAAACCCTTCTACTACATATATCTATTGTATTGTTCCAATGGAAATATCAAATTGGATTTCATTAAAATAATTTTATATTAAACAATATTCTTGTAATTTGGGAAGGTATGAAACATGATAGAAAATCTTAACCAATAATTTTATTTCTCAAAATTAACTTTTAGAAAGCATATTATAGGATTGAATATCATTTCATTTTTTTCATGCTTTGTGCTTTGGGATTTGGCACTAGCTTTATCCAATTATTGAGATGGTTGTTTATATATGCCTCTACTTGTCTCACTATTTATAACATTTAATTTTAAAAAAATGGATTCTTCGGATTAATTAAACAAGGATGCCCTCTTGCACCATCACTATAGATATTTATTATGGAGGAATTTATCTACCTTCTTGTGAATTCCATTTCTCACAAAATAGTCTATCACATCTCCCTCTCAAAAATAACACTTGGAAACTCATCCATGTCTACTTTTCATTTGATTCCTTTTCTCACTTTGATTAAGGATGAAAATAATATCAAGAAAGCCTTCAATTTTTGAATTTTTTTTAAATAAATTCTATATCCAACACTTAATGAAACAATACCCCATGCTATAGGTGTGTCTTTTCTCTTCCTCCCAGGTGGATCCAAGCCTTTAGTTGAAAGTGGATTCATCATGAGGAGAACTTCAAATTTATCGGGACCCCTTTAATTTTCAAGCTTACCCTTCTAGGCTCTACTAATATGTCATGGATCAAGTTGAGAAGTCATCAGATAAGTTGAGAAGTCATCATATAGGATATCTAAGCCTCTCTCTTTGACTAGTAATTTCCAAATTTGATTTATCATTTTAGAAACTATCACTTCTCTTACTTGTCTTGTTGGTGCAAAGTTTGAAATACTCTTGTTACAAGATTTAGAAACTCTTGCATGATTTTATATGGGCTAAATAGATGATAAAACCAAGGGATTTTAATATAGTAGGACATGACTTAGGTTGTCTTCTCAAAGAATCTAGAGGCCTAGGGTTAATTGATATTCATATATAATGAGTCTGACCTTGCACTAAGTGCATTTTGAGATCCACTAAAGGAAATTAATCTTGGACTTGGAAAGGCTTAGGTTTCCATTCTTTAGTTTTTTCTCTTATTCCTAATAAAATCACATGAATCTTCTATGTCCACAAGCATTTGGAATGCATGGTAAGTGATTAAGCCTTGTCATCTATAGAATGCAATTGATTTTATAATGGTCGTTCAATGAAAAATAATCTCTATGATAGTGTCCTGCAATAACCATTTAAGATATTTCATTGGCCAAGATTTTTTGATTAATTCTCTCAAGTTCTTACAAGAGGCATTAGAAATTTATTCAACATTTATATTCTAATTTCATCTCAATGTGTCTCTCATGGCCTTAAGAAAAGACCAAATTCAACTTGATTAATATGGATAAACAATCATTATTCAGAATTATTGAGAGTGTACCATTTCAACATGTTATTGTGAGATGAAAATGACTATAATGAAAAACTTGTAAATGGTATATGGATATCCATTTTAACATGTGTCTTCTAAATAAATATTATAATTGGCTCTCCCAAATTTTCTTATGATTCCATAGTTGAATGAAAGTTGAGTTATTCAATCACCTTCTTACATTTAGAACACATGATTTTAAACTATTTGTAAAACTATTGGTGAACAAAAGGTTGATCATTTTTCTAGGTGTGTATTATATCAAGGTCTCCCTATTGGAAAAGTAGTTGATTCACTCAGGTGTTTCAAACCTTAAATGCCCCTTTTGTGGGAATTTAGAGATAATTAAGAATTTATTTTGGTTAAGTGCTCAGGCATAGCAAGAGTAATCCAAGAATCATGATTTTTTCAAGCCTTTCAAACCCAAGCCCTTCATTTGAAATAATTTTCTTTTGAGGATGGGGATATAATTTTAATTAAATTTTCCTAGCTATGACATGCTTTAATAATGGAGATTCTATTTACCATATGGAAAGATATAAATATTATTTTTTCTTGTAGTTTTATTGATATGTGTTTCTCTACTTACACCAAATATGTTGTGATATCAAATGTATTTATGAGGACCTTGGTGTAGGCCAATAAGGTGGTCGCAAATATGGCTCGCCTCCAAACCCTTTTTAATAATTAATGAAATTCTCCTTATACATCGTTGCACACATTGTAGTGCTAAGAGAGGGGTGAATTAGCATATATTAAAACAAAACCATTCCCATTTGTAAATTAAACATCACATTGCATTAATTCAAGGAAGAGAAGAAATGAAAAATATGCACAACACAAGGACACCAATATTTTTACGTGGAAAACCTAATTAGGTCAAAACCACAGTGAGAGTTAACTCATAATATATGAAGTTCATCGCTTAAAATAATTACAATATTGTTTAAGGCTCATTGCTTAAGGACTTGCAAACTAAGGCGCACAACCTCAAGGAAAGATAAAAGGACATGTTGAGACTCACTATCTCAAAGCAGGATACGTGAAAATCATAATGAGAAATACAAACATGAACTACTTATGAAAGAAGCATCCAACATATGTTGATATTGTAGTCCCCTTTTCGCATAATTATTCCATCAAATAGACTTTGCACACTTCATATTCAACATACTATTCAATTTCAATTCACCATACACCAAATTCATTCACAAATGATTTTGGTCCTCTATAAATATTCTCCACAACAACTCAAAACCTTGATTAGGTTGACTCCAAGATGACCTTTAGAAGAAACATATGATATCACACAGGTTCGCTCCAACCATATACAATATGAAGAGAAAATGAGTTAAAAATCAACACATGGTATATAGAGCACAAACACATCACAACACATCCTCCAAAGAGAAATTAATTAATCAGGATCAACCACAGATGAAGGAAACAAGCCTATCAGTCTGAATAATGACAACACCACCAAAACTAC
Source organism: Sequoia sempervirens (assembly GCA_007258455.2). NCBI lineage: Eukaryota > Viridiplantae > Streptophyta > Pinopsida > Cupressales > Cupressaceae > Sequoia > Sequoia sempervirens. The sequence continues at coordinate 478,211,566 of VDFB02047230.1, forward strand.
TAATTGTTCAACTTTACACCACCAAGGAGAGACCAAAAAATTTATGCAAACCAAGATGTGATAATTGTAAAATATATCTTCAACCATATTTTGAAGTATTTTATCATTAAGTGTTGGTGCAAGAAAAACATTTTGAACTGATGAAAATAGAGCATCTCAAAACCAACTGTACAACTTTGTTATATAAAAAATACACTTATAGACCACCAAACCAATAGATACAACAATATAATATGATTTGAGCATTATTGAACATGTTCATGAAACCACAAGGTCAATAATTCACTTTCAGGGGAATGCAAAGCATTCCAACAAGCCTTCACCAACACTTTACCCTGCAAGAGCATAGACTAGAACTTTGTTCCTGTGATCAGGTGAAAATATTGTTCCAGAAACAAGCAACAAAAAAAGAAATGCAAGAAACAATGAAAACACCTAACACCTCAAGATAGGGAAAAAACATTGAACTTAACAAAATAGATGAAAAGATTATACCTTGTTAAGTTGTCCTTTGGTTGGCCTTTGATTTTTGAAGTTGTGTATGCTCCTCTTGATGGAAAAAAATGCACAAATGTGATGCAAGATGGATGAGAATGCTATGGTGAATGCAAAGTGTAAAAATTAGCCAAGTGTGGCTTCAAATGATAAAATTGCAAGAGTTTGGCTATGGAATGAAAAAGTGCCTAAATGAGAGAAAACATGGGGTATTTATAGAGAAATTTGAATTCTCTAGAGAATTCAGTAGTTGAGATTTATCCAACAAGGCCAAGATGAAGGGCTATGGTGAGTTGAGAACTCACAAGCCCTCACGTCTTGACATGTGGAATGTGAGGTGGCTTAGAAATGGTGATGTGTAAATGAGGTGGAAGAAGGGTACATGATGTGGAAGAAGGACAAGTACTTTACAAGTACCTTGGGGGATGAGAAGATTTCCTCAAAAAGGAACTTCTTGTTTTCAAGTGGAAATGAAAATGACTTTTGAGGAATTTTAGAATTCCTCAAAAATCTCCATGGAGATTGAGACACTACTGAATTTGACTCCATTTGATGACGATCGTTCGTTGGTCGTTCGACAAACATTTGTCAGAAAATCGACGAATTCATGAAAAAAAATTCATCGCTATTTTTTCGTCGAAATAACGGTACAGATTCGTCGGTTGTTAGCATCATAAAATGACTCAGATGTTCTTCGAAATATCAATGAAAAATTTGTGTATCCACTGATGAATTACACTAGAAGTTTGTCACCATTTTGATGAAATGGGCAAGGAGTAGTGTCGAAACAACACCAAAAGTTCTTCGCCATTTCGACAAAATGGGCAAGCAGTAGCGTCGAAACAACACCAGAAGTTCGTCACCATTTCGACGAAATGGGTAAGGAGTAGCATCGAAACAACACCAGAAGTTCATCACCATTTTGACGAAATGGGCAAGGAGTAGCGTCGAAATAACACCAGAAGTTTGTCGCCATTTCGACAAAATAGGCAAGGAGTAGCACCGAAACAACATTAGAAGTCTATCACCATTTCGACGAAATGAGCGAGGAGTAGCGTCGAAACAACACCAAAATTTCGTTGCTATTTCAATGAAATGGGCAAGGAGTAGCATCGAAA